>JZKD02S1850408.1:677537-728283 GCA_000966675.3 Picea glauca | reverse complement strand
AGAATGTATGGTTCAGCTTTGACTATCCACATGTTCATGTTTCATTAATTGTTTTTGCAAGATTCTTTAAATTTATAAAAGAAAAACAATAAATATTTTTATTTTCTTTCTTTATGTGCTTCCTAGAAGTAACCATTTTTCCATTGGTTTTCATAAGTTTCGATTAAAACTTGCATCTTGTAAATCATGTAAATAAACGAGGCTTGTATATCTTTTGCTTAAATACAACTACTATAGTTACATTTCAATATATGTACATATATATAGTGTGTTTAGTAATTAGTTAGTTATTTCTTTCTTTTATTCATTTCTTTTAGGATTCTTAGATTGGCTAACGGGGCCATTAAACCCGTCAGAACGATTTACCCCAAACGGCTTGGGTTATTTAGACAACCCTGGACCGGACTCGCTCTTCCAGTTGACGGATGGTCAATTTCGCCCGTCAACACTATCCTTCTCACCTTTTGAGAAGTTTTTCAAAAAATACTTCACCATTGTTACTCCATTGTTAGAAGAGGAAGAACTCTATATTGGGGACCTCAAGGACCCAGGCAAGGAGGAAGAGGGGACTCATAAGTCTCATTTTTCTCCTAGGTGTTATGAATTCAAAAACCACTTTCCATTGGTAGATATTCCTTGTTACATTTTGAGTTTTCATTTGATGTTCATATATGCTTAGATTAGTTTTATTTTTCTTGTTATTTGTTTTCTTCTTTTCTTAATGGTTTATCCACTAATCAACTAACCATTTTTCGTATTATATTGTTGGTCTAACAAGGTACTCAAGTGCTTTGTTTTTTCTCACCCATGTGGAAAAACAAGCACAACCGTAAGTTTCCATGTAGTGGAAAAGTGATTCCCAATCTCTATCCCTATCCCACTTCCCCACTAGGCCCCTATCTCCATCCAACCACTATCTCCATCTACCCCTACATCCCTACCTATTCTCAATCCCTAGCCCTAATAATTCCATGTTCTAGTACATTGTTACATGATTATGCCAATTATACATTAGTGCTAAACAATATCCCATGTAACCATGATATTCATTCAAGTCTCTTCTATTCTCTTTAGTAGTACATTGATTCACAGAATAATTCATATATTTCTAAATTACATTCCCTATGAATAACCCATGTCCTACACACATACTTTCATGTAGGATATTAATTATTGAATGCAATGCCACATGATTTGTAGATGCAATGTGTCCCACAAAAAATTCATTCCTCTAATTTAAAAATTAATGATGATAGTACCATTCTTTCCCAATTCATAATTATATAAAATCTACTTGTTCAAACATAAATTGCATCACGGTTTCATTTCATGCATGCAATGTAATTACACCAAGATTCAAAACCACATGTGACCCATAATTAGCATGTTAAGGTTCTAGTTGGAATGTGTAGAGTAATTATGTCAGGTGACAAACTACACTTAGGGTAAATAAACCATGTTATTATTCCACAATATGTGTTCCATATAATCTAATACAAGATCATATCTAACATCTTTCTTGACCAACATTTTCCTCTTAGTCCTTGAGTTGCTCTTTTAGCTCTTTTTTAATTAAGAAATGGATGTGCAATAGTTATATTTGGATTTTTTATTTATTTATTTGAAACCTAGTTAGAGGTAAAATCCAGTTTTGATTATTGACACAAAATGAGTATTTCAACCTTTATGCAAAACCACCACACATATTTTAATTTGGATCCCCAAAACTATCCCTATGAAAATTACAATTCATATTTACAAGTACAAATATTTTGATTGAAATTCATATATATATACAAAAAATTTCTCTTATTGATTGAGTTTATATACCTCTCATTTCCTACCTCCATCTCTTCTACCCCTACATTCTTTCATCTTCTTAGACCCTGGCCATGTATACCCTTGCCCCTCTAGCTTTTCTCAATTGCTTTCCCCCTCAACACCTCCTATCCTAAAGTGGAAAGTTAACTTTATTTTGAAAACATATTTTTGACCAACATGCATCATCATTTAATACACAACTAATACCCATTGACATTGATGTAATTTTTTTAAACCATGTTTCATTGTTACAAATATGACTAGGATAGAACTATGACCACAATAAACATCCATTGATTCACACAATAGTTTATATATTACTAAGTTGCATTCCCTATGAATAACTCATGTCCTACACACATCCTTCAATGTCCAATACTGATTATTGAATACAATGCCATATGATTTGTATATTCAATGCCTCCCACAAAACCTTAATTCCTCTAGTTGATAAATGGATTATGATAGTACCATTTGTTTTCCAATTCACAACTATATAAAATATAATTACAATGATTTGGTTCTAAATACAACCTTTTTGTATACAAATCCTCTCACCAACTCCCTTATATAATGGTGTAACAATACCAAGATTTCATTAAATCATGTAGAGTAATTATGACAAGAGTTCAACCTACTTGTTCGGACAATAGTTGCAATAGGATTTAATTTTGTGCATGAAATGTAACTACACCAAGATTCGAAAGCATGTGTGACTCATAATAACCATGGTAAGATTATTCATGGGATTTATTTAGATAGAATAATTGAATCTTTCCCATGTCAAATATTGAAATACCATGCATTGTTAATGTATTATGCATAATTTTTATTAATGTTGCATACTTTTAGCATCCTAATAAGTATTTTGGCATCCACATTAGTAGGACTTGTAGCATCTCATTTGTGTCCTTAGATTACATTTATTTTCTATTGAATGTCCTTGTAGTCACAATTTGCATCATAATTCCATCATACTAGGGTCTTAGGGTCTCCTCAATGTATTTCTAGCATCATACTTGCATGATATGTGCATCCTATGTGTCACATGCGTGTCTCAATTATGTTGTATTATCATCCTAATTGAGTCATTTTAGCATCCTACATGTCTCGACAATGTCCTTGTTGCATCCCAATAGAATCTTAGTTTTGTCCTTATAGTGTTATGTGTCAAATTAGAAATTTTAATTATATTATAATTATTTCAGATGACTCTAACCATCCATGTTTAGCTATAGTTCGAAAAGGAGACCATTCTCCAAATCTAATCCCACACCTACTTTTGCACTAAGGGATGGATTTTTCAAAGCAATGGCTCAAGTGATTGTGGGTAGCACCCTCAAATGGGTGTTGGAAAAACACACTTGTAGGATATTTAAAAACTCAATTATGATTCTTGGAATGGATTTTATGCCCCCAAAAAAAATTCAAAATGTTTCCTTGAATGAATTCAAGAAGTGAGTTACAACTCACCATAAAACGCCAATTAGGGATAGGATCGAGGAATTGTTGATTGTGTTGGAATAGTGAGATTGGATTACAGTGAGGGGTACCCCTCTCCTCAAATTCCATTGCCTATAAAATTATTTATGCAATGATCTACGGAACTAGGGTTTCACTCCATAAGGGACAATGCATTTTTTTCACTAGGGGTCAATTTTGAAAAACATTGGCTCAAGTGATTGTGGGTAGTGTGATTACGTGGGCCTTTTCCAAACACACTTACATGATATTAGAAAACTCAATTGTGCTACTTAGTTGTATTTTGTTCCCTCAAACCAAATTATAAATGTGTCCTTTAATGGCTTCAAGAATAAATTTGTAACGCACCACAAAACTCTAATTGAGGCTCAGATGGACAAATTTTCAATTGTGTTGGAATCCTAAAAATGGATTATATATAGGGGCCACCCTCTCCTTCAATCGCATTACCCCAAAAAATATTTGTTTGATGATCTTAATTTCTATGGTTTTTCTTAGTATGGGACAACAAAAGTTTTGCAATATGGGTCTATTTTGAAAAAACTTGGCTTGGGATATTGTGGGTAGAATTATCAAATAGGCCTTGGCCAAACACACTTACAGGAGCTTACAAAGCCAAATTTTTCCACTCAGTTTTGACTTTGTGCCCCCAGACTAAATTTGAAATGTGTCAGTGAATGGCTTCAAGAAGTGAGTTGAAACTCACCACAAAAATCTAACTGGGGCTCAAATGGATGAACCATCAATTATGTCAGACTCCTAACACCAGATTACAACTAGGGTCACCCATTTCCTATGATTCAATTTCCTGAAAAATGATTTATACGATGATCTATGGAACTAGGGATTTTCTCAGTAAGGGACAATGCAATTTTTTCACTAGGCGTCAATTTGGAAAAGCATTGTATCGATGATTGTGGGTAGTATGTTCACATGGGAATTAAAACTAAATGCAGTTGTATGATATTAAGAAACTCAATTATGCTTGTCAATATGGATTTTATGCCCCTAGAAGAAATTCAAAATGTGTTCCTAAATGGCTTTAAGAAGCAAGTTACAACTTTCTATAAAATTCTAACAAGGGTTGTATGGATGAACTATCGATTGAATTGGACTCCTAACACAAAGTTACATCTAGGTTTTCCCCCATCCTATGATTCCATTTCCTAGAAAATGCTTTATTCAATGATATTGGGAACTAGGGTTTTTCTTAGTAAGGGATAATGCAATTTTTGCACTAGGGGTCGATTTTGAAAAACAATGGCTTGGGAAATTGTGGGTAGCATGTTCATGTGGACCTTGGAAAACACACACGTAGGATCTTATGGAACTCAATTTTAATGATTAGTTTGGATTTTATATCCCAAGAGAAAATTCTCAATGTGTCCCTAAATATCTTCAAGAAATGATTTGTAACTCACCATCAAATTCTAAATGGGGCTTAGATGGATGAGCCATTTATTACATTGGACTATTGACACCATGTTAGAACTCATTTCTCCCATTTTATTTGATTATATTTCCTATAGCATGCTTTATTTGAGATATTTGGAACTAGGGTTTTTCTTTATAAGGGACAATGAATTTTTTGCATTAGGGGTTGATTTTGAAAAACATTGGCTTCAGAAATTGTGTGTAGCATGATCATGTGGGGCTTATAAAAATACAATTGTATTAGAGAATGGAACTCAATTATGCAATTCTATTTATATTTTATTCCCTAGAACCAAATTCAAAATGTGTCTGTAAATGGCTTCAGGAAGCAAGTTACAACTCACCATAAAAATATAATGAGGGATTGGATGGATGAATCGTGTATTGAGTTGGACTCTTGACACTAGGTTAAAACTAGGGTCATCCATCTCTTATAGTTTTGTTTCCCATAAAAACATTTATTCGACAATCTCTAGAACTAGGGTTTTGCTTAGTAAGGGACAATGGGATTTTTACACTAGGGGTCGATTTTGAAAAACACTAGCTCAAAAAATTGTAAGTAGTTTGCTCACATAGTCCTTGGACAAACAAACATATACAATATTATAGAACTCAATTCTACTTCCCGTTTTGAATTTTATGCCCCTAGACGGAATTTAAAATTTATACTTGAATGGCTTCAAGAAGCAAGTTGAAACTCACCATAAAACTCTAACCAGAGCTCGGATGGAAGAACCATCAATTGTGTTGGACTTTTGAAACTGGGTTAAATCTAGGGGAACCTCTCTCCTATGATTCCATTTCTTGAAATATTATTTATTCGATGACATTCAGAAATAGGGTTTTTCTTAGTAAGGGACAAAGCAAATTTGTGCACTAGGGGTCAATTTTGAAAACCACTAGCTCAATCATTTGTGGGTAGAATTCTCATCCCAAGCTTGGAAAAAAACACTTTTTGGATCTTACAAAAGTCAAATCTACTTTTTGATTTGTATTTTATTCCCTCGAACCAAATTCGACAATATTAAAAAAACAAGGTAAAGATAAGATAAGAGTATGGCCTGAGATACTAAAAGTGATAAAATTTCCTGTGGATCATAAGGTGATTTTCATGTTTCTCCTTATTAATACAATTTTTTATGTGATCATGCTAGATGATCCATGAAATTCACTATAAATAAGTCCCTTAAAATATGACTAGAAGGTAACCCATCATGACAAAGAGAACACCAACAAACTACAACATGATAGGTGGAGTCATTTGTTAAAACCATGGAAAGAGGAAGGGACATATGAAATTTTATCTTTGTCTCTTTCAACAATGGGTTACAATATAGAATAATAAGTAAAGGATAATTAAACGGTGAAAAATTCCACAAGGAGTGAAAATATAATTAGTAGAGTACTCAAATGTAACTCTAATAGAATTACCAATAGGTTTACATCTCTTGTCAGGAATTACAATACACCATATTCTCTTGGTCCCAAGATCAAAACTTCCTAATCAAGATTCCTACAAGTTATATCAACAATAAAATTAAGAAATTAGAAGGAAACATTTTTATTTGTTAGAGAATGGATTCATATGGGATAGGATCAGTCCTTGTAACGTTGGCTCTACTCTAACCTAAGAGCATGAGTCCTTGTAACAAATTTTCATTCAAGGGGTTGCATTCACAAATATCCACCATGGAGGTTGGAGGAGAGAGATACACCATCAAGGAAGAGATAAAACACATATAGGATATGGGGAAACACAATTATGCTTCTCCATTTAGGTTTGATGATTCAAATACAAGTTTGTTTGGTGTCTCAAAATGAGTCTAGGGAACAAGATGAAACTCACAATAAAGTGTAAAAAATGCAACGAAAACAAAAATAATCATATATTTTGGACTTTGGATATCATATTTCCTTTAGGGGCACACTTTTCACTTGTCTCATGGCCCAAGCTATAGTTTAATACTCAAGGATGAGAGCAGAGAGAATATATCTCGAGTTTCACCCCACTAAGGCTAATTTTTCATATGCTAACTATCTCATTTATGTGTATGTTGGTTGGTGGGAGGAGGGCAGCAAGGGTGAGAGAGGGAAAGAGCATATATCTCCAATTTGACCCCGTCAAGGCTTATCATTCCCATGCTAACTATATCCTTCTCTCTATGTGTGTGTGTTAAAAGTGATATGACGCAAACACGCTCCCTTGCTGGTGCATCCGCTCACACGGGACCTTCCTCTCTCCTCGGCCCGAAGAACTCCAAGGTTCTCCTAATTCCCTATCGGGAATCTTCCTACCCACAGATTCTCTTCGTCGCGTGATCCCCTTCCTTAACTTCTCGGAGAATCGAAACTCGCGGCTTCGCGAGTTCAAAGGTTGAACACTGGGTTCTCGAATCCCCGAGACCCGAGGGTCAGTCAACTCGCTGACTTTTCCTGGAGGGATTTTTCTACTCACGCCCTCGCTACTCGCGATACCAAACTTTTGGTTTTCCAACCTCTGATACCCGAGGTATCGAACCTCCGATGCGCACGTGTGACTTGACCCGTCCACACCCGACACTTCCCTCAGAACTTCCGCGCTATCGCTACCTCTCTCCCTTGTGACTTCACTACTCACGAGTTTGAATAACTTCCCCATCAACTTTCGAGGTCTGAGGTGTCGAGACTCGCAACCACGCTTCCTCGCGACTTCGCTTCCCACGAGGTTGAACAACTTCTACGTCGACTCTCGAGGTCCGAGGTGCCAAAACTCGCAACCTCGCTCCCTCGCGACTTCGCTTCCCAATACTTGGGCTCTCAACTTGCGAGATCCCGAGTTTGCGAGATCCTTAGATCTCTGCCACCTGTCCTTCCCAGATGAACACTTTGGATCCTCTCGCCACTTCACTGCCCTCGCGCCTCACGACCTTTGACACTAATTTCTAAACCCTTCCACTTCTGAGCTCTCGAGATGCGAGGTACCACCTGTCCCTTTGCCGACTCCTGTGGACCCACGCTATCCTCGGAGTAATCGAGATCTCTCTTCTCGCAATATCGTAACTCTCCTTACCAAACTTAGAACACTTTCCTCATGAGGTCCCGATGGGCGATCTCGTGAACAATCCAACGGCTCTAACTGACTTAGATCAATGGTGCTGCCCCTCCTGAGATTTGAATCCTCTCCATGCCTACGCTATAACTTCCTTGCACTTCTGAGAGATCCAACAACTCTCGGGACTTCGTGAAATCTCTCCCAAATATTTCGTCCGTTCGTTCTCCCCTTGAGGATTCTGCGAAATAAAATAGTGTCTCTCCACAAGACTCGTTTGCTCGCTCGCCAACCTATGACGCTTTCCTCCAACTTCCAACAGCAGCTTCCCTACACTTATCCTTCAGTGAATTTAAAGGTCTGTTCCTCCTGAGCTTTTCCACAACTTCAACAGTCTCTTAGGAAAAAGAGATCTTTGTGCACGCACTGGCAACTATGGCCTGAAACATTTCACAGCACAAACTCTCGATGCTCCTCTTCAACGATATCACGAAGGTTCTATACCTCCTGATCTTTCCCACTCTGACTCTTTCAGAGGGACTTGCACGCACTCCTTGCGGAAATCGTTCAACAACCCTCAAGTGTTGAATCCCTTCGACTCTGCACGACTCCTGCAGCAATAGTCTTTGATTCCCTTTTCTCAGATTCACAACTGAGACTTCTTCTTTAGCCTGCGGACTCCTTGCATGGCTTCAACGACCCACTTCCACTTCTGGGTGAATGAGAATAAGAGTTAGACTACTGAGCCTTCATCAACGCACTCCTTGCGGATGAATTCAACTGCACACTTTGCAGGAATCTCCTGGCTCAGATAGAGAAACAATTGAACCTCATTATCTCTCCCTCTTAGACTTCAGTTTGAAACATGAAATCACATGCACAGCATATACAAAGAAAATTCATAACAAGAAATCAAACATTCATGAGCATAACATCAATACACAAAGAAAACAACATGAACCATGTGCTTGAATCAAAGCTTCATTCTATTAATTCAAATGCCTGTACATGGGTGTTCTTCATACAATATTATATGCTTGCCCTTGTCTTCTCCTAAATGCTTGATTGATAATGTTACAACGATACAATGAGGGTGTCTATATCCATTTTCCCTCTCAAACTCTAAACTATCAAATCTAGACTTAAACATCTATCTACCAGCATTAAATCTATTAAATGCCTCCCATCTACTTCAGACAAGAGCGTATGGCTCGAGGTCTGATACAATATACAAAAGGCGCTCCTTCATAAAGGATTCATTAGAGACTTGTGCTACAATCCCAAAGCACTTTCAAAATTTTGGGTTTTTTTATCCAGCTAATCTTCGCTTGATGTGCTGGCTCGCTTGATGAGTTGGCGATGCTCCTGCATCATACTCCTCGGCTTGAAAACTTTCATGGGCTCCTGTCCATGAGCTCCTGCACGGTCTATCCATGATTTTGAATCACTGCTTCAATCTCCCAGCTGGCATCTTCCACTGGGTGGTTCTTCCATTTAGCCAGGTACTCGAAGTATTGCTTTCGCCTGGTCTTTTTTCTCACACTCTTGTCAAGTATACGCTCCATCTATGGCTTTTCTGCAATTGACATCTTTTTCCGCCACTGGATTTTTGATTGTTCATCATTTCCAGCTCCTGTTTCCTCAGTCTTATAGGGATATAAGTCTGAGACATTGAATATCGAAGATATTTCGATCACATCCGGCAACTCAATTTCATAAGCATTTTCTCCCAATTTCTTTAGGACTCTGCATGGCCCAATTTTCTTCATTTTTAGCTTATTGTATGTTCCCCTTGGGAACCTTTCCTTCCTCAGATGTGCCAGAACTAGATCACCAACTTCGAACTGAAGTTGTCTCCGATGTTGATCCGCTCTGCGTTTATATTTCTGGTTTGATTCCAACAATCGCTTCTTCACCTTGTTGTGAAGTTCTTCCATCGCCTCTGTGAATTCTTCAGTGCTTGCGCTCTTTGTCATTATCTGCTCTGAATCCCTCAGTTCAGATAGTCCTCTTGGTTACCTTCCATATACAATCTCAAATGGACTTTTGCTTTTGCTTCTATTCACTGAGCCATTGTATGGAAACTCTGCTTGTGGCAACACATTGTCCCAACTATTGTGGTGCTATGTCACTAAGCTTCTTAATAAATCTCCCAGGCTTCTATTTACCACCTCTGTTTGCCCATCCGTCTGTGGATGATAAGAATATATAAACATCAAATTAGTCCCCATCTTCTTACAGAGTGTCCTCCAGAAATGTCCAATGAATTTCGTATCCCTGTCCGATACTATGCTTCTGGGTAACCCGTGAAGTCTAACAACTTCCTTGAAAAACAAATTCGCGATATGAGTCGCATCGCTGGTCTTCTGGCATGGAATAAAATGTACCATTTTGGAAAACCTGTCAACCACCACAAAGATCGAATCATGTCCTCTTTTCATCCTCGATAATCCTAATACGAAATCCATGCTAATTTCATCCCACGGCCTCTCAGGTATGGGTAATGGTTGATAGAATCCTGCATTCTGCTTCCTGCCCTTTGAATGCTGGCAAATTCTACATCTGTCAACAAATCTCTTGACATATGCTCACATCCTCGGCCAAAAGTATGCTTCGCTCAGCTTTGCAAATGTCTTGTTGTGTCCAAAGTGTCCTGCCAATCCACCACTGTGCTTCTCTTTTAGCAGATTCTCCCTCATCAAGCAATTTGGAATGCATAATTCATTTCCTTTGAACAACGGTCCATTTTGGATCCTGTAATCTATCCACGGGCTTATGTCCCTGAGAAATGGATTCTCAGTTGCCTCATATGCCTCTGCAAAATATGCATCACCTACATACATGTCCTTAAGATTTTCAAAACCCAATGTTTTGATTCGGAACTCCTGCAGCAACAAACACTTCATGCTCAAAGCATCAGCCACTTTGTTAGCAGTACCTAAAATGTGTTTAATTACAAATGTAAAATTCTGCATATACGCTACCCATTTATCATGTTTCTGATTCAACTTCTCCTGTTGAGTCACAAACTGCAATGCATGATTATCACTATACAGAACAAATTCCTTTGGGATCAAGCAATGCCTCCACTTCTTCAACGCCTGTATGATAGCATAAAATTCTTTGTCATACGTGGAGTACTTTACTTTTGCCTCATCCATCTTCTCTCTGAAATATGCAATTGGTCTATCCTCCTGGCTTAAGACCGCTCCTATGGCAAAGCCACTTGCATCACATTTTACTTGGAACACTTTCGTAAAATCTGGCAACACCAAAACCAGTTGTTCTGTGATCTTCCGCTTCAATAGATTGAAGATTTTCTCTGCTTCTTCAGTCCAATGAAAAGATTTATGTCTTTTCTTGACAGTATCCATCATCACTGTGCTAATTCCACTGAAATTCCTGATGAATTTTTCGGTAGAAACTAGCCAAACCATGAAAAATTCTCACCTCGAAAACATTTCTCGGTGATGGCCAATTTTTTATTACCTCCACTTTACTTGGATCCATCTTTAATTCATTTGCCAATATGACAAACCCCAAGTAAATGATTTATGTCTTCATAAATGAAGATTTCCTCATGTTGATCAACAGCTTCTCTTGTTGTAGCTTCCTCATTACTGCAGCTAAATGCTTCAGATGTTCTTCTTTTGTTTTGCCGAAAATCAATATGTCATCCAGATAAACAATGACAAACTTACCAATGAATTCCTTCAGCACTTCATTCATTAACCTCATGAATGTACTCAGTGCATTCGTCAATGCAAACGACATGACTAGCCATTCATATAACCCTTTGTTGGTTTTGAAGGCTGTCTTCCACTCATCGCCTTCCCTCATGTGAATCTGATGGTATCCGCTTTTCAAATCAACTTTTGAAAAAAAATTGGCTCCACTTAAACAGTCCATCAAGTCATCCATTCGTGGCAATGGAAACCTGTACCTGATGGTTATCTTGTTAATGGATCTGGAATCTGTACACATTCTCCAGCCTCCATCTTTCTTTGGACTCAGTACCATTGGAATGGCACACGGACTTAAACTTTCCCTGATCAGTCCTTTATCCAGCAGTTCCTGTACCTGCCTCTTAACTTCTTCATTTTCTTCCGGCGTCAACCTGTATGCGGCTTTATTCGGAAAACTGGCTCCTGGTATGAGGTCTATATGATGACTCACACTCCTCATCGATGGCAATGAATGAGGTAATTCGTCTACCACAATGTCAATGAACTCTTCCAGCAGTTCCTGAATTTCTTCCGGCAAGTCATCCACTCTTGTGCTGGTCAAAACAATTTTTGATTTCCTGACCACAAAGAATTGTGGATCTTCCTTCTTCTTTACTTCTGCCAGAAGTTCCTTCCCACTCATGAGAAGAAAAGTATTTCTCGGTTCTGGTTTTACTTCCTTATCCGTAATTGGAAGTAGCATATGTGTTCTTCCATTCTTCTCCAAAGTATACGTATTCATTTTCCCATCATGAACTACGTTCCTGTCATATTGCCATGGTCTGCCTAGCAATAAATGACATACATCCATAGGAATAACATCACAGAGTATTTTATCATTATATCCTCCTATCTTGATGTCAACTAAGCACTGTTTAGTGACATTTACCTGATGTCCCTTCTGTAGCCATGAAATTTTGTATGGACTCGGGTGATCAGTTGTCTCCAGCTCTAGTTTCTCCACCATCTCGATTGAAATGAGATTGTCTGTGCTTCCATTGTCCACAATAACCTTGCATTTCCTGTCTTTGGTCTTGCATGTGGTTCCGAAAAGTCTGTTTCTTTGAGCTGTGTCCTCCACCTCCTTCTCGGGTGTTAAGAGAACCTTACGCATCATCAGCAACCTTCCGTCTTCTACGTCTTCTGCTTCAGCATCTCGCCTTTATGCTTCGGCGATGTGAGATTCTCCTCCATCCTTCTTCCTATCTGGACAGTCAACTGCCTTGTGTCCATTCTTTCCACATGTATAGCATGTGATGACTCCACCTCTGCCTCTTCCTCTACCTCTGGTACAAGGAAAAGTATTATTATCAGCGTATCCTCCG
The DNA here is from genome assembly GCA_000966675.3 of Picea glauca. NCBI lineage: Eukaryota > Viridiplantae > Streptophyta > Pinopsida > Pinales > Pinaceae > Picea > Picea glauca. The sequence goes on along the minus strand of JZKD02S1850408.1, from coordinate 715,468 downwards.
CTCTGTTCTGTCTTCTACCTTCGTTGTTCAGCGTGCTGGCCTCGCTGTGAACTTTCACCTCTTTTTGTTCTAGCTTGAGGATTATTCCAGTCATCCTTGGATTTCTAAAACCTATCTTGGGAAACTGACTTACCTTTTGGCTGGCTCCTGCCTCTGCCTCACTGTGCTGGCTTACGGCTCAGCTTCTCTTCATCTTTCAACGCCATCTGATACACATCCTCCACCGTTCTGATGGTTTTCATACTCATCTCATCCTAGATATCGTATCTCAAGCCATTCATATACCTGGCAAATTTTTCATCATCGCTCTCCCGATGACCTGCTCTAATATTGAGCTTATAGAATTCCTCAGTATACTCCTTTACTGTCATCAACTTCTATCTCCGGTTATGCATTCTCCTGAACAGTGTGATTTAATAATCCCTTCGGATGAACTTTGCCTTCATCTTCGCAATCATTCGATCCCAACTTTTAATCTTCTTGCCTTTGGAACGTCTATCTGCTTGAAACTCATCCCACCATAATGCTACATGTCCCTTCAATTTGGTAATAGCATGCCCGACCTTCTTATCCTATTCAATATCCTCATAATCGAAGTAGGTGTCAAGAGCTCTAATCCAATCCAATATCTCTTCTGCATCCAGACTCCCTTCATAAGTTGGAATGTCCATCTTTGTCTTCGATCTCATCCGGGCGATAGCATTAATTAATCGCTCATTGGCTTCATCTTTGGCTGCAACTTCTCCTTGTTGTTCAGCTTCAACTTCGCCTTCGGAGTCGCTCAGATCTCCAGCACTGGTTGTGCGTCTCTGCGCTACTTCCATATCTTCTAATCTCACTCGGAGATCACGTATCTGCCTTTCCATTTCTATATTCTGCACTTGTCTCCCTCTGCCTCTTTGGTTCCCCCTATCCTCTGGATCGAGTGATTGTCTTTCTCTCCTCGGCGACATGGTGAAATTTTCTCTTCTTCTCTGCTACAAAAATCAAAGAGATTTTCTCGCTCTGATACCACTCTGACGCAAACGCGCTCCCTCGCTAGCGCGTCTGCTCACACAAGACCTTCCTCTCTCCTCGGCCCGAAGAACTCCAAGGTTCTCCTAATTCCCTATCGGGAATCTTCCTACCCACAGATTCTCTTCGCCACGTGATCCCCTTCCTTAACTTCTCGGAGGATCTGAACTCGCGGCTTCACGAGTTCAAAAGTTGAACACTGGGTTCTCGGATCCCCGAGACCCAAGGGTCAGTCAACTCACTAACTTTTCTCGGAGGGATTTCGCTACTCGTGCCCTTGCTACTCGCGATACCAAAATTTTGGTTTTCCAACCTCCGATACCCGAGGTACCGAACCTCCGATGCGCATGTGTGACTTGACCCGTCCACACCCAACACTTCCCTTGGGACTTCCGTGCTATCGCTACCTCGCTCCCTTGCGACTTCGCTACTCGTGAGGTTGAATAACTTCCCCGTCAACTTCCGAGGTCCGAGGTGCCGAGACTTGCAACCTCGCTTCCTCGCGACTTCGCTTCCCACGAGGTCAAACAACTTCTACGTCGACTCCCGAGGTCCGAGGTGCCAAAACTCGCAACCTCGCTCCCTCGCGACTTCGCTTCCCAATACTTGGGCTCTCAACTTGTGAGCTCCTGAGTTCATGAGATCCTTAGATCTCCACCACCTGTCCTTCCCAGATGAACGCTCTGGATCCTCTCGCCACTTCACTGCCCTCGCGCCTCGCAACCTTTGACACTAATTTCTCAACCCTTCCACTTCCGAGCTCCCGAGATGCGAGGTACCACTTGTCCCTTTGCCGACTCCTATGGACCCATGATATCCTTGGAGTAATCGATATCTCGCTTCTCGCAATCTCGCAACTCTCCTTACCAAACTTAGAACACTTTCCTCACGAGGTCCCGATGGGCGATCTCGTGAACAATCCAACGGCTCTGATCGACTTAGATCAACGGTGCTGCCCCTCTTGAGCTTTGAATCCTCTCCACGCCTACGCTATAACTTCCTTGCACTTCTGATAGATCCAACGACTCTCGGGACTTCGTGAAATCTCTCCCAAAGATTTCATCCGTCTGTTCTTCCCTTGAGGATTATGCGAAATAAAACAGTGTCTCCCCACGAGACTCATTTGATCACTCACCAACCTGCAACGCTTTCCTCCGACTTCCAATAGCATCTTCCCTGCACTTAGCCTTCAGTGAATTTAAATGTATATTCCTCCTGAGCTTTTCCACAACTTCAACAGTCTCTTAGGAAAAAGAGATCTATGTGCACACACTAGCAACTCTGGCCTGAAACCTTTCACAGCACAAACTCTCGATGCTCCTCTTCAAAGATATCACGAAGGTTCTATACCTCCTGAGCTTTCCCACTCTGAATCTTTCAGAGGGACTTGCATGCACTCCTTGCGAAAATCGTTCAACAACCCTCAAGTGTTGAATCCCTTCGACTCTACGCGACTCCTGCAGCAACAATCTTTGATTTCCTTTGCTCAGATTCACAACTGAGACTTCTTATTTAGCCTGCACACTCCTTGCATGGCTTCAACAACCCACTTCCACTTCTGGGTGAATGAGAATAAGAGTTAGACTATTGAGCCTTCATCAACGCACTCCTTGCAGATGAATTCAACTGCACACTTTGCAGGAATCTCCTGGGTCAGATAGAGAAACAATTGAACCTCATTCTCTCTCCCTCTTATAATTCAGTTTGAAACATGAAATCGCATGCACAGCATATACAAAGAAAATGCATAACAAGAAAGCAAACATTCATGAGCATAACATCAATACACAGAGAAAACAACACGAACCATGTGCTTGAATCAAAGCTTCATTCTATTAATTCAAATTCCTGTACATGGGTGTTCTTCATACAATATTCTCTGATTGCCCTTCTCTTCTCCTGAATGCTTGATTGATAATGTTACAATGATACAATGAGGGTGTCTATATCCGTTTTCCCTCTCAAACTCTAAACTATCAAATCTAGACTTAAACATCTATCTACCAGCATTAAATCTATTAAATGCCTCCTATCTACTTCAGACAAGAGTGTATGGCTCGAGGTCTGATACAATATACAAAAGGCGCTCCTTCATAAAGGATTCATTAAAGACTTGTGCTACAATCCCAAAGCACTTTCAAAAGTTTGGGTTTGTTTATCCAGCTAATCTTCGCTTGATGTGTTGGCTCGCTTGATGAGTTGGTGATGCTCCTGCATCATGATATTATGTGTTCTTATCATGAAATGGAATTTAAATCATAAATTCCAACTCTTCCAAATCTGCAATCACAATGTTACATTATTGGATATCTAAATCTATTTCGTGCCACCATTAAAATCATATATGTTAACTCTTCCAATGTTGCAATCAAAATAGTGTATTACCTTATTGGATCACTTGAATTGATTCATTCTTGATCATACTTGAAGGTGAGATTATTTTTGGTTAAATACAAAGAACCCTTACATTGATCAAATAGATCATTCATACATGGCAAAGGGTATAGATTTTTTTATTGTAATCTTATTAAGGGCATGCTAATTTGTTACAAGACTACATTGATTCTTTTATTTCTTTGGAATAGTAAATTCTAGTGAGCCACAAGAAGAGGTACTTGGTTGAATCTAGCCTTCATTGATGAGTCTAAAATAGTTTCCCAATTTAATTGTGCTCAACCATGGAGAAGTAGTAGGTGGCGTAATTAGGAAGGGAAACACATGGACTGAGATCAATAGAAAGGTGGATGGGACATAATGGAGGTAGGAAATGAGGCACAGTGAAAACATCATTGTATGTGTCTAGAATAGCTTGGAGTGTAGGGGGAGGAGGCTTGTTGAACTTATCTACCTTGAGTTGTTTAATGGCACATAAAGGTAGTGGTTGAGTAATGTTTGATGAACAAAAATAAGGCATATTAATAAACCAGGTTGGTAAGGATATGGAGGTGCAATAGAACATAATTGGTAGCTTCGACATAGGATCTCATTAGTATATGTGTTTTGATTCTCATCATGGATGGATTGTGATTAATTTAACAAGGCTATCCTAAGATCATATATGTGTAGTCTAGTGTAGTTGCATCACAATCTATTGTGTTAATGCAATGTTCAATGGAAATGGTAATTTGGTGGCATTGTGTGATGAGGATGGAGGTGGTTAAGGGCTTGTATAAGTTACATGGATTATTGGTTACACATTATGTGGATTAAGGTTATATATCATTACTCATTTGTGGTTTGGAAGTGTTGATGGGCGTAAGTGACACACTGTCAATTGGAAGGATAGATCCAGACCGAGGTTGTCTAATTAACCCAAGTTGTTTGGTGTGATCTGTCCTAATGGGTTTAATGGCCCCTTTAGCCAACTAAATTCCTAAAATAATGAAAGAAATAAACTACCCTAAACCTATAACTACGATATTATGTACATGAATCTAATTATTTACAAATGCTAAAATGGAAACATAAATATGAACAATATATTTACAAATAGAAAGTTTTGATGGATGTCTTGTGAAGTCAATTTTTTTGTAATTCTTTAAGAAATAGATAAATAAAGAACATAATTTTTATATTTTATGTTTAATAAATTAAATTCTAAGAACTCAAAAGATACTAATAAAACATAATCTGAAACAGGAACGGAATAATAGTCACAACCAATTTAAACTGTCTTGTTTCACTAATAAATAAAATAACAGAAATTGAATGTGAATAAAACTAACCTTAGATTAGTCTCATACTATGTCTATATCCTTTTATAGTTCAAACTTCCATCTATCTTGCCTTTGAGAGAAATATGTAATAGGCTTGTGCTAACATCTCCACAATAAACTCAAGGTATTTTTGGGAGCAAGGATATAAAAACAGGGTGATAAACATATAGATCCAGTGACCTTGTAATGATGAATGTTTACAGTAAAACAAATTTTAATGTGAAGCATTCATATGATACATCAACCTAACATCAATCATAAATCGATGATATTAAAGTGAAATAACAATCACAAATATAATATATGAAACAACAAGTTATAGACAAAATTTAAAGCACTAAATAAAATGAAATATTATATGCTAACGAGACTAAAGTTGTATAACATATTAATAGTCCATAATATAAGAGGCAAAACATAAATGGAACAGTGTCACGCTGGTATAAAGCTGAAATGTGAACAACTTGTCCATATAATCTTGGGAATTACATGTCCATAATGTGTTCCAATCAAATATGCCCTTCACTAACAAAAGTGAACAGTATTTAAAGTAATCCAGGATCCAAATACTCATATCTCACAGGATAGAGTTGAATCTCTCAAAATCAAGTAAGATTACAAAAATAGTGGGTTGGAAACCACTCATACCAGAGTTGGCTTATTCAAAACTAAATCAAATTTTTTATAAAACATAAATAAGGGGAAACGACTAATCATTTAAGCGTATAATTAAAAATATTTCTTCCAAGTTATCAACAGCAGAATCTCCCATTTCCTCAGAATAACAAAACCAATATGATAAATTACAAAAAAAAAATCTAATGACTATTTTTTATTAATAGAGACTTGGCTACAAAATCGAAGATTTTGTAGCCAGTCTTAATTTTAGTAAATGAAATCAAAATTTAAATCTACTTATTTCGAATTAGATAAAAAAAAATGAATGAAAGGAAGATAGAATTGTTTTACCATTAAAAATTAACTAAAGAGGGATCAGACAGTTCAAAGTTTATAGTTTCCTTGACACTGGTCGCATTCTAAATGATTATGTTTCCAGATCTCTTGATTCATTTCTTATCCATTTCTACATGTGCCTTGAGATCAAGGTTTTCTTGCTTCAACAGATCGTTCTGAGCAGTCAAAGTTTTAATTTGGGCTTGTAAGATAGGAATGAAGGTATAGTAACGCTTAACCTAATTGAGACATCGATCACAGTGTATAGGGGAGATGGAAGATTGATGAGGGACACAATCAGCCAAGGGTGCTTCAATGTTACCTGTTGTTTTCTCCAAATCTTTTCGAATACCCGAGAATCCTTCTTTACCCTTAACGTATGGTGGTAAATTTTCCACAAAATCATATGGTTCAGTGTGAATGATAACCTTCCTCCTGGAACCCTGAATTTCTGGATCTTCCCATGCTAGGAAGTCTTCTATCTCATGATCTAAACCCTCATCGATCTTGATTAGATCGATCGAGATCATATGAGTATCATTTCAGTTCCTTAGTTTCCTAGAGATTAGGCGACTCGCTTTCTTGTTTTTGAAACCCAAATCCATGCACCATTGCTTTGTTCCTTTACCGAATTTCTTGACATCAAAATTAACACTAGCATCGTTCACAGGAACATGAGGATCATTTCCCTTGAATTCATTACTCACTTGTTCTGGAGATCTCGCAAGTGAAAACCTACATGATGATCCTTTATCTAGAGGGGTTTTATCAGTAAAATCTGGTCCTTTAATTGAATAAACAAACTGGTCTTCAACCACTGGCTTATCTGAGTTAGGGTTTGCAATTAAAAGAGGGTTTTTTGTAGGATCAGCCTAGTCGAATCCATTCCTCATCAAAAAGGTATCCCAACTATCACCTATGGTCAATAGATGATACATCAACAAGATTTTAACCAATCCATGGTGGAACAGGCTCGAATTGATACCCTGTCATTTGTAATGCTTGGACATCTTATAGAGACTCATAAATAGGTAAAAGGGCATATCTAAATTGAAACCTATGAAATTCATGAGAAAACAGATATGGTATAGAAATACTAGCCTGTATCGACCTTTGCAAGTAACAAATTGTTTCATAATTAACAATAAACTATGACATCTAGGTTTTAACAGAGCAATAGGAATACCTTTTACAAAACAGTTGGTTTTTCAGGAGGCCATAAACAAATTCCACAGGACTTCTTCTATCCTGGTTTTTTTAAACCATCTCTCTCCCTTTGATGGGATCCCTTTTGCTTTTCTAACGAAATATGCTATCAATTCTAATTGTATGTCTCCAATCTTAGCTCTGAACCCATCAAAGGTTCGTGCGAAATATTCTGCTACCTGGATATTATAACCCTTGAATTTACTGAGGAATATATCCCAGTCATGATCCTTTAGGTCCTCAATAGAATATTCATGGGATAGTAAGGCTTGGCATCCATTCGGCTCTATGCTAATGATGGGTGCCATGACCACTGTAACGAGGATGCAATAGAGACCACTCGAAATGGTTTTAGGTTCCAATCGTGTGAGCAACAAAAACAACTTTGAACGGAGAGTGGAAACATGAAAATAGCAGATCCTGTAGGTTATCATAACTCGGATAGTGAGAACAAAAACCAGAGGGTTCATTGTATTCCTTACCATATCTCGCGATGAGTGCTAGAAACTACAAAGTACAAAACCCTATACAGATAATGAATAGCTTCATTAATGTTTTGAGCCAACAAGATAAGGTGAAAATGCAAGTACAGCAGGTATGTACTCATTGGTATGAATGTTGATATGACTATTGAAATCATGAGAAGAATATCAAAAAATTACCAAGGCTCTTCATGTATCAAAACAATTCGACAATGGAATATCGAACCATTGAATTCATAACAACCATATTAAAACAAAACAAAACAAAAACGATAATGGATTAATCAACCATTTCATAAGATTTGAATTTCAATTACATATGGATGGCTTTTTAAAAGATATTTCTAAGGCACAAAATTATTAAACCAAGCCAAGTTTTATGTTTAATTCATGCTTACAGTCATGAATTAAAAATAAAACAAACAAAAATGCAAAAAATAAAATTTAATAAGGTAAGCTTTAATCCGACAATCATTTCAAAAATCAAAAAAATGTTTACAAATTTGAGGTGATGGCAGCTACATAAAAGTGTGATCTCTTTCGATCATGTTAAATATCAAAAATCATGTGTGGATGCCAACAATGGCGACATACTGGCCGAATAAGTTATCTTTGCATCACCAGAAAATTCATGTTAGGGTGAATCAGAAATAATGAATTTTTAAGAAATAGTTGACAAGAGGTCAAGCATCCTGATCAAAACTTGGAAAATAATGTAGTCTATAATCAAACATGTTTCCGTAAAAAATGAAATCTGGTATCAGGTTTTGATTATGAGCGAAACAATATTTAGGCAACCGACTCGGATACTGTTGGCAGGGCCACTACTACCAACAAGCGTCCATAGCCTCGACAGGGATGTCATTTAACCCACTCTAACACCTCTATCATGTCCAAGAGTCTACCATACATGATAAAGAACATCTTTACTTTTGATCAATTCCAAAAGACATACCTGAAAAATTTCTTAAACCCGACATTGTTTCGCTGCCAACAAGATTGTTTAATACCCTGGCGAAGTTGCCTTGGAATCATGTATGCATTTACCCCCTGCCAGCAGACCTGTTCAATATTTTAGCAAGTTTATAGACACTTCCCACACCTATCAGTGCTTTCAACTCTCTCGAATTTGTTTACAAATTTGAGAAACTTTATGATATTCAAGAGAGTGGGGTGATGCTGAAAATCTCAGATTTTGAAAACAAAATTTTATATTTTACAACTTATTTTCTCATTTGATGACCTTCATAATGATATGAACACTTATATTTATATTAAGAAACCATCTCAAGGAAAGGAAGGTATGATCTAGTTCTTTTCCTTAAAACAGAGATAGCGTTAAGAGTTTTATTAATGATAATCGTGTCTTCTCGTAATTTTAAAGAGAAACCAGGAACATTGTTTTGAACAGAAATTTACTTATGTTGATCTGAGTTTTAGGATTTACAACATTGGTTCTTTGAGGATTCATCAACTACTGCTCGTGAATAAAAAATATGATTTCCCTTTCCACAAATGAAATGGTGACTCAAACATGACTATTTGGAAAACAAATCAAAATCAAGAAAAATGAAAAGAACCAAAATTCAAAACAGAGAAGAAAATTAAAAATATGTACAAAAGGGTGAATCTGAAATCATTAAGTGTCAGGATGTCCCTCCAAATTATGCAGACGGAAAGAGCTAGGACCCAATTTTTCAGAAATTACAAATGGTCCCAACCACAGACTCTGGAATTTGGTGTGTTCCCCCTTTCCCTCGTGAGCTTTGTCCCACTTGAGAACCAAGTCTCCGACATCGAAATTCTTGTCTAAAGAAGAATTTGAATCAAACCAGCTTTTTACAATTTTTTATGTTGATCCAGTTTCTTCTTTGCTTGTGTTCTCACTTCCTCCAGTTTTAATAAGGCATTTATTCGATTTTCTAGAGGAGGGAACTCCTCTTCTTGAACTTTCTGTGACAGTTGTAGTGAGGGAAGTAAAACATGCGGAGGGAGAATTGCTTCTCTTCCGTAGACAAGGAAGAAAGGGGAATTACCAATAGAGGCTTTTGGGGTTACCCTATCAGCGCAAAGTGCATTATACAGTGCATTGTGCCAGTTCTTGTAATTTTCTAAAACTATCCTTTTAATAATCTTAATTAAGTTTTTGTTTGTTGATTTTGCCAAGCCATATCCTTGACGGTAGTAGCTTGCAGAATACTTCAGTTTAATTCTTTTTTCCAAAGAAAAAATGTTCATATAAAGGGATGGAAAGTATGAGGCATTATCAAAGACCATACATATGGGAATGTTGAATCGAGAGATGATAAGAGAGTTAAGGAAAGATACTACATGATTTGTGTTCACCACTTTCAAAGGTACAAACTCGAACCATCTAGTAAAATAATTTGTTGTTGTAAGGATATACTTGTGTTGCTAAGAAGAAGAAGGATTAATTGGTCCTATGATTTCAAGGCCCCATTGCTGAAAAGGGGAATCTACAATAACAAGTTGTAAAGGGAATGTTGCATTTTTCACCCGTCCTGTAGCCTTTTGGCAGATTATGCATTTACGACACAGTGCATGGGCATATTTAAACAAAGTAGGCCAATAGTACCCGTCTCTTAGCACTTTATGAGCAGTGGTATCTCCACCGAAGTGACCACCAGCTTCACCTACATGAAATTGAGATAGCACTCCTTCCGACTCTTGCTTTTCTAAACACCACAGAAAAACACCATCAAAATTCTTTGGTAATAATACATCATTTATTAACTGGAAAGATGCAGATTTTAGCCTGAGTGCTCTTATGTTTTTAGGATCAAGATTGCAAGTAGCAGATCCATGTGTCAAATAAATTTTAATTTTCTCATACCAAGAATTGACAGCAACTTATGCACAACTGATTTGTTTTTCATTATGTTGATTTACAGTTAAGGTGTTGATTTGATTTTCCTGTTCTTCAACTGAATCAGCCACTAGTTTACATAGGCCTTGACCTCTAATAATCTATACAGGGGTTATTTTGAGTTCATATTCTTGTAATGATCTCATCCAATTTTCCCTTTTCTCACCCAATTCTTTTTGTACTGGCAGGTTTCTTACAACTGGGTAAGGAACAATAACCTTGGTTTTGGATTTCAGCAAGTATGACCGGAAGTGTTTCACTGCTTTAAAAACAACATATGCATGTTGATCTATTTCTGGATAGTTAAGCTCTTCTCCTTTGAAAGTTAATCTCATTAAGGCAATGGGTATCTCATTGCTTTCAGCTATTTTCTTTGTTAACACAGCATCATAAGATCGGTCAGACGCAAAAGTATAAAGAGTGAAATCCTGAGAAAAATCGGGACTCATCAAGGAAGAAGCTTCTATTATCATTTTTCTAATTGAATCGAAAGCCTGACTTTCTTGTGGTCCCCAATGGTATAAAAATATTTTTTTATTAAATTATGTAAGGATATTACCATTTTCGAGAAACTTGGGACAAATCTTCTGACAAAATTAATCTTGCCCAAAAAGGACTACATGGCATTTTTGGAAGGAGGGGGGAGTTTAGCAATAGCTTGTGTTCATTCAGGGTCAAAAATCATTCTGTCTTTAGACACTATAAACCCAATAAATTTACATTGCTCCACTGCAAAGACCGTTTTCTTAAAGTTAAGAGATATGTTGAACTTGTGGCATCGTTCCAGGACAGCCCTTAGGTGAGACAAGTGATCTTTCTTGTTTTTAGAGAAGACAGTGACATCATCTAGATAGACCTCAATTGATTGGTTAATGAGGCCACGGAACGCAATATGCATTGCTCTCTGAAAAGTGGCACCAACATTTATCAAGGCATTTTCCTGTAGGCATAAGTTCCCCATGGGGTGAGAAAGGTGGTTTTAAGCTGGTATGAGGGAGACATGAGGACCTGGTTGTATCCTGAATAACCATCTAGAAAAGATAGTCTTTCGGAACCAGACACCTGCTATAGAATTTGTTCTATTGGAGGAACATGGTATTTGTCTTTGTCAAATGCTCGGTTTAGGTTCCCAAAATAGACACAAAGTCGAATTTCACCACTTTTCTTCCTTACAGGGACCAGATTAGACACCCATTGTGTGTGCCTTACCGGGAAAATTATCTTTGCAGTTAGTAATTTATTTAGTTCTTTTTTAACCGTGGGTTCCAATTTAGGGTGCATCTTCCTCATTTTTTGTTGAAAAGGATGCATCTAGGGTTTCATGGGGATGACATGTTGTATGATATTGGGGTCGAATGTTTTCAGGTCATCATACGTCCAGGAAAAAATGTCTTTAAATTCTTTAAACAATTTTATAAAAGAAGATCGTTCTTGCTCGGACCATCTTGTTCCCAGATTAATATTTTGAGGATTTTCCTTTGTTCCTAAATTAACTATGTCATAAATCAAAGAAGAATTGTTCATTTTACAATTAACTGTTCCTCTAAATTTGTCATGCAAGTCATAAATTTTCTCTAGTCTTACAACAGATATGGGGATAGAGTTTACCAGATCAGATGTCAATTCAGGAGATCTAGTATCTAATATTACCGTGAAGTTTCAGAGGTTTTCATCGTGAGTGCCTTCATCAATGACTGCACCTTGGAAAGTATCTTCCATATGCAAGAAGTTGATAATCTATTGGTCATCGTCGAATACTCTCCAATTTGTAATGTTATCTGGGATCAATGTTTTGAACAACAATTCAATTGAAAACACATTAGGCAGAAGACCTTCAGTGGGTAATAGTTTAGAAGCAACATTGGCAAATAAATCAACCTATGAATTACTCAACCTAGGAATGGAATTTATGTTAAATGTTAAAACTTTGTGCATCAAACTCCATACCTCTGTCTGGTAGCTTTTTAGATGTGGTGATAAGAAATGTATGGAATTTCTTACCTTCCTAACCATGATTTCCAGATCACCAAATACCCTCAACTTCCGCACACCCATATCCAAAGCCTTCCTAAGTCCTTGTAGAAGTGCTTCATACTCGACGGTGTTAGTAGTGCACTCAAACTCTAGCCGGCAAGCAATAAAAGTCTTATTACATGCAAGATCAATGAGAACAAAACTTGCACCTGCTCCTTCTTTGGATTTGGATCCATCAATGTACAATGACCGAATTTTGGCTTTGTTGGCAGTACTTGGCATACTTGGAAAAGTTGATGTCTGAGTATAGGTCATAACTTCTAATTTCTACCCAGGATCAGTAATAGGAGAAATTACAGTCATGAAATTACCAAAGAAGGTATTCATTCCCTGCATTTCAAACGAATTAGCAGATGCAATGAAAGTTTCATTTGCATCATTTAGATCTGCCACGGTATGCTTAAGATAGTGTTCTTTGTTTATCATGATTTTGTTGGGCTGTCCATTTTCAGGTAGCCACAAATGAGACCAATATGTGGCAAAGTAACCATGCAGTTGTTCTGACCAGTCCCTACTTAAAAACAAACCATAAAATTTAGGGATATCCACAACAATAATGTAAATCACCTGATGAACCTTGGGATTGAAAGATAATCTAAGTAGAACATTCTTAATCTCACCAATTACCTTAACGTTTGTTCGATCTAGCTGAATGATTTTGAGATCAAAAGGTTTAACTTTTGCATTAATTTTTTGACAAACAGATAGAGGCATCATGTTTGATGATGCACCAGAATCGACCATACAATTATGTACATTCCTTTTAAAAATTTCAAAAGTTAACAAAAAAGGCGGGACATTTTTCCAAGTGTTAACAACAAAATTCTGTTGATTTTTAGTTGTTGTCCTTAAAACAACTTTATTTACATTTGCTACAGTTTTTCCTTCTAAATCCCTTTTATCTAGAATCAGATGTCATTTTAGTTGGGATTTTTTTGGTTGTATTTGAGTCGATTTCTATTGATTTCTTGTTGCTAGAATTGTTGTTTTTACTATTTTCAGAGATACTTTGAAGCATTTTCTGCAAAATCAGGGGAAATTTCAGTGGCTCAAAAACAAAAATATCAGCTCTCAGGTTTTTTAGATCTTCAATCAAATCGTATTCTAAAACTAGGGCTTCTAAGATTTGTTTACTTTCATCTTGCTTTGATTGTTTTGGAAACACATTTTTATTCACTTCAGAAGGGGGTTTGTTTTGCATTTTTCTTCTTGTGTTGTAGGGGTGAACCGTTTCAAAATTTGCTTGGAAGATACTGTCTGAAAAGTGACCAAAGACATTGGGAGATGATTCCTCTTCTTCCGAGGTTTCTTCCTCAACTACATCTTCAAAACTTTCAAGAGGGGTAGAAGAAAAATTATCAAGTGCTTCTAAGATGGTTTGTAAAGCGTACTGTAAACTTTCGAAATTTAGACCTTTTGTGATCGGGTTTGGCCGGTTGGGAGGAAAAGGTTTTATGAAAGGAGGTTTAAAACTTCATTTTCTTGTTGATGCCTCCTCGACTGATCTCTTTAAGTCAACAACTTGATTGGACAAATTTTGGAAAGCTTTCTACAAGCTTTCTAAGTCTAAAGTTTTTGGCTGATATTTAGTTTGAGGAGGCCTAGTAAGGATCTCTATTTTCTTTTTAGAGGATGAAGTTGTTTCAGCTTCAGTATTAAGATTGTCTTTTAAGATTAATATATCCTTTTCAATTTGGCTTGCCTCCTCGAAGGCTTCTAACAATGTGTTCTTTTTAGACCTTTTAACCCATATGGACATATTATTGTGCAAGGCTTTACCATAATATGCAACGATTAATATTTCAGCGGGCATCGAATCTGCAGGGATTTTATTCTTCAAAGTAAGAAATATTTAGTTAAATTCTTTCACTTTTTCCTTAGGATTCAGTTTTAGGCTGGAGAGTTCCATAACCAAGACTTCAAGAGATTTATCATCTCCAAATTTTTCCAAGAAACAAGTTTCAAACTTGTCCCAAGAGACGATGGTTTGGGGTTGTTGAGAGAAATACCGTGTGGAGGCATTTCCCTCAAAAGTATAAGGAAATAATTTTCATACTACATCCTCATGCTCAACACTTCGGAGTCTAATGGCCAACATAAATTTTTTGATGTAATCTTCAGCGGATTATTTGGAATATGGATCAAATTTAGGTAACAATTTCTTCGGATGTTTAGGTAATGGGTGTTGAAGTCTAGGTACAACCACAACATCCTGATCCAGCCAAGGTTTGGCAAGATTGTTTTGATTTTCCATGGGAGTTGGTGGTGTAGAAGGTTGAGATGGTTCTAATGAAGAACTGCCTTCGTCTGAAGATTCTCCTCCTGAAGAAGATGGAGATGAACCAAGTGGGGAAGGCGAGATACCAGATCCTCTGGCTCCAAGGGTAGGTGTTTCGATAAGATTGGTAGTATTATCACCTAAAGGGTTTTGGAGTAGACCAGTGCCTTGAAGTTGTTCTCAGATATCCGAGAAATCTAGGGGTTGATTAAGTGGCCTACGAGGTTGTCTGATACGAGCTAAGGCACTATGCATTCTTATGAGTGACTGACGAACAATTTCTTGGATGTCATCCCCTTGAGGAAATGTTGTTACTAGTTCAATGGGAATCTCGGGGTTATCGTTTGAGGTAGTTGTTGTTTCAAGTGTAACGTTGTTGTCTGAGTGACTACGTGTTACAAGAAGGGAGAGAATTTGTGGGGGAGGACTCTTACGACCTCCAAGTGCCATCAATTGAATGCAGGCCCTACTTATAGCGCCATTTGTTGATGGGCGTAAGTGACACACCATCAATTGGAAGGATAGATCTGGACTGGGATTGTCTAATTAATCTAAGCCGTTTGGTGTGATCTATCCTGACGAGTTTAATGGTTCCGTTAGCCAACTAAATTCCTAAAATAATTAAAGAAAATAAACTACCCTAAAGCTATAACTATGATACTATGTACACGAATCTAATTATTTACAAATGCTAAAACATAAACATAAATATGAACAAGGTATTTACAAATAGCAAGTTTTGATGGATGTCTTGCGAAATCAATGTTTTTGTAATTGTTTACTAAATAGATAAAGAAAGAACATAATTTTTATATTTTTTGTTTAATAATTTAAAATCTAAGAACTCAAAAGATACTAATAAAACATAATCTGAAACAAGAACAAAATAATAGTCACAGCCAATTTAAACTGTCTTATTTCACTAATAAATAAAATAACAGAAATTGAAAGTGAATAAAACTAACCTTAGATTAGTCTCATAATGTGTCTATATCCTTGTATAGTTCGAACTTCCAGCTATCTTTCCTGTGAGAGAAATATGCAATAGGCTTGTGCTAACATCTCCAGAATAAACTCAAGGTATTTTTGGGAGCAAGAATATAAAAACAGGGTGATAAACATATAGATCCAGTGACCTTGTAATGATGAATGTTTACAGTAAAAGAAATTTTAATGTGAAGCATTCATACGATATATCAACTTAACATCAAGCATAAATCGATGATATTAAAGTGAAATAACGATCACAAATATAATATATGAAAGAACAAGTTATAGAAAAAATTTAAATCGCTGAATAAAATGAAATATTGTATGATAATGAGAATAAAGTTGTATAACATATTAATATTCCATAATATAAGAGGCAGAACATAAATGGAACAATGCCACATTGGTCTAAAGCCAAAATGTGAACAACTTGTCCATATAGTCTTAGGAATTACATGTCCATAATTTGTTCCAATCAAAGATGCCCTTCACTAACAAAAGTGAACAATATTTAAAGTAATCTAGGATCCAAATACTCATATCTCACAGGATAGAGTTGAATCTCCCAAAATCAAGTAAGATTAAAAAAATAGTGGGTTGGAAACCACTCATATCAGAGTTGGTTTATTTAAATTTAAATCAATTTTTTTATAAAACATAAAGAAGGAAAAACTACTAGAATCATTTAAGCGTATAATTAAAAATATTTCTTCCAAGTTATCAGCAACAAAATCTCCCATTTCCTGAGAATAACAAAACCAATTTGATAAATTAGAAAAATAATTTCTAATAACTAATTTTTATTAATAGAGACTTGGCTATAGAATCGAAGATTTTGTAGCTAGTATTAATTTTAGTAATTGAAATCAAAATTTAAATCTACTTATTTCGAATTAGATAACAGAAAGGAATGAAAGGAAAATTAAATTTTTTTACCATTAAAAATCAACTAAAGAGGGATCAGACAATTCAGAGTTTATAATTGCCTTGACACTGGTCGCATTCTTAATGATTATGTTTCCAGATCTCTTGATTCGTTTCATATCCCTTTCTGCATGTGCCTTGAGATCAAGGTTTTCTTGCTTCAATAGATTGTTCTGAGCAGTCAAAGTTTTAATTCGGGCCTGTAAGAGAGGAATGTCGGTATAGTAATGCTCAACCCAATTGAGACATCCATCACAGTGTACAGGGGATATGACAGATAGACGAGGGACACAATCGACCAAGGGTGCTTTAGTATTACCTGTTGTTTGCTCCAAATCTTGCCCAATACATGAGAATCCTTCTTTACCCTTAAGGCATGGTGGTAAATTTGTCACGAAATCATATGGTTCAGTATGAATCATAACCTCCCTCCTAGAACCCTGAATTTTTGGATCTTCCCATGCTAGGAAGTCTTCTATATCACAATATGAACCCTCATCGATCTCGATCAGATCAATCAAGCTCAGATTAGTATCGTTTCGGTTCCTTAGTTTCCTAGAGATTAGGCAACCCGCTTTCTTATTCTCGAAACCCAAATCCCTGCATTGTTTCTTTGTTCCTTTACCGAAATTCTTGACATCAGACTTAACACTAGCATCATTCACAGGAACATGAGGATAATTTCCCTTCAATTCATCAGTCACTTGTTTTGGAGATCTCGTAGGTGAAAACCTACACAATGATCCTTTATCTAGAGGGGTTTTATCAGTAAAATCTAGTCCATTAATTGAATTAATGAACTGGTCTTCAACCACTAGCTTATCTGAGTTAGGGTTTCCAATTAAAAGAGGGTTTTCCGTAGAATCAGCCTGGCCGAAGCCATTCCTCATCAAAAATGTCTCCCAACTGTCACCTATGGTCGAGAGATGATACATCAACAAGATTTTAACCAATCCATGGTGGAACAGGCTCGAATTGATGCTTTGTTGTTTGTAACACTTGGACATCTTATAAAGACTCATCAATAGGTAAAAGGGCATATCTAAATCTAAACCTATGAAATTCATGAGCAAACGGATATGGCATAGAAATACTAGCCCGTATCGACCTTAGCAAGTAACAAATTGTTTCAGAATTAACAATAAACTATGTCATCTAGGTTTTAGTTGAGCGATAGGAATACCTTTTACACAACAGTTGGTTTTTTGGGAGGTCATAAACAAATTCCATGGGACTTCTTCTATCCTGGTGTTTTTAAACCATCTCTCACCCTTTGATGGGAGCCCTATTTCTTTTCTGATGCAATATTATGTCAATTCTAATTGTATGTCTCCAATCTTAGCTCTAAACCCATCAAAGGTTTGTGCGAAAGATTCTGCTACCTGGAGATTATAACTCTCTAATTTCTTGAGGAATATATCCCAACCATGATCCTTTAGGTTCTCAATAGAATCATCATGGGATAGTAAGGCTTGGCATCCGTTCGGCTCTATGAGAATGACGGGTGCCATGACCACTGTAACGAGGATGCAATAGAGACCACTCATAATAGTTTTAGGTTCCAATCGTGCGAGCAACAGAAACAAGTCTGAACAGAGAGTGGAAACATGAAAATAAGAGAGCCTATAGGTTATCATAACTCGGATAGTGAGAACGAAAACCAAAGGGTTCATTGTATTCCTTACCATCTCTCGTGATGAGTGCCAAAAACTATAGAGTACAAAATCCTATGCAAATAATGAATAACTTCATTAATGTTTTGAGCCAGCAAGGTAAGGCAAAGATTAAGGATAATATGATTTAATTTTTATATGATTCAATAATTATATGGGTTGTGCATTAGAAGTTAGGGGTTAGGTGTAAGAAGATATTAGTGTTAGTTTTTAAGAGTTAGGAGTTACATGATTAATGGTCATAAGCTAGTAGTTAGGGGTTATATGGATCGTGGTTTGTAATTGTTAAGTGTTACAAGGGTTAGGAATCATAAAATTTAGGTATTATGGGTTAAGGGATATGTGTTAATAATAACATGGGTTAGGTATTTTGGGGTTATGTGGGTTATAGTTTATATTATTCATTATAAGGGTTAGAAATTCAAGTTTATTTGGGATATCTCTTAGGGTCTATATGGTTATAATGGTTATATTGTCAATATAAGTGGCAACTAGGCTAATTGAGTTTGTAGGGGTAATTATGGTTATATTGGTTATCTAGGTTGGTGGCGAGGTTTTAGGAGTTAGGGAGTATATGGGTGAAGGGATAGGGGTAATAAATATTTTGAGCGATCAGCAGTGACAATGGTTATACAAGTTTGGGGTATAAGAGTTATATGTGTGATATGCATTAGAGAATATAAGGTTATAGTGGATACATGTAATAGGAAATGGGTTATAAGGGTTAGGGAATATGTATGTTAAACTAATCTACGATTATAGTATTTTATAAGTGTTTTAAATATTTAGAGTTAAAATAATTGTGGGCTATAAGAGTTATATGAGTTTTATGTTCGTGATTATAGGTGTTAAGGGTTATAAGTGTTAGGGGTAATATTTCTTATAATGATTACAATTTGTGGAGGTAAGGGTAATAATCCTTATAGGATTTAAAGGTTATAGGGGATAAGAGTTACATTTGAAGATATAGAAGATAGAGGTACTAATGGTTATGAGTGTTATGTTTTATAATAATTAACGATTATAAGGGTTTAAGGGAAGACATTATAGGTGCTAAATATGGATTAGGGATATAGTTGATAAATGTTAATGGTTATACATAATAGTATTTAGGGGTTATATGGCATAAATGTTTGAGGTTATATATGTTAGGGATTTTGGGGGTTAAGGGATAAAATTTTTATATAGATCAAGCAGTAAAGGGTTGTAAGGGGTTATAATTGTTAAGAGTTAACTTAATGATAAATATGATATGTTATGGGTTATAAATATTATAAAGAGTAGAGTTTAAAGGTTAAAGGGTTACATTGGTTATGGTTAGGGGGATTAGGGGTGATATTAGTTAAAAGAGTTAGAGTGTATAAGTGTTAGGACTTACAGGGGTTATAGTTGTTAACAATTATATGATATTGGTGTAATGGGTTATATGGGTGAGGGGTTAGGATTTAAAGTCATATGTTTAAAGGATTAATGTTTTAGGGTCAGGGGTTATATGGATTTAGTGTTATAAGGGTTGGGGATTATAAGAGTTTGGAGAAATATTTTAAATCGATAATGGTTAAAGGGGTTATGGATTATGTCTTAATGGTTAGTATTATACATTTTAAGGGTTATGATTGTAAGGATTAGGGGTTAGAAGAGTTAGTTATGGTTTAGAAGGGATAAGTTTTAGGTTTAATAAGGTGTAAGGGTTACAATGGTTATAGGGTTTATAAGTACTTGTATTATGGATTAGAGGTGGTAGCTTATAGAGTTTCATGTAGATGTATTATAAGAGTTAAGAGATTAGGTGTGTTATATGTGTTGATACTTAAGGCTAATAAGTGTTGGGGGTATGGGGTTATATCCATTAGTAGATATGAAGTAAAAAACATAAGGATTATATACATTATGGGTTATATTAGGATTTATAGAGGTTAGGTATAATATAAATTACAATAGATATCTCGATGGGTTAGCTCTAGTGGTTGGGTGTTGTGAATTACACATAGGAGATTGGAAGGTCATGTCCCCGAGTTAGTTTTCGTTGCTTCTGTGTATAGTGTGAGCCTCGCTCGATGTCCCCGTCTATTAGGTTTCCAAAAGTGCAATCAATCAAATTACTTTGGCTACCACCCTCAAAATTAGGGGAATTGTTTGATGGGTTTCCATGGGATGTGCATTTCATCAAAGATTTTTTTTAAAATAGTTAGGTGTTAAGGGTTAGAGGTGTTATAAATTAGGGTCTATAAAGAGATAGACATTATAGGATTCATATTATAGGTTATATATGATAGTGGTTGTAACAATTAGTGATTATATGGTTAGGGGTTATATAATTTAGAGGTTAATTACTATATGTTATAGGAGTTAAAGGATAAATGAATTAAAGTGGTTAGGTGTTAAAGGGATTAAGAGATATAGTTGTTAGTATTCATAGTTGTTATGACATATATAGTTGGGTGTTATAAGTGTTAAGTTTTACAGGTCTTAAAGGTTATAGAGGCCATAGGGTTTAAGGGGTGATAAGGGTTACGACCTATAGCCATTAAGGGTTATAATTTTTACTACTTATATTCATGGTCATCGTGGTTGGGGGTGACAATAGTTAAATGGATTATGTATTAAGGGTTAGGTGTGAGGGATTATAGGGATTATAGGGGTTATGGGTTATAATATTTTGCAATAAGGGATTCTATAGGTTAACGGTCATATGTCAAGTCCATGAAGGTTATATACGTATTAGGAGTTGGAGTTATAAATGTCAATGATTAAGGGTTAAAGTTAGAAGTTATAGTTGTTAGGGGTTATGGATTCATGGTCATAGAGTTAGATTTTATAGGGATTTAAGATTATATTAAGGTTTAATATGTGTTAGCTTTACGACGCTAGACGTAATAGAGATTAGTGTTTACATAAATGGTTATGTAGGATAGTGGACTTGGTTATGAGGGATAATGGTTATGGTTATTAGGGTTAAGTATTGGGAGTAATGTTGATTAAGGGTTAGAGTAATAGATTTATATGTGTTATGGTAATATATTATATGAATTAATAATGACATGTTATCTGAGTAAAGTGGTTATATGGTTTTGGACTTACAAGATATAAGTTTGGTATGGGAATAAATGGTTATTGTGGTTAGGATATATGGATTTTAGGGGTTAGACATTATAGGGTTTATAGGTTATAGTGGTTAATGGTTATATTAGGGACTATATGTGAGATGTGTTATGAGAGACTATGGTAAATTGGTTATGGGTGAGTTATTAGTTATAAGAGTTAGTGATTATAGGGTTAAATTGGTTAGGGAAAATAGGTAATTGAGAGTATAGTTGTTAGGAGTCATATGTGTTAAAGGTTATTTGTTTTATAAGTTTTATGTATAATGAAGGTTGTATATGGATGAAGATAGTGCCAAAATTTTAATTTGTTATGGTGGGATGAATTGATTTGTTTGAATACAGGCATAGCTCAAATTTTAATGATATCCCATGATTTGAATATAGGTATAAGCTTGAGTTTATTTAGCATCATCATTTTCTTCAACATGTTTATAGTATTGTAGGCTTGACTTTGAGTGCCTGCAAGCAAGTTTTATGAATGGACATTTTTGTAATGAAATGAAAGATGGATTATTTCGAACCCATAGTTGTTGTGATTATTTCATGAAAGGGAAAGAGATGAAATGAGTAATGGTGAATGAAATAGGCTGAAATTATACATGTAAATTGTCTTCTTGCATGTCTCTTTCCTCATGTTCTATCGTTTGATCCCAACCTAATTTTGACTTGTGGCCCTATTTTCCCTAACTTATTAGATGATAATTGATTTGATTGGTGTACTACAAATTATTATTATTGTTGAAAGGATCCAGAGGAGGCCATGGAGAGAGGACATGGACTGTGTAGAACTACTAAATTACAGAGAGGAAAGTGGGTGGAAGAGGATATGACGATGGAATCTGCAGATACAATAAAGGTAAGAATAAAAAGAAACCTCAACCAAAGGAGGAAGGTCTTTATGAATTCACAAATGCTACAACATAGACGAGATAAATTCATTTTTTTCCATGAGGCCTTTGAGGTCAAACTTATTGGTTGAAAATGCACAAGAATGGTGATTAAATGTGATTCTATGATCAAGTGGAAAGTTTGAAAATTAGGATGGACATGCAGGATAGTGATGTTGGATACTTTTCTTGTTGAAATTTTGGCTCGATATATATACCTTGGGTCATAAAATTGTTTTTTTTTTTCAACTCCAAAAAATGATATCAATATGTCAAATATATTACTAAGGTGAGGTTTTATGTTGGATAGCATATTCATTGAAATGATATAATTGGTGTTCTAAACATTATTGACTATGTTGTGTATTACAGGAGCTCGATGAGGCCATGGAAACAGATCTTGTCATATCAAATGAGGACACAATGGATAACGTGGGACATCAAGTACTCAAATTTTGACTTAACTTAGGAAAAGTTGATCTAATGGAATTTTGTGATACCTCCATATTTTTTCACAATATTATTAAAATTTATAGTGTATTATCCAATATTGACAGAAATTAATGCATGTTGTTGATTATTTTAGATGGAAACTGGAGCAAATGTAGATCCTGAACATTCAACTAGCAAAATAAAAAGATATGTATGTGGACATGGACCTAAAACTGTTAAATCACGTAGAGAATAGTGGGTGGAAGAGGATATGACAAAGGATCTTACAGACACAACAAATGATTGCATTGAACAAGATGTTGGTCAAGACTATAGTACATGGGATGAATACTTTGAGAAAATTGTTGTTTTTTGATATTTTGTATGTCGTGGAAAGAAACAATTCAAACGAGTGATTGTACAAATACATTACATAGATTATGAGCTTCCATTTGGTAGTATGCCTCCTAAAATTGATTCAAATCCAATAGGAATTGTGGTAAGGAATTTTCCAATTTGATATAAATAATATGTATACTTCTTTTAAACATTATTTTATATTATTTAAATAATTAATTTTTTTTCTTAATGAATACTTGCAGGATAAATTTAGTGGTTTAAATTTTCCTATAGCATCGAATTCTATCTTATAGGGCGATGATCATTTATCAAATGATACATATAAAAAAAATATGTGCACATATATCATCTCTGAAGATGAGGATTTGATGAAAACAAGTAACATAACAAGAACCACTTTAAATATGCATAATTTTATTAAAGACAAGGGGAAGGTGGACCACATACCCTATGAGAATGAATGTGATGGAGATGTGATGCACAACCCCCTTCCCTCCTAGGGATTTGGCAACCTCCCAGTCTCATATCTTCAAACTCCTAGAACCGAATTGGTTCTTCGGGCCTTCAACAGACCCTGAACAATTAATTCACACATAGGTCCCCTTGATGTCACCTACAAGTTTGAACTACTTGCAACTCTGCTCTCTAGTTTATCAACACCGATTTGTGAGTAATAGTCTCATGCTAGACTCTTTCTCCTCTGTGACCGCGGGATATAACCTCGGGCTAACCCCTTCACTACTTTTCTCCATGCAACGTTTCCTAGATCTGACGGTCTGGAACGATCCCAATCCCTCCTGGAAGGATATTTCTCGTTAACCCCATGAAACCTTAAGAAACTCCTCCCTTTTAATATTTCTCATTTTTCTTCCTCCTAAACTTGTTCTTCCTTGAAATTTTTCCTCCTTTGAATGCTCTCTTCAACACTTAGTCGAAATTTCATCCTGTACACACCTTGCAACAGGTCCTCCTCCGTAACTTAGCTTCTCTAGGGATTACTTCCGTTACTCCTCCTGAGCTTCTGAGTCAAAAGAATATTTCACACACTCTTTGGGAACAAACTTCCTTCAATTTTGACTCTAAAGACGAATATGCACTCTTTGCAGCAATTCTTCGATGCCCTATTGTTCCCTCTGAACAATGTGAAACTGAGCGAGGTTCCTCCTACCTGCACTCTCAAACTATCTCTTTTGAATCTTCCAAGTCAAAGTGGACTCTATCACACACACCTTGCAGACGTTATGCACTCTTACACACATAAGTTGTGTGTTATCTCTTCTGATCTTATGATTCGAAACAGACTTTGTCAACACATTCCTTGCGGACACTATGCACACTTGCACTTGCTCGTAGAAGAGAAACAATTGAAGCTTACTTAAATATTCATAGATTCATACATTCAACCATGTAAATGCATGCATAAATGAAATAATAATAGATAACAAATAATTTCAAATAAACAGAAAGTCTACCATTCATTCATTCAGATAGACACGAAAACACCACGCATTTGGGACAATGCTCCTATATTATATTCATTCAACTAAAATATACATGTTTCATAAATTGCTTCAACAACTTCTACAACAACTATTAGCATCCCAACAAAAACCTCTACTGGGCAACAATACAAAGATTTATACAAGAGGGGCTCTTCAATCCTTTCCCTCCAACTACTCTAGAGCTATCCTGTCGAAATGAAAGCTTTCAACTACTAGAATTTATTACAATAAATATTTTTGATAGATAGATAATATTGAACACATTGAATCTGTACTGCACTCAGCTTCATTAAAAGAAATTGCATTCTCTGATGTCCTCATGAAATCATGCAGCTCCATAGAATTAAATATGTTCTTTAGTTACAATTCCTTTCAAAATATTTGTGTGAAATGCCTTCTTCAAAATGTGCATTGGGTGCTTAGTTTTCCTCCACTCATGCTTTGTTGGTGATGCTCTTGCATCATAATCCTATGGCTGAAAAAATCATGGACTCCTCTCCATGAGCTCCTACTCTGACCTTCCATGCTTTTGGATGTCCACCTCACTTACCCAACTAGAATCTTCTAATGGGTGTCCTTTCCACTTTAACAAATACTCAAAATATCTTTTCCTTCTGGTCTTGTTACCAATTCAACGTTCTATGATCTGATCCATCTACAACTTCTCTGCTACAGGCATATGTTTTTTCCACTAGATATCCTTCTGATATTTGGGTCCTCTGATTCCATATTCCCTGTAAGGATACAGGTCTGCAATGTTGAATATGGGTGATATACCCACATCTTTTGGCAGCTCTATCTCATAATAATTCTCACCAAATTTTCTTAGGATTTTGCATGGTCCTGTCTTCTTCATCTTTAGTTTATTATATGTTCCCCTTGGGAACCTATCCTTCCTAAGATGTGCTAGAACTTGATATCCAAATTCAAATTGAATTTTCCTCCTATGTTGATCAGCTCTACATTTATATTCGTTGTTTCTCCTCTACAACTGCTCTTTGATCTGATTATGAAGCTCCTGCATTTTTGTAGCAAAGTCTTCGGCTCCAGCACTTCTAAATTCACTCTGCTCTAGATCTCTTAACTCTGACACTCCCCTCGAATTCATTCCATACACTATCTGAAATGGACTCTTTCCAGTACTTATGTTCACTGATTCATTTTAAGAAAACTCCACTTGTGCTAGAATTTGATCCCACTGGCTATGATGTTCAGTGACCAAACTTCTCAGCAAATCTCCTAAACTCTGATTCACCACATCAGTCTATCCATATGTTTGAGGGTGATATGAATAACTAAAGGAAATTTCCGTTCCCATCTTTTTACACAATGTTCTCTAGAAATGACCAACAAATTTGGTATCCTTGTCTGAAACAATACTCCTGGGCAATCCATGAAGTCTTACAATCTCCTTGAAAAACAATTTACCAACGTTCATTGCATAATTGGTATTCTAGCATGGGATAAAGTGTGTCATCTTTGAAAATCTATCAACTACCATAAATATGGAATCACTTCTTCTTTTTTTTCTTTACAATCCCAACATGAAATCCATGCTTATTGCATCCCAATGCCTCTCTAGAATAGGCAATGGTTTATACAACCCAATATTTTGTCTCTTTCCCTTGGCATACTAGAAAATATTACATCTGTTCACAAAATTATTCACCTATGTTCTCATAACTGGCCAATAGTACGAACCGTTCAACTGTGAAAACATTTTTTCATGGACACAATGTCCAGCTATACCTCCACTATGCTTTTCCTTTATCAAACTCTCCCTCATTGAACACTTTGGTATGCACAACTGGCACCCTTTGAACAACAATCCATTCTGAATCAGATATTTGGCCCATTTTCTTCTGTCTATGAGCACGAGATTCGCACATGCTTCATATTCTTCATTGAAATTTGGAATCATGATACATTTCCTGAAGGTGTTCAAACCCCAATATTTTCAATTGAAATTCCTGCAGAATTAGACATCTCCTGCTCAATGCATCAACAACCTTGTTAGAATTACCAGAAACATTTTTCATAAACTTTATCCATTTGGCATGTCTCTGGTTTAACTTCTCCTATTGGGTTATGAATTGTAAAGCCTGATTATCGCTATACAAAACAAATTCCTTCGGAATGAGATAGTGCCTCCATTTCTTCAAGGCTTTAATTTTGGCATAGAACTCTTTATCATATGTGGAGTACTTTCTCTTAGTATTGTTCAACTTCTCACTAAAATATGCAACATGCCTATTATATTGGCTCAATACCACTCCAATTGTAACTCTACTTGCATCACATCTCACCTAAAATGTCTTCCCGAAATCTGGCAAAACCAGAATTGGTTGTTCTGTTATCTTCTCCTTCAATATATTGAAGATTTTCTCAGTCTCTTCTGTCCATTTGAAAGACTTATGTCTTTCCTTCACTGTATCCATCATCTGTGCCCCGATTTGACTAAAATTTATGATGAACTTCCGATATAAACTCGCTAATCCATGGAAGATTCTCACCTCAATATATACTCCTTGGTGATGACCATTCTCTGATTGCTTTCACCTTTTTGGGATCCATATTCAATTCATTCGAAGAGATCACAAAACCCAAATAAATGAGTTATGTCTTCATGAAAGAGGATTTCTTTAAATTGATCAGTAGCTTCTTCCGCTTCAACCTCCTCATCACTAATGTTAAGTGCCTTGGATGCTCTTCTTCATTTTTATTGAAGACCAGTATATCATCCAAATATACGATCAAAAAATTACCAATGAAATATTTCAACACTTCATTCATTAACCTCATGAAAGTACTCGGGGCATTTTTTAAGCCAAACGACATAACAATCCATTCATATAATCCCTCATTTGTCTTGAAGGTTATTTTCCACTCATCACCTTCTCTCATCCTTATCTGGTGATATCCACTTTTCAAATCTATCTTTGAAAAATAGTTCGCTCCACTTAAACAATCCATTAAGTCTTCCATCCTTGGCAATGGAAACCTGTACCTAATGGTGAATTTTTTTTATGGCTCTTGAGTCTGTACACATTCTCCATCCTCCATCCCTTTTTGGACACAACACAGTTGGTACTACGCATGGACTCAATATTTCTCTCACCAAACCTTTTTCTAACAAATCCTGAACCTATCTTTTTACCTCCTCATTCTCTTGAGGTGTCAATCTGTACGTTGATTTATTTGGCAGGCTTGCTACTGGTATCAATTCAATATGATGGTTGATACTTCTGATAGGTGGCAATGAGATTGGTAACTCATCCACTACTACGTCAGAAAAATTTTCCAACAACTCCTAAATTTCATTAGGAATATCTTCCATAGAAGTAATTTTAAGGATAAATTTCAGCTTCCTCACTACAACAAATTGCATCTCTTGTCCCTTCTTAATTCCACTCAGGAGTTCCTTCCCACTCATGAGAAGTATCTAGCTTCTTCCTTCACTTTATTAACCTCAATTGGAAGCAACATGTGTGTCCTACCATTCTTCTCCAAAGTGTAAGTATTTCTCCTCCCATCATGAATGACATTCTTGACATACTTCGAGTGTTCCAAACAAAACATGACACACATCCATGGGAATCACATCACACAGAATCTCATCTCTATATCATCATATTTTAAATTCAAATATCCATTGTTTAGTTATTATTACCTGATGACCTTTCTGCAACCATGAGACTTTATTTGGTGTTGGATGTGTAGTCATCTCCAGCTCCAGTTTCTCCACCATCTCTATGGATACTAAGTTATCAATGCTCCCACTGTCAATGATCACCTTGCAAACTTTGTCTTTAGTCTTGCAAGATGTCCTGAACAAACTGTTCCTCTGCACTGGATTTTCAACCTCTGGCTCTGGTTTTAAAAGAACCTTCTTCATCATCAAATATCCCCATCTTCTACGCCTTCTGCTTCAACATCTCGCTTCTACGCTTCCAAAATGTGAGCTTCACCTCCTTCTTTCCTTATATCTGGGCCTTCCCAAGACAGAATTCCACAGGCATAACGCTTTACCTCTCCTCCTCTACCTCTTTTGCTTCCTCTAGGAAAAGATTTTCTACCCCCACTCTTTCTTCCTTGGGCACTTCCTCCTCTTTCAGAGTGACTGTGTGGTTTCTCCACCTCACCTTTCGGATTTTGTGCCTTGTCATGGGAAACTCCTTTTCCTCTGTTTAAACTTCTACCTCTTCTTTCTGGCAAACTTCTCCTCTTCTTTCAGTGCAATCTGATGAGCATATTCCACTGTCCTTATTGTCATCATGTTGATTTCATCCTGGATTTCATATCTTAGGCCATTGATGTATCTAGAAACTTTTTATTCATCTCTCTCTCTTTGTCCAGCCTCGATGTTCAGTTTGTATAACTCCTCTATCTACTCCTTGACTGTCATTCCTTTCTGTCTTAGGTGCTACAGTCTCCTGAACAAATTTATTTGATAGTCCTTGGGTATGAATCTAGCCTTTAGCTTGGCTACCATTTGATCCCAAGTCTTAATCTTTTTCTTTCCCTTGCTCCTCATGTCAGCCTGAAATTCATCCAGCCGCAGTGTTGCACGTCCTTTCAACCTAGTGACAACATGTTTCACCTTTTTCTCCTCATCGACATCTTCATAGTCAAAATACTTTTCCATTTCTCATATCCAATCAAGAAATTATTCGACATCCAAATTACCTTCATACATTGGGATATCTATCTTTTCTCTAGCTCCAAACTTGACAACTGCTTTCAACAAGTGCTCTTCCAAAACATCCTCTATTATAACTTCTTCAACTTCCACTTCTTCATTCTCAGCATCATTGACATCTCCAACATCAAGTGCTCTCCTTTAGGTTATTTCCATGGCATCCATTCTTGCACAGAGTTATCTCATCTCTCGTTCCATATCTCTATTTGATACAGGTGGCTCTGCACGTCTCCTAGGAAACATTGTGTTGTTGTATGTGATACCACTCGATGATATCAGCCTACTTCTTTGTCTCCTCTTCCGGTCTCGAAACTTTAAAATTATGGAACCAAATTGGTCCTTTGGGCCTTCAACAGACCCTGAACAATTGATTCACACACCGGTCCCCTTGATGTCGCCTGCAAGTTTGGACTACCTGCAACTCCTCTCTCTGATGCTTAGCAACAATGATTCATGAGTACTAGTCTTGTGCTAGACTCTTTCTCCTCTATGAATATGGGCTATAACCTAGGGCCAACCCCTTCACTACTTTTGTCTTCACGATATTGCAACCTCCTCCTCTGTTTCCTTCTAAAACACGTTTCCCTGAATTTGTGGATCTCTACCACATGTCTCCCTGTATCTAAAGGTCCAATTGTACTTTGGGTTTCGTGACTTTGTGAATATTTCACTCACTCCACACTCAATTCCTCCGGACCCCTATCTCCTAAATTCTCTAATTCGTTGCCATGCACCTCCTCATAGCCAACGGTTAAGATCGCTTCACGACTTTGACAATCTTGCTTCTCAACACTTCTCAACATTCCACACTCCAAAATGACGAAATACCTCAAAATTAATTCTTTGTGCAACTTTTCCCAGATATGATGGTCTGGAATGATCCCAATCCCTTCTAGACAGATCTTTCTCGTTAACCTCAAGAAACCTCAAGAGACTACTCCCTTTGAATATTTTGCATTGTTCTTCCTCCTGAACTTATTCTTCCTTGAACTTTTGCCTCCTTTGAATGCTCTCTTCAACACTTAGTTGAAATTTCAGCCTATACACGCCTTGCAACATGTCCTCCTTCACAACTTAGCTTCTTTGGGGATTACTTTCGCTACACCTCCTAAGATTTCGAGTCAAAAGACTCTATCACGCACTCTTTGTGAACAAAATTCCTTCCATATTGACTTTGAAGGTGACTGTGCACTCTTTGCATCAGTTCTTCTATGCCCTATTGTTCCCTTTGAACAATACGAAACTGAGTGAGGTTCCTCCTACCCGCACTCTCAAAATATCTCTGATGAATCTTCTGAGTCAAAGTGGACTCTATCATGCACACCTTGCAGAGGTTATGCACTCTTTCACACATAAGTTGTGTGTTATCTCTTCAAATCTTATGAGTTTAAACAGACTTTGTCAACACACTCCTTGCAGACACTATGCACACTTTCACTTGCTCGTAGAAGAGAAACAATTGAAGCTTACTTAAATCTTCATAGATTCATAGATTCAACCATGTAAATGCATGCATAAACGCAAAAAAAAATAATAATAGAGAATTTCAAATAAACAGAAATTCTACCATTCATTCATTCAGATAGACACGACAACACCACGTGTTTGGGACAATGCTCCTTTGTTATATTCATCCAACTGAAATATACATGTGTTCATAAACTGTGTCAACAAATTCTACAACAACTATCAGCATCCCAACAACAACCTCTACTGGGCAACAATACAAATCTTTATACAAGAGGGGCTCTTCGAGCCTTTCCCTCCAACTACTCTAGAGCTATCCTATCAAAATAAAAGCTTTAAACTCTAGAATTTATTAGAATAAATACTTGTGATAGACAGATAAGATCGAACACATCAAATCTGTACTGCACTGAGATTCATTAAAATAAATTACATTCTCCGATGTCCTCATGAAATCATCCAGCTCCATAACATTAAATATGTTCTTTAATTACAATTCCTTTCAAAGTATTTGTGTGATACACCTTCTTCAAAATGTGCATTGGGCGCTTAGCTATCCTCCACTCGTTCTTTTTTGGCGATGCTCCTGCATCAAGATGATGACTTTCCCCTAAGTTTGAGATCAAATTACAAAGAGACATTTGATCGTCGACTATATTGCGCTTGGCCCAATGATCAACAACTACCTAGAGTGTATGATGTGTTTCAATTTTGGGGATACAACTACATGATATGACCCTCCAATATTCATGGAGAAAATGTAGGCCTCTTTATTTTCCAAAATGTCCATGTGGGATCTAAACATAGAAACAATTCACAACAAACCACTAGAAGATTAATTCCATATTGTGGTATGACATATTACAATGGTGAATGGAGAATGCTAGTAGAATATAATCCTAGCATGTCATCATATGGTCTAAATTTGAATATGTATACACGTCGTCTCCAATTGGAAAGTGGAAAAAAAATGAATAGAGGTCATCTTATGTATATAGATGGACATGCATACACACACAAAAATATTATCAATTTTATAAATAGTAGTAAGGGAAGGGGCCCTACTGTAAGACCGAATTGTCAATTTGTTAAACTTATAAATGATAAAGATGAAGATATGGAAAGAGAGGTTGATAGATTGATAATGGTTGAGGCTATTATGGAAGTGAACATTGGGGATGAGTTATTGATTAATTACCCCTTCTTAAAATGCACACCTGCTCGAAAGAAAAGGGAAGAAGAAGGCCTCCCTGAAGATGTTCTTAAGGGTAGAAAACCAAAGAATAACCAATGAGTGTGGATTGACATTTTATAAACTATGTTGTCAAAATTGTGTTTTATTTTAAATTATTTTATAAAATAAGTAGTCTATAAAATAATGATTTGTTATTAAATTGATGAATATATGTTCATACAATCTATATTTTTATTGGTTAATACATATTTGATTATATTTCTTTGAAATTGATACAATTATGATTTATCCAATTGTTTCCAAACATTAAATAATGCTCGTGTTTGTTGATAGGTAGAAGATATTGATGATACACCTACTAATACCCAAGATCAAACTGGGTTATTAATATTTGGACGGGATGATCTAAACCATCCTTTAAACCATACCAAGGTGAAAAGAGAAGCATTGAAGAGAATACTACCAGTTGATAAATTTGAAGAGCTTATGAGATTAGCATACATTGATGACATGCCACATAGCTTTAATAATGATGATGATGATAGTGAAAATGCAGTGCATAAAGAAGGATTGAATGAAATTCTTACATGTTTCTTTGGGGATGGAAGCAATGATGACGATAATGATCATATGGTTGACAATAACGATGATAGCAGGGGTAATTACCACCAACATAATATTGATGATAATAACCTGAAAGACTCAATCAAGCAAGTTGTGAAGACACTCATGTTCAGATCGGGTGCAAGTAGAACCTAAAAACTTGCATGCACATTGATATTATTAGAAATCAAGCCACTATTTGGTTGATCATACACAGGATTCACTACCCTACTGAAGTGAGTTGAAATGTATTTCTTACTTTGCATTGTCAATTGGTGTACATAATTTGTAAACATTCATCAACTTCATTTATATTTATTTAAGGGGATTTTAAAACCTCATATTGTATATAAACAGTCCTAGTATAGATTGGCATATAAAACATGCTCATCTTAAGTCAAACAATCAATTGATTTAATCTCTATCTATCTTATATGGCACTAAAAACTAAAATATTCCCTGAAGATAATGTGTTTCCATCAACTTGCAAAGAATAAAGTCAGTTCTTGGTTGAGTTAGGGATTGAATATAAGAAAATCATTCATGTAAAAATGATTACATTTTATACAGAGATGAATATCAAAAAAATGTAGAATGCCATGTATGCAAAGAGAGGAGATATTGTACATATGTACAAGGTCCTGCAGTTACAAAGAAGGTTTTACGTCACATGTCAATTATACCTAGACTTCAACAAATGTTTCATTGCAAGTCACTTGCACAATTGATAGAATAACATGCAGAGAACAAGAGTAAAGATGGATTCGTGCAAATTTTGGTTGACTCCAAAGAAATGAAACACATTGAGGAAAAATGGCCAAGTAAATTCAAAGATGAACCATGTAGTATTAGGTTTGGTCTTACAATTGATGGAGTGTTCTCATTCTCTTTCCTAAGCTCAAATTATAATGTTTGGCTAGTCAAATTGATAGTATACAATATTCCCCCATGGATGAGTGTTAGAAAGGAGAACCTTATTCTGACTCTCATTGTTCCAGGAAAACATAAAGTTAAAAACATGGATGTTTATATTGCGCCTTTTATTGACGAGATGCAATTGTTATGGAAATGCATAAGAATGTATGACATATCATGTCGTCCATCAA
Source organism: Picea glauca (assembly GCA_000966675.3). Taxonomy (NCBI): domain Eukaryota; kingdom Viridiplantae; phylum Streptophyta; class Pinopsida; order Pinales; family Pinaceae; genus Picea; species Picea glauca. The sequence goes on along the minus strand of JZKD02S1850408.1, from coordinate 681,955 downwards.
ATAGGTCCTTTATGTTGTATGTGTTGTAGGTGAATCCCCCTACGGACAAGTGGATTCCCTCTTGATCTCTAGACTCCTAAGTCCAAGAAAAAAAAGTGCTTAACATGGACATTGACTTCCTTTTAGATCTAATCAAGCTAATAAATGAAAGACAAGGAGAAAAATATGTACCTTATTAGCGACGTTTGTCCTTCCAAAGTCCTAGCTGAGCTTCGATCCTAAGCTCCCTAATAGGTCATGTAAAACAAACAAAGGTACAAAAGACTTCCTACTCTATTGAGATTAGCTCAAACATAGATCCATCTATTGGAGACAAACTCATGTGGAACAAGAATATGTTTGAAAGAAATAGGCCAAGCATTGATTATTAATGAGAACAAGTAAAAGTACTTACAATCCTTTGGATGAAGGTGCAACATCTCCTTCCAGTTCTCCTTGTCCAACCCCTTTGCTCAAATAATCTCCACCGGTTGCTTTGATGACATCTCACTCATGAGATCATAAGTTTGATGTAATTCTCAATCTCCATATGTCTTCTACCATGAGGAGGCCTCCTTATATAGGTTTGGAGAGGCCTAACCACTTGATAGATATTTGGGGTAAGTTGAGGATTCCTCTCCTTCAGTTGTGGATCTTTCCTAGGATCATGCCTTGACCCAAGATTCGAACCCAACTACCTTCAGATATTGAGGGGATTGTCCCCTGATTTCCTCCAACAAATCGAATTTCGCCCTAAAATGAGTAGCGCTCCCTCAAAAGGGGCATAGAGTGTTGGAACACTTCTATGTAAGGGAGTACATAGTGCCAGTTCTCTCTGTCAGTAGGTAGGGGAGCGCTCCTTCCCAAAATTGATGTTTTAGTGGCTTTTTCCAGTGGCACAAGGTTTTTACTCTTCTGTCAATTGATTTTCCTTCTTCAAACTAGTCTTTGAGGTGTCTTAGTGTCCTTACAATTTCGTTAAGGAGAAGACATAGGCAGTGTGATGTTTGTGACACTAGCGACACTTGCAATATATATAATGGCGACATTTAGCCATCATTGCAATGAGTAATTTTGATGCGTAACAGATTGCCCCCCAAAGTGCGAAGTCAGAAGACGATGATGACTAAAGTACTTTGTAGAATTTTTAGAGCAAGGGTATGGATGCATAGAGGCTGGAAAAAGCTACACACAACCATCAAACAAATATTATAACATGCTTCAAACCCAAGGCAGGCATACCTATGCTTGAGTGATAAAGAATTTTTAGGTATGGCCTCCATAAAATACACTGCGGATCCATAACTATATTGATAAAAGGTATAGCCACTGAAGATACAATGTGGATCTATACTCCCATGACCTGAACTAATCGTAGCCATGAAGAATACACAATGGATCTATGAAATGACAAGACATAGCCACGACCAATACAAAGTGGATCTATGTAACAGTATATGTGTCATAGTTCAAAAGAACTCCTTTGCAACATGGGCAAAGTATACATAAGAGTGAAAAACTCAACCCAGGGTCTTCTTATCGATCCTAATGTAGTACGAAACTAACCATGTGAATAGATGTCCTGATGTCGAACATGGCAGAAACCACTTGATTACCTGTCAATGATGTAAACCGTTAACAAGCACGAGGAATATCATCATTGATGTCAATGGTTCCCAAGGTACTCTAGTACATTCTGACGAATGTGAATGAATGAGATGAATTCAAACATTCATGGAATCATCTGATCAGGGGTCAATGGTGTAAACCCACTGTAGGATGTGAGGAGGCATGTCATTGAGGCACGCAGGTCCCAAAGTACTAACTGGTCTCTAAGTCTAGTTCCTAGATAATGTGTCGAAGTCGACAGGAATAGACTCGTCGAAGGAGGGCCTTGATGTGTCCCCCATCAACAACACGAAACTGACACAGAGATTTAATTGGAAGATCAAATGAACATGGACTAACACAGGTATTGAAATAGGATATTTGTGATGGCTGATTCTCGAGGCAGATAGTTCCCTTGACCACTGAGGCACAACAGCAAAAACTTGGCATGGACTAAGAATTGATGATGCAGTGGATGTTGTGACTTTCATCAAGTGACCCAAAGGAGGAAAAGAAACTTAGAGGATTGGCTCAGTGCAGAGGTTCAGCGGATCAAAATGCATGCAAAGACAAAGTGTCATGTTCAAGGGCGACCATAAGAGTTACCGGTTGTGTTCTCAAAAACTGTTTGGCTTGCTTCTTTCAATTTTTCCCCCATCCAGATAGATGAGTACCTCTTTTTAATTTAACAAGCTCGAGGAGGGTAACACATGCTAGATATGACTCACCTTTAGTAAGTTCCTCTTCCTTTGTTTAGCGAACTGGAAGAATTAAGGGTTCGGTCCAGTATGGGCCCTTCAATGTATGATTGTTTAACGAGTCCAGAGAAGGTAAACTCAGTGGTTTTTCATATTTAGAGAGTCTGAAAACAACTTAAAGATGACTCCAATGTTGTCCTTTTTCGTAATGTTAGTCTCGCGAGGCCAAAAAAAAAAAATTATCACTCAAAAGACACCCTTTCAAACCTTTTAACGAGTGGGAAACGAAGCAAGATCACTCAACAATCTTTTCATGTTTAGAGATTCTGAAAAGAGTTTAAAGAAGACTCCAAGGGGTTCCTTTTTCATGTATCCATGCGGGTCCGAAAAAGAGATAAAATTTTACCTGGCGTATTCTCATGCGTTTGAGCTTGAGAACGAACAAAGACTATGCTCATGAAGGTGACAAGATAAAAATGAACAAACCTGCTTCAAAACCTTCCAATAATGTCAAAACTACATTCAAGGGGATCAATAAGCCTCCAAACATTTCTCAAAAACCCAAAAATAACTATATCATATGAAAAAAATGAAATGTATAATAGTAAAAAGGGGTAAAAAATGTCATTTACCATTTCATTTATGCAGAGATTTGTAGCAGTGGAGAATTTGTATTTTGGAGCTGAATCTTGAATTGTTCGGTGTCAGATCTACAATTGATCATTTTCCTCATCGTTTGGACCAACATGGTGTTATTCTCCTTCTCTTTCATTTGCATGATTTAAATTTGTTTTAAGGCACTAAAAAGTTATGAAAAAAGATGCCCTCGGTCAGCCCAAGTGCCTAAAAAGCTCAACGCTACCTAAAAATCATGGGTATGCGCTGCATGGCTTGGAAAACGCTCCTCTTAACCCATGGATGGTGTGCCAATGCTCTGATGTAGTGGAAATGGGGCCGCTGTCTCAAAAAACCACAAGAAAAATGCCCAAAAAATGGCTCACGCGCACTCAATATGTGAGGAGGGAATTTTGAGTTTTAGAACATTTAAATGGCTAATGTGAGGGTGGATTTATGTGATGATGTTCATATGAAAAGGGCATTGTTCTTTTTCAAAAACAAACAATCATTTTTAAAATTTTAAAATTTCCAAAAATTCGTCGAAATCATGATTTAATGAATTTTGTTGTTAATTGCAGGTGACTTCGGCAACATGCTTGAGTGGAAAGAAAGAGAAAATGATCTCGATGATGTGGCTACTCTGCAAAGTCCCCAATCGAGAGTCACGTTGAGGAATTTTTGTCTCCTCAAATATTTCAAAATGAAAAGGATGAAGAAGGAGATTCTTCTTCTCGAATACATGATCGGGTTGTGGAACGTTGCAGAGCAAGAGTTCCAAATAGGGACACAGCTTCTGACCATCGAGATGGAGGATGTATATTTCATAAATGGTCTTTTGAAGAGAGCGGTTCCTATAGCTTTATCTGGGGAGAGGGCACTTCTTGCATCTATGGATGAGTATCTGGCAAACCATTGTGTCCTGGGAGCGAGGCTAGTCGGAGGTAGGATTACAATCAAAGATATCAGAGACTTGCCTCTTCGATCCATCTTGTTTTCCATCACAAGCATAGAAAGAAGTACCAGTGCACACCTAGTCTCAAGATCACAGGTGGCTTATGGTTTACAGTTTTTAGAGCCAACAATGTTCAACTGGAGTGTAGGGTTCCTTCAAAATGTGAAGGAACCAATCACGAGATGTAGATCAGGACAACAAAAGAAATTTGGGTATGGTTCATTCTTGGTTTTATTCTTTTTAGAATGCATTCCCCATATGCAACCTCATATTGCATTCGTAGTGTGACCAGTGGGAGAACCACGTATGGAGTAGTGGACAAGCCTGTCCCTAAGACTAGGCTTAGATTCAGAGTTTAGATTTATCGGGGACTTCTTTGCTTGGTTGAGACGCCAATTTATTGTGATAGAAGATTTTCCATACGCCCGAGTGGATTTCTGGGGAAGCATGGACTTGGTCCTTCCAGTAGGATAGGATTGGGATGCGTCAGGTGAGAAACCAAAAATAATCTTGACAAGTGTTTTTTTTATTTTTTTATTTTTTTCAAAATGTTATATTATACT
>JZKD02S1850408.1:638841-654170 GCA_000966675.3 Picea glauca | reverse complement strand
TCTAGAATGTTCTTAGGTGATGGTAGCACTATATAAAGGGGTTCAATCAATGTAATGAGACATGAAGAGGATTATTGTATTTGGAGCGGTAGCTCAATAGGAGGATGCCCCCTCGAAGAGGCAAGTGAATAGGAGAGGATCCCTTCCATAATAGAATCCATTGTATAGTGTTTACCTACCTCAAGGGTTTTCTTCTAATAAAGTGTGGTTTCTTCTATCTTTCTTTGTGGATCTATTGTGTATTCAATATTTGTGGTGATTATATTTGCAGATCTATTCATGTTCCTAACACAGGGATCATAAATGATAATGAGGAATAGAGATTCATCAGGAAGAGAACCTTTAGGTTCAATTTCTTCATCATCACAGGAAAAATCGCAAATGAGTTCTGTGAACACCAGGGACTTTATAGATTTGGACTTGGCAAATTCAAGATCGAATTCTTGAAGGATTACGATCCATTTAGAGTATTTTCCCCCAAGCACCTGATGTGTCAGGATGTGATACATGGGGTTTGAATCTGCGATAACCGTGGTGGTACGTAATAGAATGTAGTGACGAAATCTCTAGACGGCGATGACAGCTGCCAGAGCCAACTTCTCAACATGAAAGTAACGAAGTTCAGGTCTAGATAGACTTTTACTCATGTAATAAATCACATGTTCTTCACCATAAGATTCCTCTTGAACTAAAACCATGGCAATAGTGGAAGCAGAGGCCGCTAAGTAAATGATATAATCCTTTGTATAGTCTGGAGGATGTAACAAAGGAGTGTTAGTTAGTGTGTGCTTGAGAGCATCAAACAATTGTTGACCAGTGTCATCCCAGATGAAAGGGGCATCTTTCTGTAACAATCACATGAAGCCTTTAGTGATCTCAGCGTAGTTACAAATAAATCGACGAAGAAAGTTTTCTTTCCCCTACAAACTTTGGAGTTGTCATAGCTTTTTAGGTGGGGGTAAAGCTATAATAGCTCAAATGTTTAAGGGATCCACTTGAATCACGTCGTTGGAGAAAACAAAGCTGAGAATTCGGTCAGATTCGACAGCGAAAATACACTTATGTGGGTTCAAACGAATGCGGTAGAATCGACATCGAAGAAATATATCCCATAGATGACCGAGATGGTCGGATTGACTGGATGAGTGGGCAGGTAAGTCATCAAGGTAAGGTTTCGCAATATGTTTGATATCGTGGAAAGCGTAGGACATGGCTCGCTAGAACGTAGACCCAACATTTTTAAGGCCAAACGGTAGCTTCCAATACGTGAAAGTTCCCCATGGGAAGATGAAGTTTGTCTTACGTTGATCAGTTGGTAAGATGTCAATCTGGTTATACCCTGAGAAACCATCCATAAAAGAGAAAATTACTCTACCAGCGCAATTATCAATAATCTGGTCGATAAAGGGTGTTGGGTAGTTGTCTTTTGGACAAGCCTTGTTAAGATCCGTATAATCAACACAGACACAAATGGTCCCTTGTTTATTAGTAACTGGAACGATATTGGAAACCCATTATATCAAGGGGATAGGATAAATGAAGCCAGATTTCAATAACTTTTCAACCTCTGTCTTAATAGCCGCGGTCTTTTTAGGGTGGACTGGGCGAAGTTTCTGTCAAACAGGTTTGATACCAGGGTAGGTTTTAATATCATGCACAACGATCGACAGATCGATCCCAGGCATCTCTTCGTAGCTCCAAGTGAAGACATCGCAAAATTCTTTAAATAAAGAAGTATAAGAGACCACTTCCTCGGGTGAGAAATTAGCTCCGAGGTTAATTTTTTCCATGATACCTTCCTTGATCAAAATATCAATAACGATCGTAGATGATATGTTGCCCAAATTCCCCTCAGAAAGAGTATCTTGTGTGAGGATGGGAGATTGCGAAAAATTGACAACATCAAGAGGGAAGACAGAGTCTATGTCTTCTTGAATTTCTTCGTGAGGTAGAAGAAAAGAGGACCGATGATGGCTATCATCCCAAGGTACATCGTCGAGGCTAAGCATTTCCATTATGGATTCATCGGAAGGAAAAATTTGAGAAATGTAGTCGATTGCAGATTATAAGGAATTTAACCATGATGGTATCGAATAAGTGTTGAGTGCGAAGAGATGTTGGTCATGTGAAAAGGGAGAGGCAGATTGGATGGCAATGTATGAGGTTTCGGCTAGACTAAGTGGCATGGTGTCTCCTAGTGCATCGAATTCCAATGGACTGGGTACAATCCAAGGGTCAGATGATTCCAAGGAGTGATAAACCATAGTCGATATCATATTGATTGTTGTAATATGATGTGGAGTGGGTGGAAGTGGTGTAGGGAAGGTACCCATGAGGCTATAATATTTCAACAAGCCAACACCAACACTTTCATATGTGATTTTGTGATCTCCCAAGAATGGAATATTGTTGGTAGCAGGAGTGCAAGTGTCAGGTGTGTAGAAATCCAACTGATCGATGGTGACAATTTTACCTTGATGAGGAAATTGCACACATCGAAAAATTGACGAAGCGACAACGGTCATAGCATAGAACCAACTTCTTCCGAGAAATAAATTGTAATCGAGGCGAGCATCGACCACCTTGACGTCAACAAAGATGATTTTTCCACCTAATTGGATGGACAGGGACTGAAAGAGTCTGTGCGGATGAAAACCTCACCCATCAAATGCACGTAACATCATTGGGGATTTATTAAGTGCAGGTGATTTCAAGATTTTCCAACAGGCTAGAGACATGACACAAGTTGAGGCTCCCTCATCCAAAATAGTTCGGTGGATTTGTTGATTGTGAACAACAACATCAACCTGGAAAGCAAGTTGGTGAGAGAGTCAAGATGTAAAATTATCCAAGCTAAACATGATATTGTTAGATGACTCGAGATCAAAAGCGCCAATAGCGGCCAAGAGTGTTCTACGTTGACTGGGACAGTGTTGTATAACTTCTAATGCAGACATAGCACATGGTGCCTGAGCTAGATCTTCAACAATGTTGTAGTGTTGGGCGACAAGTGACCTAGGATTAAAGGTATACTTTCGAATAGTTCTCTTAGGAGGGCGTAAGATAGAGTCAAACGTAGGTTTCTCGATATGAAGTGGTCCAGACGGAGGACTAACGAAGAATGGTGATGGATCCTGAGGAGAATCGTTAGTGATCTTCCCTTTATCTTGTTTAACTAGTGTGTCGTAGGTCATCGAGCAAATGGTTAAATCAATCCCGTTGAAGAGATAGATGTGGGAACTTGTCGAGGCCTCATCATAAGGAGTGTGGCTAGAACTTCCCCCTGGAGAGGGAACTTGAGAAACCATGGATTGTTGCTGAGGAAAAGGTTGAGTAAGCACGACGGGTTGGGAATTTCCTTTAAAGAGTTTGGCCACTTCATCCCAATGTGGACAGTCTCGAGTGTAGTGATCGTCACCACATATAAGACATAGGAACTTCGGTTTCCGATGTGGTTTCTTTTCATTAGCAGGTGGTGGGTTTTGAGCTTTTGGTTGTTCATTATTATTAGTCTTTTTGTTTTTATTCTTTGTCTTTTTCTTACCTCCAGTTTGTTGCGAGGATGTACACTGAACTGCATTTACCTCAAAGACTTGGGTATGAGAAGAGGTAGAGGGTGTGGTCGAACTAGGAGTGGATGTGGAAGTAGATTGAGATGCAGCTCTGGTCGACTAGGATGTAGATTGAGCTTTGAGGGAACTAATAACGCCATCTGCATGTGATGAGAATGAAGGTTTGGTTGGATCAGTAGTGGCACAGGTAGCATTTGGGATTAACTCATACAAAGTACCAAACTGTGAGTATACCAGATCTAAGTACTGTGCCCTGGCAATGGCTTCCTCTTTGGTGACTACACCACCCATAGCGACGTCTCGAGCGATCGGGGATAAAAGTGATTTTTTGAACCATTCCGCCAATAATTGGTCAGGAATGATTGCTTTGATCAACCTGCATCGTCGTCTCCATTCATGAATGTGATCAGAGATGTGCACGGAATTGGTTTGACGAATGGAGGTCAATAGTTCAGTACCTATCTCGTATCGAATGGGTAGTTGAAAATGGGTGAGGAAGGACATGGAAAGGGAGTTGAAATATTGAAAAGAACCACGTGGTAGTTCAATATACTACTTGGTTGTCGAACCTATAAGAGTTCGCTAGAAAAGACGCAAATGTATAGAGTCATCCATTAAGGAGTTTGATGAACACCATAAATGGAAAGTCATTACATGATTATTGGGGTCTTCTCCAGCTTTTTCGTCAAATTTCAGAATATCAAAAGGGAGTTTAGCTAGAATTACTGGCCAGAAAGGATAATGACGTATAGGATCATTGGTCAACCGAGACAAGTCTAGGAGATCCAGAGTAGCAAGGAACGGTAGTTGTCAGTTGACCTGAGGGTGATACTAGTGCGGCATGGGAACACTAATAGGACCATAAACTGGATTAGGTGGATAATTGTAACCAGTAGGTCCTCCTGCATACGGTTGTTGCTGACCAGGGTAGAGAGGATTTGAAGAGGGTTGAGAAACATTTGGAGCGGAAGATAACCTGATGGATTTTGAGGATTATAATTCAGTTGATGAGTTTGTCCATAAGGTGGATAGACATTTTTTCCATAAGGAGGATAAGGGTGTTGTTGTCCTTGAGAATGTTTCCCCCAAGGGAATAATGGATTTCCTAGAAAAGGAGTGTGCCAAGGATTGGGTGTTGCAGATGCATTATGTCCAGAAGGTTGATCATGGGCTCCAGATTGAGGTTTCCCCCCAGCATGAGGTTTCCCCCCAAACAGAGGTTTCCCCCAAATGGAGGCTGACCCCCAGACGGAGGTTTCCCTCCAAATGGAGGTTTCCCCCCAAATGGAGATTGCCCCACAGACGGAGGTTGTCCTCCGAAAGGAGGTTGCCCTCCGAAAAAAGGTTGCCCCCTAGCATGGGGTTGAGTTCCTGGAATTTGGAAACCATACGTAAGTGATTGACCGATGTTTCTTAATGGATTAGAGCCACCAAGACTGGTTCCTCTGGGTTGTTGTGCAGGTATAGAACTTCTGAGTATAACTTGGGTAGTGTTGAAAACGGAAGGATTGAGTTCTCTGTACCCAAGGGGAAGTGACAAGGAAGGTCGAGATGATAGTGGTGTACCAATGGGAGCTTGGCTAACCACCACATTACCGGTGGGTATAGTCGCAACGTGAGGGACCATCGTAGAATGGGCCATCTGGAGAGAAATGGCGGAACTTGGACCAATAGACTGCATATTCAGACCAATAGACAGTGTGATAGAACTAATGGTTGTACCAGTAAAGAGATCTAAAGGTACGGTATAAGTAATATATTTTTCAGGTAATTGGGATATGACAGGCATATCAACACCTATTCCTAATCCGTAGCGATCTCGCACCATGCGAGGTGGGCTTCAAACTATATCAGAAGTCGAAAGGGGGTTTCCGACCAGAGGATTTGAAGAAGGCCTGGTCGGAATTTTAGAAGGATCAATGAAAACAAGTTCTCCGGCTGAATTCATATGGAGAAAATGCCTTTCATATCCTGCAGGAATGTAGAAAGCCTCCATAGGATCCGTAACAATTTGAAAACTTTCTAAAGAAGTGGAAACTTCTTCCTGTGAGGTTATAACATCGTGGACTTCGCTCTGTTGAGGAGAGCCCTCCATAGCATGAGGCGGTAAAGGGGGAGAATCTTCCATATTTTCTGGGGGAAGTCCATGTACCCTACGTGAATAGCGTTGAGGGGCGATGTTGGAAGAGAAAATTCGACGAAAGAAATCTATAGCCAACTAACAAAAAAGAAACAACATGCACTAATCAAATCTAGGAATCAAACCAAGCAAACAAAACCTTCCTTCGAAGACCGTACTAGTTGGCGATGAAATCCAACGTCGCGTGATCAAGTCAAGAAGGGGATAGGATATGGTGGAACAGTTACAATGGCGACCTACTTAATGGATTTTCATCTTGGTGAAAGCTTCCATGCAGTAATTGTGGATTTACCCTCCAAGGAGCCTGAGTGAGTTTGACCAATGTCTGTTCCAAGTACAGTGAGACTTCCCTTCACAGTTATCTCGTGTAAGTACCTAAAGATTACGGAAACTAAGGACACCAATTCGCAGTTAGCCCTTGGGCGGGTACAGTGGACAGTCTGATCCGAACGTATGGGTAGGATAACAAGTCTGAAATCAACTCAAGAGGCTCCCACACATAATCGTGGGTATACCCTCAAGTAACCCCCAATATATGATCTAACCACTACAAACAGTTGAACCACGAAGGGATAATCTCCATAACTCTCCCGAATGTGACCTCGTGTGTAACCACTGTGTAAGAGGGGGATCTTAGAAAGCCTATATGACAATTGGATTTGACTCTCCCTATATCAGGATGCTAATGTTTGTGTTGAAAACTTTGGAGAGTTGTACTCACAGCCTAATCCAAAGTTCTAATCCTAGTCTAATGTTGGTGGAAGATCCTAAAAAAAATGTTCTAGATAATTTTTAATTAGCGTTCATTTTGTAGTTGTTCTTTACTCAAAGGGTGTATGACAATGAAACTGATGGTGTTATGACTCAATTCCCAAAAAATGCACAAGAAAATGATAAACAGTCTTGTCTTTCGATGAATTCCTATTTAAGGGAGACAGAGAAAGTTATTTTCATTATCAACACTAATATGCAACATCCTCATACAATTGTTTCTCAATCAAATCCAATGCAATGCTAAAAATTTCAGAAAATTCCTTTCTAATATCCAAAAACAACCATAAAAAGTATAATGTTGCTTTGTGTGTGAGTGATGGTCAATTTGATGTAAAAAACTTATGATGTTAATCAAACTTTAAGATCTATAAGATCCAAACAACCAGAAGTGGATTTCACACAAAAACAAAAAAAACACACTCTCGTCGTGATTAAACAAGAAAGACAAAGATAACAAAATTTTCAAAAAGAGAACCAAAGACTCAAAAGAAAAATTAAAAAAGGTTTGGGCGAAAAATGACCTCAAAGTTCGGATGGGATGGTGCACAGATCTTTGAAATTCCTCACAAAGGTTTCTACTCAACCAGATAAATGAGAAGAAAAACAATAAGATAACTCTAAATGAGAAAAGATGAAGAGTGACCTCAAAGCAAGGAAAGAAAATGTCAAAATCCCAAACAAGAAGAGATCAATTCTTAGAAAACAGGGTGTTGAAGGCCAATACCAAGATGAACTGAGATTTATAAAACTCCTGAGCCAATGCCAAGATTAAGAAATAGCTTCAGAGAATGTTAATTCTGGAGAATTTCTCACAGAAATGGGTAGTGCTCTGGTGTAAGGGGCACCAGAGCATTCCAGCGCTCTGTATGAGGCCAATAGGGAGCGCTGGCGCTTTATCAGTAACAGAAGAGGAGCACTCTGCTCTCAAAACTCGGAAAAGTGCTCAGAAAAACAAATTTCCAAACAGACTCAGTCAATCACGGTGAATTAGATGAAAGAAAAAGGCAATCAATCAAATCTAATAATAATAAAAAAAACAATATGGAGAGGGTCAAAACAGTGGGCAAAGGGCCAAAACAAGATCTAGGAAAAGAAATAAAAATCAGAGCTTCTCCCCAATGGAGTCGTCAATTTCTGTTGTAGGTGAATCCCCCTGCGGACAAGCGGATTCCCTCTTGGTCTCTAGACTCCTAAGGAAAAGACAGAAAAGTGCTTAACATGGACACTGACTTCCTTTTAGATTTAATCAAGCTAATAAATGAAAGAGAAGGAGAAAAATATGTACCTTATTAGCGACATTTTTTCTTGCAAAGTCCTGACTGAGCTTCTATCCTAAGCTCCCTGAGAGGTCCTGTAAAACAAACAAAGGTACAAAAGACTTCCTACTCTACTGATATTAGCTTAAACATAGATCCATCTATTGCAGACAAACTCATGTGGAACAGGCATAAGTTTGAAAGAAACAGGCCAAGCATTGATTATTAATGAGAACAAGTAAAAGTACTTACGATCCTTTGGATGAAGGTGCAGCAGCTCCTTCCAAGTCTCCTTGTCCAACCCCTTTGCTCAAAAAATCTCCACTGATTGCTTTGATGACATCTCACTCATGAGATCATAAGTTTGGTGTATTTCTCAATCTCCATATGTCTTCTACCATGAGAAGGCCTCCTTATATAGATTTGGAGAGGCCTAACCACTTGAGCGATCTTTGGGGTAAGTTGATGATTCCTCTCCTTCAGTTGTGGATCTTTCCTAGGATCATGCCTTGACCCAAGATTCGAACCCAACTACCTTCATATATTGAGGGGATTGTCCCTTGATTTCCTCCAACAAACTGAATTTCACCCAAAAAGGAGTAGCGCTCCCTCAAAAGGGGCACAGAGTGCTGGAACACTTCTCTGTAAGGGAGTACAGAGCACTAGCGCTCTCTGTCAGTAGGTAGGGGAGTGCTCCTTCCCAAAATTGATGTTTTAGTGGATTTTTCCAGTGGCACAAGGTTTTTACTCTTCTGTCAATTGATTTTCCTTCTTCAAACTAGTCTTTGGGGTGTCTTAGTGTCCTTATGATGTCGTTAAGGAGACGACATAGGTAGTGTGATGTGTGCGACACTAGCGACACTTGCAACCAACATGCGACACTTGCAATATTTATAATGACAACATTTAGCCATCATTGCAATGAGTAATTTTGATGTGTAACAGTATGGTGTGCTATGTTGGACTATTCATGATTTCCCAAGACTTGGTGTCTATTTTGGTAAGATAAAATATTTACGTATTCACACTCATAATTTATTTTCATCCCAACTTTCATACTTACTTTTATATTATTATTTTGATGTTATTAACATTACTTATTGAATTGCAAGGCTTCAAACAAAGGGGATATTTGCATGCCCAAGGTGTGCAGATCAATTTCAAGGGAATTATCTAAAGATATACATAAATGCATTTGCGCAAACAACAAGGTTTTTCTACCACAAGATCATAAGTTTAGAAATCTTCTAAAGAATCAGTTTGATGGAAAATTTGAAAATAGAGGCCCTCCCATGATTATGGGTCTAGGTGATTGGCTTAAGAAGTATGAATATGTTGAATTGAAAGCTTGGGAGGATTTTTTTTACTAAGGTGATTCAATTGAAGAACCATAACAAGTTGTAGTTAATATGCCAGAAGGAATGAAAAGGAAATCCATATTTTATGAGCTCCCTTAATGGAAGGATCTATTAATATCTCACTTATTAGATCCTATGCACATCATAACAAATGTCCTAGATATAATATTTCGACATATATCAGAAAAATAGAAGGACACCTTGTCTTAGAGGAGAGATATTTCTCTTTCTCCTACCAAAATTGATAGAAGACATTTGTGGCCAAACAGGGAAAATGAAACATATGTAGAAGCTCCATGGATTTTGAAAAAAAAAAGAGCTAAACCAACTAAAAAATGTCATTCGCTCAATGAGGACACCTATTGGCTATGGTTCATCATTGGATAAATCTTTTATAGTTGATGGACATATCACGAGATTTAAAACACATGATTTTCATAATTTTTTGAAGGTATTATATATCATCATTTAAGTTTTACTGGTAACATTGATTAAGTAATAAATATATTTTGATATTTTGTTGTGTGAGAAAAATTACTAATGACCTTTGATAAATGTATTTGATAGCATATCATGTCATTGGCAATTAGGGGGGATTCATGTATTACCATTGACTTCAGGAATTCCATAAGTCAATTGCCAGCATTTGCAAGGTATGTGGTATGAAATGTTCATGTGTGAGAGACATAGAGATATTATATTCCATTTTAATTTTTCACTAAAGGTTCATACGAATTTACTATTCATATATTAGGTGGGTGACCTCCAAGGAGATCCACGAATGTGAAGTACCAAAATGGAAGAAGGAAAGTGTAGAAATTGTATGTGTATTTGAGAAGGAGCTCCCTACAAGTTTCATGGACCTACAAGTCCATTTACTTATACACCTAGTCGATGGCATTGAATTGGTGGGTGTCGTATCAATGAGGTGGATTTTTTTCTTTGAGAGGTATATGAAAACTCTAAAAATATATGTCAAACAAAAGGCACATCCAGAGGGCTGTATGGTTGAAGGGTATGTATTGAATGAAGCATTTCTCTTCCTATGTGAATTCTTTGGTAAGGAATTTGAAGATGGGCCACACTTCTGGGATGAAGAACGAGCATCAAATATTATTGATGGAGAAAAACCACAATCTAATGGTGTTCAAGTAGACATTAGTAAGTAAATTCATGATTATTGTGGTTGTTTTCCTTGCAATCATTAATTTTCTCTGTAATTTATTTGTCAAATTAACAACACAACATTTGGAGTTTGAAATAAACATGTTGACATGTAATAGGTGTAGATGAAAGTGCTATACTCGACAAGTTCATTCTGTACCACATGGACTTTATGAACAAATGGATTGATTTGTATGATAAAAAGAGAGAAGAAGTGTTAGAATCAAGGAGACATTTTAAGAGATCCAACCCAAGGAATACTCCACTTCCCACTGATTTTCTTGGGGAATGGGGAAAAGATTGCACACTAGAATGGGTTACTGAAAAAATTCAAAATCAAATAGAAGATGCAGGTATAGATTCAAACATAATATAAAATTAAATCAACATGTGTAGAGGATGTGAAAGAAAGGTACAGTTGGAATTTTACAAAATGTTGTTTCCTTACAGTTTTGACACTATTAACTATTTTATTAGTCGTCGTTATATTTGTTTTCACTGAAATAAATGGTCTTTCACAGGTGAGGAAATATCCTGCAATTTGGTAATATGAACGACATTATCGTGTAGAAAGTGTATATGTAAAGAGACGATCCTTTGATTTTGCATCATGGTTGATTTCAATCAATCCAATTGAGCAAGCTCAAAAGATAAGAATATTATTGAAGGGAATCTACAATATGTTTGGAAAATCCAAGAAATTATTGAGTTGGATTACCGCTCTTTTAAATGTTGTATTTTTAAGTGTAGATAGTATGAAGCATTTGAGAGGACACAAAGACATGATACCCATAGTGGATTGTTTTCTATAGATTCCTCGAGGTTCCTACCGGAGGATAAAGAGCCTTATGTTCTACCAATTCATTGTGAGCAAGTATTTCTTTAACTCAAATAAGAAGCAGTAGTGATCATTAATCTATGAATTCATAGTTTATTGCAATAATATATATGTGTTTATTAATTAATAAAATTGTTATAACAGACTTCTAATATATGTATGTCATTCATGTGCATGTATTTTTCTATGAAGATATTTTGGACCCGAAAGAGATATTTTTCATACATTATGATCCAAGACTAATGCATGTCTTTGATGATGCATTAATGGATACTGAGGAAAACAATAATGGACAACAAAATGAGAGAGAGGGATTATAGAACATTGAAGAAATTGACATCCATGATGATGTTAAAGATGGTTATGTTCACACACAAGAAGACAAAAATCCAGAGTTAGATGAATTTATGGAAGACAACAATATGGCTGGTATAGAAAATGATTATCCAAATACATATGGTAACAATATAGATGTTCTACAATCAAATTTCAATCATGATGAAGATGATGTAGTTCAAGATGAGGATGACGATAATATTAAATACTTGAAAGAAAATATAAAAATTTACAATGATACATTTGATGACATTGTTGCAGACAATAATTTTAATAACCAAGACTTCTAAATTTTCAGAATTATTTGTAATTAATATTTTAAAAATGTTGATTATTATGGCCCAAACTTTGAAATTCTTTAGTATTATTTGTGTCGATACAAATTACCTATGGAAATATCCTTAAAGTGTTCAATCTTTTCTATGAATTGTTGGAAGAAAAAAAATAGGATTACTTGGATAAGAGTTAGCATGGTTAGTGGTCATTTATTTGTTGGCAATGGTTAATAGGTGTTGTCAGGTTATTGGTTAGACTCGGACTGAACTAGGATGAAGAACTTATTCAATAACAATGCATTAAATATGCAATTGTTAAAAAATACAATTACATATATCGTATATATGTAAAACAATGTAAATCCAAACCATTAGACTAAATGTATCCAAAGTTTGTTCATTAATTTATATTTTAAAACAAATTGAAATATTTCACTAAGCCTAAGCCTAAGACCTTAACCTTTATACCATATAACCCCTAACCCCTTGAAACATGGATGATCTCAAATTTTAGGTGGAGACATCAAACATCCTTGAGTCTTGAAACCCTCCCATACCATCAAGGCATGTGTATAGTATAACCATGTCAAATTTGACGCATACAAACACTGTTTGGAGAAATTTCAGCATTGGCCTCATTCATTGTTAACCATGTAGGGTCGATGAATGTCATTAATCCCTTCACCCGATATAATCCCTAACCCATTAACCATTAAACCACTTGTATGTTGGACCCTATAAAATTCTTTTGGGATGTATCAACTTAATAGAATCATGGTTTAATCATCTCAAAGAATTCCACAAGAAAAAGACAAATACATGGAAATTGGCATCTTCATCAGGTTTCGTTGTGAATATGGGTATGTTGGGTTTGATCTTTGTTGGAATGGATAGATAAATTGGTTCATTATGAATATGATGATGATGACGATGGAAATTACAACCATGATGATGGAGATGATGAAGAGAATGATGTCCCTGATGATGATGACGATGGAAATTACAACCATGATGATGGAGATGATGAAGAGAATGATGTCCCTGAGTATTAAAACCCTCCCATACCGTCAAGGCATGTGCCTAGTCTAAACATGTAAAATTTCAACACATACAATCATATTTTGAAGAAATTTCAACATTGGCCCCATTCACCACTCACTTTGCGGGGTCGATGGATGACATTGGTGATGGGCATGTTGGAAGTTCCAAGACATTTCAAGAGAGTTCTGACAAAGATTCTATATAAGAGAATGACGAACTATGACAATGAGATCAACATGCATGATGAACATTAATGAAAACATGGACGATATCGAATATTATATGAGAACATCATACATACTTGAGTCTTGAAAACCTTCCATACTGTCAAGGAATGTGTCTAGTCTAAACATGTCAAATTTCAATGCATACAGTCACATTTCAAAGAAATTTCAACACTGGCCCCATTCACTACTCATTAGTGCGGGATCAATGGATGACATTGGTGAAGGGCATGTTGGAAGTTCCAAGACATTTCAAGAGAGTTCTGAAAAAGATTCTATAGGAGGGAATGATGAATGATGACAATGAGATCAACATTCATGATGAACATTGATGTAAACATGGACGATCTCAAAGGTTATGTGGGGACATAAGACATACTTGAGTCTTGAAACCCTCCCATATCATCAAGGCATGTGTCTAGTCTAACCATATCAAATTTCGACGCATACAGGCACAAATTGAAGAAATTTTAATGTTGGCCCCATTCACTGCTCACTGTGCAGGGTCGATGGAAGACATTTGTGATGGGTGTATTGGAAGTTCCATGACATTTCAAGAGAGTTCCGACAAATATTCTACAAATGGAAATTACGAATGATGAAAATGATACTTCCATAATGAACGTTGATGCAAACATACTGGACAATGTCAAATATTATGTGGGTAAATAATACATCCTTGAGTCTTGAAACCCTCCCATACTGTCAAGGCATGTGTCTAGTATAACCACATCAAATTTTGATGCATACAGGCAGAGTTTGAATAAATTTCAACATTGGCCCCATTCACTACTCACTATGCGAGGTTGGTGGATGGCATTTGTGATGGGTGTATTCGAAGTTCCATGACATTTCAAGAGAGTCTCGACAAAGATTCTACAAATAGAAATGATGAATGATGCAATGATACGTCCATGATAAACGTTGATGCAAATGTGGATGATCTCAAAGATTATGTGGGGACATTAGACATCCTTGAGTCTTGAAACCCTCCCATAACCTCAAGGCATGTGTCTACTCTAACTATGTCAAATTTTGATGCATGCAGGCACAATTTAAAGAAATTTCAATGTTATCTCCATTCACTGCTCACTATGCGGGGTTGGTGGATGACATTTGTTATGGGTGTATTGGAAATTCCATGACATTTCAAGAGAGTTCCGACAAAATTTCTATAGATGGAAATGACGAATGATGATAATGAGACGTGCATGATGAACATTGATGCAAACATGGACAATCTAAAATATTATGTGGGGACATTAGACATCCTTGATTCTTGAAACCCTCTCATACCGTCAAGGCATGTGTCTAGTCTAATATGTCAAATTTTGACACATACAGGCACAATTTGAATAAATTTCAATGTTGGCCCCATTCATTTCGCACTGTGTGGGCTCAGTGCAGTATGACATTTGTGATGGGTGTACTGGAAATGCCATGACATTTCAAGAGAGTTCTGATGAAGATTTTATAGATGGAAATGACGAATGATGACAATGAGATGTACATTATGAACGTTGATGCAAACATGGACAATATCAAAGATTATGTGGGGACATAATACATCCTTAATTCTTGAAACCCTCCCATACAATCAAGGTATTTTTCTAGTCTAACCATGTCAAATTTCGACACATACAATCATAGATTGAAGAAATTTCAACGGTGGCCCCATTCACTACTCACTATGTGGGGTCGATGGAATACATTTGTGATGGGTGTATTGGAAGTTCTATGACATTTCAAGAGAGTTCTAACAAAGATTCTATAGAAGGGAATGATAAATGATGACAATGAGATGTGCATGACGAGCGTTGATGAAAACGTGGATGATCTCAAAGATTATGTGGGGACATCACACATCCTTGAGTCTTTAAACCCTCCCATACCATCAAGTCATGTGTCTAGTCTAATCATGTCAAATTTTGACACATACAAGCATAGATTGAAGAAATTTCAACGTTGGCCCCATTCACTGCTCACTATGTGGGGTCAATGGATGACATTTGTGTAGATTTTAACCTTGTACAATATTTACTGCAAACAGATTTTCAGTAAAAGAACAGAAAATATACAATGGAAAATACAAACATTACACAGAGATTTTTCCCCTGGAAACCCAAAACCGGGGAAACCAACATATTCTATATTTGTTCATAGTGATACATTCTTTACAATACAATATACATATAGCAGCCAACGACATACAAAACCCTAACCCGATGACCTGGATTAGTCAACAACCCTCATTCCTTAACTGGAAATAGAAAACCATCGACAAAAACCATGTGCCAAAAATCCACCTAAATATGTGACACATTTCCCGAGGAAAAACATTTTTTCTCGGG
>JZKD02S1850408.1:613982-624358 GCA_000966675.3 Picea glauca | reverse complement strand
CACAATGAAGAATTGGCTCTAGTCATGTGCGCTGTCAACAAGAACTCAACTCTCATTCACCCCATTCATTGGTCTCGCCCAAGAGCAGAACCATCCAACTGTATTTGCAGAATCTAGAGCTTCAAATGAAGCATCCCACCCGCAAATGCAACTAAACGCTCCTTTGGACCCGACAACAATGCAAACAAAATATCCAGACCCAGCAGCAGCTCAGGAGATCGAGGTTGATCAACAAAATCCGGTGAACACAAATATGCATTTGGACTAATTTATATGTTTAACAAAATTTTGTATTTATTCTGTTCCTTCGTAGCCATCTTCCCTTAGTATTTTTGTATAAACTACATTAGCTCAACTCAGAAACTGCAGATAGGTATAGGAACTAAGATATCAAGCATTTTTTATGCACATTTGGTTTATGGGAAGTTTGTAATTCTCGTGCTTTTGGAGAAATCCAAACCTTTTCTAATACAATTATAACCATTCTCGTTAAAAATAAAACAAGCTAACAATGTTAAGTTTTTGTTTGAATTATAATTAATATTATATGAAATATATTTTAAGTTTTATGTTTTATATAAAAAAATATTTATAAAATTATATCTATTATAAAAATAAATAAATAAAATATGAAAAAATAGTAATATTATATTATTAATATTTAAAATTAAAATTAATATATTTAATATGATGAAATGTATAATAATATCTTATTTTAATTATAGGTTTATTATTCTTGATTTCTTTCTATATTTGTTTGTTTCTTACTTAAGAATGTAAATTTTCATAGTTTGGATGTTTCAAAACCATGTACATAATTGTTTAAGGTCACTACCAAGCCACATATCAAATTGGTGTAAGAGACCCCTTGTTTATAGGACAAGGGACCCCCCTTTCCCAACTATTTAACTATCTATAATGGTATACATACTCTACTCCCTTCTAGATTTGAAATTGTAACATATTAGAAGGAACAAGATATTCTTAAACATATAAACAACTTGTTTTTTAATTTTTTTATTATATTTAATTATATCATGTGAGATATTTTTTATATATTATAGAATTATTTTCTAAATCCTCTTAAAATTGTGGGTATTTAAAATAGATATATTATTATTATTATTATTATTGGATCTTTTAAATAAAGCTATTTACTTAATATTGACTAAAATTATAAATATTAATTTATTTAACAACCAACAATAAACATACACAACAAATGTAAAAGCTCATGAATCCAATAAATGTAAAAGCTCATGAATCTAATAAAATATTTAAAGATACAAAATAACATAAATAGAATATTTAATATATTAAAAAATTTAAAAAAAAATTATTTCATTTTATATTTTTTATTATTTATTTAATTAAATTAATATTATATATAATTAAATAAGATATATTTTTAATTTTTTTTTTCCTTCTAAAAAAACCTAATTTTATTACTTTTAGAAACAAAATTACATTATGCCTATACATTTTAGTCTTATAACACATTTCAAGAATGTGTATGTATGCTTTTTTGTCCTGTATAGTATTTGGATCTCGTTCTGTTGTACATGCGTAGATGCTTTTGTTGTCTTTATATACTCTGTTTTGTATATAGTGTGCACAAAATATATACATAGATTGTAGTTGATCGTTTGACAAATAACAAGAAACGCTTGTTCTTCAAAGTGTTGTTCAAAAACTAAGTGTTTGCTCCAAAAAAAGACTGTGCCAATATTCATTTGATTGTTCATTATGGTGCTCAGATATTTTCCATTGGCCCATAACCATGTTAATCCCTTCCTTCGACCTCCGGTCCACTTCTATATTATTTTCCCTGTAGACATGTTGGCAATTAAATAAGTCAAAATTTATCTGCAAACGTTGTATGTCTTCCACCAATCTAGCAAGTCTTGTGTTTAAACATCTTTGAGTGTCTTTTATCCAGTTTATAACATTTAAATAATCCCCATAAACTTTTAGAATACGACATCCTTTTTCTATGGCAAAGACAATGAACAGTTTGAGACTCATAAGTTCTGCATAATTGTTTGTTCCTGAACCAAGGCCAAAAGTCAAGATAAAATAATGTGAGGAGGAAAAGTAGAGGAGTCCTCCCCCTCCACATAGAGCTTGTTGTGAGGCTCCATCAAAAAATCCCTAGGGGAAGACCTGTCAAGCACTAACTCTTGCATTCGTCTTGTGGGAGGACTAGAATTCTGTGACGAGAAAGAGGTAAAGAGAGAAATAATATTTGCTATTGATATCTCATGGGAAATGGGTAATCCTTTGAAAATGTAGGAGTTATGGGCAAGCCAAACGCCCCAAATAACTAAGAGGGGAAGAGCTTTTAAGTGTTTATAATCCTTATTATTCCACCAAGTATGCCAAGAGTGTTCCAAGTCCCTTCCTTCCCACAAGCACTGTAGATTTAGCAACCTGGAGATTTCCATCCAAACTTTGTTGATGTATCTGGAACTTAAAAAAAGATGGATAGAAGAATCTCCTTCAGATTTGCATAGTGTACACCATCCGGGCCCAACAAAATTTTGTTTATGTAGATTGTCACAAGTTGGGACCTTATTTTGAAGGACATTCCACATGAACAGTCGAGTTTTTGTCGGGCTTTTAACTTTCCATAATCTACTCCACCACCGAACTTCCTCCTCTGTACTCAATTATGAATTGCATTTTAAATACCCCAGTTTGGGGGAGTAGGACCCAGAGGGGGCAGGGTCCCAAATTAATTCATCCTCAAAGTCCGAAAGTCTGATTTATGCTATCTTTAGGCAGTGGATAAAATTTTCCAATTCTCAAATTTCTACTTCTCTGAGTCCCAAACTGTAGGGATCCTTCCATCCCTGAGACCACAGAGTAGACTGACCAGGGTTCGAGAAGGAGATTAGGAAAAGGATATCCCTAGAGTGTAATGACTGAATTAACTTCTCAGTGAGTAAGTGTTTCCCATCACTTTCTGGCTAGGGACTTGACCCAAGTCTGAGTCGATTATCGTTTCCAATTTTCCAAGCTAAACCATTTTCAATGAGAGGAAAGGCGTTTAAGATGGCTTTCCATATCATCGATGCTCCCTTCGTTGTTTTTGGTTAACTTCTTATCCAAGCCTCAAGAGATACTGGTACAATGTACTTCTGAACGATAACCTTAGTCCAAAGACTACAAGTATTTATAAGATGCCACCCCCCCTTTGCTACCAGTGCTTTGGAGAAAAGGAAGATGTTTTTCAAACCCCGCCCACCCAAAGCCTTTGGTGTGGCTATTTTCTCCCATCGAACCCAAGGGATTACATGTGACTCCTTTTTCCCACTCCAAAGAAACTTTGAGGAGATTTTTCTTGCAACATCTAGAATTCATTTAGGGATCCAAGAGAGGGACATCCAGTATATAGAGATAGCTTCCATCACTGATTTAACCAAGACCAATATTCCTGCTTGTGACAGCCACTGGTGACTCCAAGTATTTAGTATTATATCCAGTTTTTTCAGGAGCCACTTCCAATCTTCTTTTCTATAATCGTTGGGTTTTAGATTAAAACCCAAGTACTTTAGTCCATCATCTAAAGCCCTTCTTTCGAATGGAAAAAAAGTATAATGGTCTAGCTCTTCTTCTTCTAATAGAGGGAAAGTAGTGAGAGACGATTTTCGGTCATTTATTTGCATCCTTGTTGCTTTTGAGAAAAGTGAGAGAATGTCCCTTAGAGTCTCAACCTCCCTTCTAGACCCTCCACTGAAAATTAGGACATCATCCACAAAAATGAGATGTGTGAGAGACAAAGCCTGAGTAATTTTGATTCCCGAGAGTTCACCTGTAGTCTTACCTTGTGTAAGTGATTTGTTGAGTCCTTCTGCTACCAAAAGGAAGAGGAGTGGAGACAAGGGGAAGCCTTGTCTAAGCCCTCTTTCGAGAGTAAAGAATGGTGATGCTAAGCCATTTATTAAGACTGCAAAGAATGTTGTAGTAAGACAACTCATGATCCAAGTAATGAAAGGAACTTCAAAGTTTAGGTGAATCAATAATAATTGAATATACAGCTAGCTAACTCGATCATAGGCTTTTGAGAGATCTATTTTAAGCACTGCCCCTTTTAATTTCCTAGTCTTCATACTATGTAATCCTTCTTGTGCTATTCCTATGGATTCATGAATCTATCTCCCTTCCAGAAAACCAAATTGTTGTTCCGAAATATTCTTGGAGAGGATTTTTTTGAACCTTCGAGCAATAATTTTGGATACAATTTTATAAGCACAGTTGCAAAGTGAGATGGGTCTGAATTCGTCCAGTGTCTCCAGATTATCCGTTTTTGGAATGAGAGAAATGAAGGTGGAGTTGAGACTCTGAGGGATACGACCTGAAATCCTTGTATCCTCCACCATTTTCAACAGATCCATTCTTATAATCTCATAGCATCCCAGAAAGAATTCAATGGTCCAACCGTCTGGGCCTGGACTTTTATCTTTTTGGAAATTGTGCAATACTTCTAGGAGCTCTTATTATGTAACTTTTTCCATCAAGTATCGATTTTCTTCTGGTTTCACGAATCTAGGAAAATATTGTGCCACTTTGACAACTTCTTCTATTGTAGCTTGGTTGTCTGCTTTAAAGAGATTCTGGAAGTAGCTTTTTCCTTGTGTTGACATTCCTTCAAAAGAAGTTTCCAAGTTTTTGTCTTGATCTTTTAAATGCCAAATAGTATTTATGTTTTTTATTCCTTTGGCATAGGCTTGGAAGAACTTTTTTTTTTCATCTTCACTTTCCAACCATATAGCTCTTCTTTTTGATCTCCAGGTTTCTTCTTTTTCCTTGAACGATTTTATCCTCTTTTTTTCCAATTGTAGTAATCTAAATTTTGACTTCGTTGAGCTCAAAAGGTCCCCTTCATTTTCTGAGAACCTTTTTAGTTCAAATTCGATTTCTTTTAGCTCCTTGTCCTCTAGTTTTCTTTTTTGGAATGCCCAAGGTTTTACTTTTTCTTTGATTCTTTTCAAATTTTCAATAAACTGAAAAGATGTTGAATGTGTTAAATCTTGTCGGAAGGGGATCCAATGCTCCTTTATCATCTTAAGAAAAGATTCATCTTCAAGCCAAGTCTTGTTGAATTTAAAAGGGTTGGTTGGTTTCTCGGAACCCTGTCTAAGCTCCAGGAAGACAAGATGATGATTTGAAAATCCTCCAAAGCCTATCCATTGTTTGATGGTAAAAGAGTTGTTCAAAAGAGAATCATTAATTAGAAAACAATCAATCCTTTTTGCCACTCCATCGGATCCGATCCTATTTTTTTTCCAATTTGGTTTAAGGATTAGTGGATATAGATCTGTTAAATTGGCTTCTGCGAATTTTTTTCCGAAGTAATCAGCCATCGGATCAGGTCTCGCACTGTCCCCACCAAACTTCAGAAGGACCCAAGGAGAGATTCAAATCCCCCCTAAAATAAGCATCTCTTTAAAGAACGATTTTTTGAGGAGTGTGTCCCAGAAAGGTTTCCTATTCAAATAAGGTCCATAGACATTAAGTAAATGGATTGTCTCCTTTAAATCAAAGAAAAAAACCATAATCCCAATTCCAGATTCCAAGCCCCAAGAGTTGAGAACTTGTACTTTTTTAGTGTTCCATCCTGTGGCCATTCCATCGGATCTGCCCGAAGAATCTACCGACGTGAAAACCCACCCAGGTAGTAAGTTCTCCAGACTTTTTTTTACCTCCTCCCTAACCCCCAAAGTCTCTTGAAGAAGCAGAATGTCTAGGTGTTCTGCGTAGACCACCCTTTTTAGGGAAAATTTTTTATGGGCCCCTGCCAAACCCCTGCAATTATAAGACATAATATTCATACCAGAACCTTGCTCTAGGGATTCACTGCTCTAAGTGCCCATTCAATTCCAAAATATCTAATTTGGCCTTTGATTATGCTTTAGAAAGAAGAGATTTTCTCCCACATCCTCCCCTATCCAGAGAGGAAACTTCTTCCTTTCCCAGTCCACTTATGGATTTTGTATGAGATCTTAAGAAATATCGAGTAGAAGAAGACTCCAACGACTAAGAGGAGGAGAAAGAGTTTTCTTCGAGAAGGCAAAGACGTTTAGGAGGGGGTGGGGATTCCAAAAGGGGAGGATCTATGGATCTATCCAATCTGGTCGCAGGACATTTTAAGGAGACAATGTTAACAGATAATTTTTTTAGAGCCTCCATCCAATCAGTACCCTCTAAAGACAAATTATTAATTAAAATAGTAATAGGGGGGAGAGGACAAGGAGAAATACCCGAAGACAGAGTTTTCGAAATGTCTGAGATTTGTGAGGAGGTGCTTGTATTCTCCTGTTTCCCTTCTGTCGTCCTTTCGTGGGGTGGCGAATGATCTGACTGTTCCTTTTCATCTCTAACCTCTGTAGTGAGTCCTGGTTCTGAAGAGGGTGGTCGAGTAGCCTTTTCGGTGATTACCTCTTTCCTCCTGCTATGGACTGGGGAGGAAGAATTTAAATTTTCCCTATAGTAAGTACCACCTCGTGTTCTTAAAGGAAGGTGGCAAGAATCCACCAGGTCCCCATACTTGTGACAGTGTCAGCATCTGAAGGGTATATTCTTGTAGTCCAGTAGTTGAGTGTGTGTATAACCCTCCCAGGTTAGGTCAATCTCCTCTCCCATACCTTCCCTGACATTAAGATTGACCAAGATCCTTTCAATTTTCCTTTGTTTTGTCTTTTCGAAGGAGAGGTCTACTTCCAAGAAATCCCCCAAGAAATTTCCTATAGCTTTGAAATATTCCAGAGACCAGAACTATAGAGTAAGGGCCGGCAATCGGACCCAAACATGGATTTTGTTCATTTTCTCCCTGGAAACGTCAAAAAGGGGACTCCATGGCTTCAGCAAAAGAGGGGAAGAATTTATACTCTAATTTCTCCCCAATGCCCACTTTGCATCCTCCGGCTGATTAAATTTGAAGGAAAACCAATTTCTACTTAATTCAATAAATTCTGGAGCATATCCCATATCTTATTTCCAAACCGACTCTATCTAAGAAACAATGGTTTTGAGGGAAAAAAATCTACCACTGGCTCTCCTAACCAGAGTCTGGTTCACCATCTGCACCACATTGTTCATTCTGACTTCTCACCCAAGTAGCAGATTGCCCACTTTCCCTTTTGAGGATGGACCTTTCCTTTTCCTTTTTTGGCATGCTCTGTGGAAACCCCTGT
This sequence comes from Picea glauca, assembly GCA_000966675.3. Lineage (NCBI taxonomy): Eukaryota > Viridiplantae > Streptophyta > Pinopsida > Pinales > Pinaceae > Picea > Picea glauca. Next base: position 617,162 of record JZKD02S1850408.1, on the reverse strand, counting down.
CGTCCCACAAATCCTCTGGGGTATACTCTATGGAGGAAGCCCTTCTTTCTAGTGGGAAACCCCGTTGTTCTTCAACATCCAAATGGGTCGAGATAAAACCCTTGGATGAGGGGTGAAAACACTAAGAGTGTAAGGGACCTGGCCCCTTGCAACTAAGGTCCAAACCTGTGTTTTCGCAAGACTATTCTCCTACCAACAACGACCCACTTCCATTAGGTTCAAAGCGCAAAGGTGGAGAGGTACGCTGAAAAAATTCGTCATCCTGAGAAAGCTAGTCTAAGGCTAGGTCAACGGATGAGTTGGGAGCAGAGAGGAAGCTACCAAAAGAGAGAGGATCCAAGGCCAGATAATCGAAAAAGGTGCCAAAACAACCAGTGAAAGAGTCAGCTCCTTGCGGGGAAGAAGGGGGACACAGAATTTTTCCAGTGAGATGTGAGTTGGCCAAGCGGTGAAAAACCAGCTGTCGAAAGCCCCAGTATTGGGTCAAAACCACAGACGGTGGAGAGTGGTTCCATGAGCTCAATCTCTTTTTCCGTGGATGACTCCACGTCCACTAAAAGCCCAGGAGAAAAATGACATGGGGCGATATTGAGGCTATTACGGTTAGTAGGAGCGGACTGAGAAATGGCACCATTCTAGGTAAAAAAAAAAGGGTAAAAAGAAAGACCGGTCATCGTCGGTCAGAGTTCCAGAGAAAATTAACCGCAGTCTCGCACCTCAGTGTCAGAAAAAACCGCAGACTCCATCCTCAGAGTTCCAGAGAAAATTAACCGCAGTCTCGCACCTCAGTGTCAGAAAAAACCGCAGACTCCATCCTCCCCCCCATTATACTCCATCTCTTATCTTTTATTAATTTAGATATATTTTTAATTATTTATTTAATTAAATTAATATTATATATAGTTCAATAAAGTTTTTTTTTAATCAATTTATTTATCATCTATCCATAAGTAAACACAATTGTTTCAAAAGATGTAAAAGATCATGAATCCAATGAATAAAATGTTTAAAGATGCAAGATAACATGAATCGAATAGAATCTTTAATATATTAAAGAATTCAAAATAGACTACATTATTTTATATATTATATTATTTATTCAATTAAATTAATATTATATAAAATTAAAGTCTCCCAGGTGGTGGAGGAATCTAAAACCTCGGGTCAAGTCCTCTCTGCCTTTAATGCCACCTTCCTCATTCTCATCACAAAGGTCATAGCCAGGCGTCTCAAACCAATTCTTCCTTTTATTATCTCCAAAGAGCAAGCAGGCTACGTGGAAGGAAGAAAAATCATGGATGGCGTCATCCTAGTGCATGAGGTCATCCACTCATTGAAAACGACAAAGACCCCAGGTATGCTCATCAAACTCGACCTCTCTAAAGATTTTGAAAGAATCATTTGGCAGTACATGCGCTCCCTCCTCGAAGATTTTGGCTTCGACAACCACTAGGTAGACTAGATCATGAGGCTCACTTCTTCAGACTTCTTCTCTATCCTGGTCAATGGAGTTCCCTCCCATCCCTTCTCTCCCACCAGAGGAATTCGTCAATGGGACCCCCTCTCCCCTTTCCTCTGTGTCATAATGGCGGAAGGACTGGGCCGCTATCTGGAAGCTTTTCTTTTGGAAGGCTCCCTCAAAGGCCTTCCTATGCACAATATTCAGCCAACCCCCTCTCATAGCAAGTTTGTCAATGATACCCTCATGTTGAACACTCCAACAACTCGAGAAGCCATTAAACTCAATTTTATCCTCACTGATTTTGTTGATGCTTTGGGAATGGCCTTAAACCTTGAAAAATCTAAGCTCTACTTCTTCAATACCCCGTTGATTTTCCAAAACCATATCTCCCGCCTCCTAGGTATTCCCAAGAGCTCCCTTTCATCCAATTATCTGGGCATCCCGCTTACAGGAACGGCCACGTGCAACATCTCATGGGACAGCCTTCTACTCTCCATCTCCAATAGACTCAACAAATGGACCTTCAAACCTCTCAATATTGCAGCTACGTTGGTACTCCTAAAGTCTATTCTTCAAGCTTTGCCAACCTACCTCTTCACTGCCTTAGCAGCACCACAATCCGTCATCCGAGCCATCAGGAACATTTAGTGCAGCTTCTTATGGCATGGGAATCACCCAAATAAGAAGTGGGCTCTGTTTGGTTGGGACAAGATTTGAAAACTTAAAGATTTGGGTGGACTAGGGCTCAGGGACCCAGGGAAACTAAATCAAGTCATGGAGGAAAAAATATGGTGGTGATGGCTCAAGCACCCCACATAACTCTGGGCGAAAATCTGGAAAAAGAAATATCCTCCTGCCACAAAAGAAGAGCAGCTAATCAGATCAACGATCAGATCCATGGATCCAATATATGGAACACGGCTTGCAACAACAGACAACTAATACAAAAGCATGATTTCTAGGAGATCAAAGATGGGGAACATGCATTGTTCTGAAAAGACTCTTGGAAACAACAACCACCTATAGCCACTCTTGAAGAACTCACCCCCCTACATCAATCACTACAACTTGAAAACTCCAGATGGGTAAAGGATCTTTGGAGAACATTTGACAGGCACTGACCATGGCGCACTTGGAATACTGAACCACATGAACTTCACCTCCCAAGGGATATGGACCTACAAGCCTAGCAAGCATGTGAAAAATAATGGAAAATCTCCATCAGGGAAGGTTTGGACATTCTCAGATGGGGGCACTTCACGGATGGCAACTTTTCGGTCAAAGAAGCCTACTACTTACAGGGGAACTATCAGGATCATTCCAAGGAGAGCATCTGGGGTAATATCTAGAACTCAAAACACTGGCCTAAAGTGTCCATCTTCTTGTGGCTCACAGTCCAAAACCACATCCTCACTTGGAACAATATCAAAAAATGAGGTTTCATAGGCCCCTCCATCTGCACCCTCTGTCAGCAACAGGAAGAAATGATGGAGCACCTTTTCAACCAATGCCACTATAGTGAGACAATTTTGGATTTGAGGACTCAAACAATGCGTCGCTCCAACAGAAACAGGGCCAACATCATTAGCACTGTAGAAAATTGGGACTCGATCTCTTATCAGAACCCAGTCCTGGATCGCATTTGGCAGCTCCTATCGTGTTTCATCTTATGGAAAATATAGAAGGAAAGAAACAAAAGGATCTTCCGATCGAATGTC
>JZKD02S1850408.1:582114-600006 GCA_000966675.3 Picea glauca | reverse complement strand
ACGATTGATTCGACGCATTTCCAATCCCGCATTCTCCACACCTTCACGGTTTTGTCCCACGAACCGGAATAAAGCACACCCCGTTCTTCATTCCAGGCCAACGAGGAAATGACGTCCACGTGCTTGATCCAAAGGGCACTGTGATGCCTCCGAACCTGGACATAGTTTTTGGAATTCATTGAACTCTGTATTTGATCTTTCACGGTAGGAAGGGTGCCTACTCGCCTGCAAACACCGGAATCCTCGTGAGGGCGGTACCATACGCGGATCTTCTGGTCGTGGTGAGCACTAAAAACGTAGTCCCGGGCAATCAGCAGAGCCTTGACGGGCCCGCTCCCAGCTTTGAAACAACCGTATTCGTGAAAGGTGGGGTGTTTCCATACACGAATGTTTTCGCTTTCTGAGGCGGTGTAAAGCAGGCCGTCGCTCGACACTGCGAGTGCATAGACGTGGCCATCTTGTCTCGCCATCATAGCAATGCATCCGTAGGATCTGCCGTCCAGCAACTGCGTCAAGATGGGGGAGTTCAGAGGAGACATTAATGTCCACGGGGAAGGACACGCCGAGGCATTGCTCCACGGCGACATCGCGTATGGCGAAGCAGGACTGAATCTTGCCGGGGAAACTGTGTCCGTTGAGAGAAAGCTGTAGCTCGACTTCATACCTGAGCTGTTGTTCAGGCCAAAACTCTCATTCGATGAACGGCTGCTAGTCGAAGGTAGGCTTGAATCTGATTGCAGAAAACTCTTGAGCATGGTTTTTGCGGCTTTCAGAGGATCTGTTATCTTCGGTGAAAATTTCCAGGTGCGCTTCGATCCTTCTGCGATTCCCATATTGATCCTCTCAAACATCCAAATTGAAATCAGATTATCTCTGTTCAATAACTGAAATAAACTGAACTGTAATGTGAAGCAAGCAAATCGAAATCGGATCGAAGTGAGAATATACAGGCAGGCAGACAAATATATGCAGATTTCTGGTAAACCGCCGACCCAATTCAATAGAACCACTGCTTAAACCTTGGAAGCAAAGTTAGAAGGCGTGTGTAATACAAGAAACAGATGCAGAGACAATGGGAATGTATAATGGTATTTCTTAGATGAAGACCATTCAATTCAGGACCGGCCAAAAATGTGTTGGCTGCATGAGAACGTTTCTGGACAGATCATGAGACAAGTGGTCGAATAAGAACTTTTTATCCTTTAAAAACAGAGAATCTTCTATTCAATAATATACATGCCTCTTAAAACGTGCAAACATCTCAGTGTTGCTTTCGTGCAAGCTAAGCAAACGGGAAAGGAATCCTGACAAGACACGCGGCAAAGAAGAATATCGAAATATGCCAAGTGCAGGGCTTATCCAGTGTTGACAAACAATTCTACAAATTCCAAACCAAACGTAACTTTGGAGACTTCGGAATTATCCAACATGATCACATGACCGGCCAACAATAGCGTTGAAGTAAATGAATTCGTGGAAGCAGCTACCACTGACTTATGGCGGCCTACTATACGTTCTAGGTCAAAAGGGTTACGTTCGTGGCTAGAGAATGGCCACGAAACGCTTTTTTACAGTCGCTAAAAGCCATTGGCTCAGTAATTCTTCATTGTCTGTCATCAGCAGCAACTACTGACTTATGGCGGCCTACATTACTTGAGTCAAAATGCTTACGTCCGTGACCAGGTAATAGCTTACGTCCGTGACCAGGTAATAGCCTCGAAACCCATTTTCACACTGGTTAAAGCGGTATTCTAAACGTTTTATTTTTTGGCGGTTTTTTGTGATTTTATTTGATTTTGTCAGAAATTTTGTGAGGTTTGGTTGGATTTACAGATTTGAGTGGCTAAATTTGTATAATTTTAATGTTTTATGAGTTTTTCAGTATGCTGAATCTATTTATACATTCAAAAATACAATTTAAACAAATTTTGTCCAAATTTACATCACCAAATTCCAAGGAAAAAACCCCAAAAATAAAACATTTAACCAACTCATTTATATAACCAACTCATTTATTTATATAGAGACTAAGTCATTCTTCATTGTGCCATATCATTGTCAATATTTTTTAATGAGTTAACACAGTTTTGCGGCATTTTGGAATTTTTATGGTTATAAAATTTCCTCTTTTCAATATGAAAAGAAATAAATCGAAGGAATGTTAAAGTCTACATAAATTATAATTATCCAGTGTAGTGTCATCAAGTTGACATACAGTGCCACTCCTGCATACTGGTTAAGTTTACCTGCACCGCAGCACACGCATACATTTAACCCACCAACACACTCTACATTTACCTCACCGTCATCACATATAAACACACGCATACACGTACTCAGAGGGAAACAGGTGTATATCTAATTCTACCAACAAATCATTTTACAAGTGACTGTTCAAATACATTGTATCTTACTCATATATTTCTAGACAGCCATTATCATTCCGAGCACTAAAGGAGACCTAAACTCTTACCAGAAAATTTGAACTTTGAAAACTTTCTTCAAGCTTGGAAGATTGGGATAACCAACCCTTCTAACAAGGGATCTCAAGACTCTTGAACCTGCTAACTAACATTCACACATAAATAAAGTAATTACGTCGAAAAGCTTACACTTATTGATAAGGAACACAATTAATCACTTTTTAATCTAAAATTCTAATTTGATGGTTAATAATTGAAGATGTTGACATATTCTTAGTAGTCCTCCCAAATCAATGAATGTGATTTTCTCTTCATAACTTGTTTGTATTTTTGAATGCATCCGTTAACTTGTTCACCTTTTAACATTTATCTAATCATATTAAGAAATTACTGTAACACTCTATGATTGCCATGTTTAAATGATTAAACTTTGGATTTAACACACTGACTATGTTAACTGTAGTTCTGGTTGTGAATTTCATTTGAATAACTGTAGTAGTTATGAAAAAGCCTGCGTTATTATTTTCTAACAGTAAGAATTAAAATGTTAAGAATTTCCTAAACTTCGTCGAAAAATCAAAGCTTAAACCAAGTTCTGATAAATGCATAGATACACTCATGACTTCAGATATTAGTTGTGAGCCCACTGAAATGTATTTATTACAGTGTATCATTCATTTCCACATGGTTGACATTTTTAATCGATCTCACATGGTTGACATTTTTAATCGATCTCAAAATTAGATCACGAAATTGAATTTTTTAAATAGATTCCAAAATTGTCCATTTTTATGAATTTTCATTTTTTGTAATGAAATGTAAAAACTTCCGATTTTCATGAAATATACAATTTTTTTTTTATATATTTCGAAATTGTGAGAATTTACTAAAATTGTCAAAGAGAAAAACTAAAATATATTTTTATAAACTTCGAAAGTCTTTTTATAAACTTCAAAAGTCTTGACAACCATAGGTGTATGGTGACTTTATCTAAGTCATATCCCCTAAAACTTAATAATATGGAATATTATATTGTTTAACCATACGAATAGATTTTTACATGTTTGTATTTCAATGAAATTATACAATATTTTATATATTTTTCTTTAAAAACACAATTTCTATTTTATAATAAAATATATTTTTGAAGTAATTGCATTAAAAAAAGTACACATGCATACAACAATTAGATTCATTTTAAATACACATGCATACAACAATTAGATCCATTTTAAGTACACATGCATACAACACTTAGATCCATTTTAAGATGAAAAAAAAATTATATATAAGAGGGATTTAATTTATTTTTGAATATAACAAATCTAGGGTTAATAAAGATTTTTTATTTATGAGACATTTTATTCACGATGATGTTTACTCTAAAATAAATTGGAAATTTGTAATTATTGTAAGTGGATTGATTGATTATTAGTACCTTGTATTTATTTTTTATTTATTTATTATATCTATTTTATTAATGGTTATATATTTTCTAGATTAAATTGAAAATTTACTCATTTGTTTTGGACAATTTACATTTCAATTGTTGTACCCATAACTACTATCACGGTGAAACAAAACATATAATTTGGTTATGATTCACTTTAGGAGAATCTACTTCAAGAATGACTCCATTAACATTGAATGAAAAGATCCAAAGATGCAATCATTTCCACATTGCATAAGAATTCATGTTGATAATTTTATTGATAGATATTTGAGTAGGGACAATGTTTGGCATATCTACCAAAGTTTCCAAGAAGCTTAGTACATGGTTTGGTCTCATCATGCTTTATATAGTTTTTCAACATTTAAGAATGATACAATTATATAAGTGAAATAACAATAAGATTGGATCCAAGTTAAAATGGATTTATTTTTAACTTTAGATTGGGGTTGATAATGCATATTTTTTACTTAATATTTTATAATTACATTTCCCTTTGCGCTATAGAAAAAGTGTTTTTGGACCCTCAATTCTTCTCTTTTTCTCTTTCTTTTTAACCTCTTTCTACCCCTCTAAAGAAGGAGCGACATTGACTAAGAGTAAGTTAGAAGATAGGACATCACAATTCATAGTTGGAACCAATTCCTTATTAGAATCAAAAGTATCGGTTTCATATAGTCTCTTTGTTATACCTAAAGACCCCTCACATAAAACTACGTCTCTTGAGGATGAAATCCCTGTATTCATATATACAAATTTTCATATATATACAATTGTCATAGTTCTTTAACTAGAACAAAATTAATATTTCATTGCCCCAAATGGGGCTTTGCACAACCCAGTATGAGGGAGATGTTTAATTCATTGTATGGTCAACATGGAGCTTACGTGGCATTTAGAAAAAAATAATAACAAAAAAGTAATTCAATCTTCACCTCAATATATATATATATATATATATATATAACCCTTGCTATTATTGAAATTGAGTGTGGAGGATAACAATCATTCTTCCCAACCTCCCATGCTAAATCCAATTAACTCACACATATAAAGTTGATATTAAAAGAATTTACAATATTTTTTAAATGTTATGTGTCAAATCCATGTTAAGTACTAAAGGAGTTACACATCTTCCTCATACTAGGATGTAGAAATAACCTATAGTCACTAAAACAAATCCCTGTTATTATCTTCCTTTTTAGCTCCCTTTTCTGCTTCCGCTATCTGTTTTAATGTATTTTTCTTCTTTTTTTTGCAAAAGTTGGTTCTATTTATCACGATGGCGTTATTTTGGGCGTTATTTGTGACGAGCAACACAATTTGATGCTAAATTAGGTGCTATTAGCGCCCAAGTTAGCGCCAAGTGTAGCTTCCATTTTAGCTTCGAGTTTAGCTTCTACTTTAACTTCCAATTTAGATTCCTGGTTAGCATCCAACTTAGCTTCCTTTTTAGCTTCTAGTTTAGCTTCCTATTTGGCTTCCAATTTAACACCTACTATGCCTAAATAGTTAATTTGATGAGTTGTTGGGGGTTAAGTGGATAGGGGATTTCAGGATTAGGGGATTTAGGGTCTAGGGATTAAGGGTTAAGGGATTAGGGGTTATAGTTTAAGGGATTAATAGTCAAGGGCTAAGGGGTTTGGTGCTTAGGGGTTAGGTAGTTTAATGGTTAATTTCTTAGGGATTATATATGGTCAAGGGATTAATGACATCCATCGACCCCACACATAATATTTGAGATTTTCGACATCTCATTGTCATCATTCGTCATTTCCATATGTAGAATCTTTGTCAGAATTCTCTTGAAATGTCATGGAACTTCTAATACACCCATCACAAATGTCTTCCACCGACCCTGCATAGTGAGCATTGAATGGGGCCAATGTTGAAATTTCTTCAATCTGTGCTTATATGTATGAAACTTTAACATGGTTAGACTAGAAACATGCCTTGACAGTATGGGAGGTTTTCAAGACTCAAGGATGTATGATGTCCCCACACAATCTTTGAGATCACCCATGTTTACATCAATGTTTATAATAGATGTCTCATTGTCATCATTCATCATTTCCATCTGTAGAATATTTGTTGGAACTCTCTTGAAAAGTCATGGAACTTCCAACACACCCATCACAAATTGTTGGGTATGTGTTATATTCTTTGCATGAGTAGTAGTGTCTATGCATTACGCCGGGTGTGCAGGGGGGTTTGAGGGGGGGTGCAGGGGGGCGAATGCCCCCTGTGTGGGGGTTTGTGAGCAGTGCCCTCGAGAAAAAATGTTCTTCCTCGGGAAATGTGTCACATATTTAGGTGGCTTTTCGGCACATGGTTTTTGTCGATGGTTTTCTATTTCCAGTTAAGGAATTAGGGTTGTTGACTAATCCAGGTCATCGGGTTAGGGTTTTGGATGCCGCTGGCTCCTATATGTATATTGTATTGTAAAGAATGTATCACTATGAATGAATATATAATATGTTGGTTTTCCCGGTTTTGGGTTTCTAGGGGAAAAATCTCTTTGTAATGTTTGTATTTGCCATTGTATCTTTTCTGTTCTTTTACCGAAAATCTGTTTGCAGTAAATATTGTACAAGGTTAAAATCTACACAAATGTTATCCATTGACCCCGCATAGTGAGCAGTGAATGGGGCCAACGTTGAAATTTCTTCAATCTATGCTTGTATGTGTCAAAATTTGACATGATTAGACTAGACACATGACTTGATGGTATGGGAGGGTTTAAAGACTCAAGGATGTCTGATGTCCCCACATAATCTTTGAGATCATCTACGTTTTCATCAACGCTCGTCATGCACATATCATTGTCATCATTTATCATTCCCTTCTATAGAATCTTTGTTAGAACTCTCTTGAAATGTCATGGAACTTCCAATACACCCATCACAAATGTCTTCCATCAACCCCACACGGTGAGTAGTGAATGGGGCCAAAGTTGAAATTTCTTCAATCTGTGATTGTATGCGTCGAAATTTGACATGGTTAGACTAGACATATACCTTGATTGTATGGGAGGGTTTCAAGAATTAAGGATGTCTGATGTCCATGTTTGCATCAACGTTCATAATGTACATCTCATTGTCATCATTCGTCATTTCCATCTATAGAATCTTCATTAGAACTCTCTTGAAATGTCATGGCACTTCCAGTACACCCATCACAAATGTCATACTGCATTGACCCCACACAGTGAGCAATGAATGGGGCCAATGTTGAAATTGATTCAAATTGTGCCTGTATGTGTCGAAATTTGACATGTTAGACTAGACACATGCCTTAACGGTATGAGAGGTTTTCAAGACTCAAGGATGTCTGATGTCCCCACATAATCTTTTAGATTGTCCTTGTTTGCGTCAACGTTCATCATGCATGTCTCATTGTCATCATTCGTCATTTCCATCTATAGAAATTTTGTCGGAACTCTCTTGAAATGTCATGGAATTTCCAATACACCCATCACAAATGTCATCCACCAACCCCGCATAGTGAGCAGTGAATGGAGATAACATTAATTTTTTTTTAAATTGTGCCTGTATGCATCGAAATTTGACATAGTTAGACTAGAAACATGCCTTGAGGTTATGGGAGGGTTTCAAGACTCAAGGATGTCTAATGTCCCCACATAATCTTTGAGATCATCCACATTTGCATCAACGTTCAACATGGACGTATCATTGCATCATTCGTCATTTCCATTTGTAGAATCTTTGTCGAGACTCTCTTGAAATGTCATGGAACTTCGAATACACCCATCACAAGTGTCATCCACCAACCCCACATAGTGATCAGTGAATGGGGCCAATGTTGAAATTTCTTCAAACTCTGCCTGTATGCGTCGAAATTTGATGTGGTTATACTAGACACATGCCTTGACAGTATGGGAGGGTTTCAAGACTCAAGGATGTCTGATTTACCCACATAATATTTGACATCATCCAGTATGTTTGCATCAACGTTCATTGTGGGAGTATCATTTTCATCATTCGTAATTTCCATTTGTAGAATATTTGTCGGAACTCTCTTGAAATGTCATGGAACTTCCAATACACCCATCACAAATGTCTTCCATCGGCCCTGCATAGTGAGCAGTGATTGGGGCCAACATTGAAATTTCTTCAACTTGTGCTTGTATGCGTTGAAATTTGATATGGTTAGACTAGACACATGCCTTGATGATATGGGAGGGTTTCAAGACTCAAGTATGTCTTATGTCCCCACATAACCTTTGAGATCATCCATGTTTACATCAATGTTCATCATGCACGTTGATCTCAATGTCATCATTCGTCATTCCCTCCTATAGAATCTTTTTCGGAACTCTCTTGAAATGTCTTGGAACTTCCAACATTCCCTTCACTAATTTCATCCATTGACCCCACACAATGAGTAGTGAATGGGTCCAGTGTTGAAATTTCTTCGAAATGTGACTGTATGCATCAAAATTTGACATGTTTAGACTAGACACATTCCTTGACAGTATGGGAGGTTTTCAAGAATCAAGTATGTCTGATGTCCTCACATAATCTTTGATATTGTCCACATTTTCATCAATGTTCATCATGCATGTCGATCTCATTGTCATAATTCGTCATTCTCTTATATAGAATCTTTGTCAGAACTCTCTTGAAATGTCGTGGAACTTCCAACATGCCCATCACCAATGTCATCCACCAACCCCTCAAAGTGAGCAGTGAATGGGGCCAATGTTGAAATTTCTTCAAAATATGATTGTATGCATTGAAATTTTACATGTTTAGACTAGGCACATGCCTTGACAGTACGGGAGGGTTTTAAGACTTAGGGAAATCATTCTCTTCATCATCTCCATCATCATGGTTGTAATTTCCATCGTCATCATCATCATATTCATAATGAACCAATTTATCTATCCATTCCAACAAAGATCAAACCAAACATACCCATCTTTACAACGAAACCTAATGAAGATGCCAATTTTCATGTATTTGTCTTTTTCTTGTGGCATTCTTTGAGATGATTAAACCATGATTCTATTAAGTTGATACATCCCAAAAGAATTTTATAGGGTCCAACATGCAAGTGGTTTAATGGTTAATGGGTTAGGGATTATATCGGGTGAAGGGATTAATGACATCCATCAACCCTACATGGTTAACAATGAATGAGGCCAATGTTGAAATTTCTCCAAACAATGCTTGTATGCGTCGAAATTTGACATGGTTATACTAGACACATGCCTTGATGGTATGGGAGGGTTTCAAGACTCAAGGATGTTTGATGTCCCCACATAAAATTCGAGATCATCCATGTTTCAAGGGGTTAGGGGTTATATGCTATAAAGGTTAAGGTCTTAGTCTTAGGCTTAGTGAAATATTTCAATTTGTTTTAAAATATAAATTAATGAAAAAACTTTGGATACATTTAGCCTAATGGTTTGGATTTACATTGTTTTACATATATACAATATTGTAATTATATTTTTTAACAATTTCATATTTAATGCATTTGTTATTGAATAAGTTCTTCATCCTAGTTTAGTCCGAGTCTAAACAATAACCTAACAACACCTATTAACCATTACCAACAAATAAATGACCACTAACCATGCTAACTCTTATCCAAGTAATCCTATTTTTTTTCCAACAATTCATAGCAAAGATTGAACACTTTAAGGATATTGCCATAGGTAATTTGTATCGACACAAATAATAATAAAGAATTTCAAAGTTTGGGCCATACTAATCAACATTTTAAAAACATTGATTACAAATAATTCTGAAAATTTAGAAGTCTTGGTTATTAAAATTATTGTCTGCAACAATGTCATCCAATGTATCATTGTCAATTTTTATATGTTCTTTCAAGTATTTAATATTATCATCATCCTCATCTTGAACTACATAATCTTCATCATCATTGAAATTTGATTGTAGAACATCTATATTGTTATCATATGTATTTGGATAATCATTTTCTATACCATCCATATTGTTGTCTTCCATAACATCATCTAACTCTGGATTTTTTTCTTCTTGTGCGTGAACATAACCATCTTCAACATCATCATGGATGTCAATTTCTTCAATGTTCTATAATCCCTCTCTCTCATTTTGTTTTCCATTATTGTTTTCCTCCGTATCCATTAATGCATCCTCAAATACATGCATTAATCTTGGATCATAATGTATGACAAATATCCCTTTCGGGTCCAAAATATCTTCATAGAAAAATACATGCACATGAACGACATACATATATTAGAAGTCTGTTATAACAATTGTATTGATTAATAAACACATATATATATTATCACAATAAACTATGAATTAATAGATTAATGATCACTACCGCTTCTGATTTGAGTTAAAGAAATACTTGCTCACAATGAATTGGTAGAACATAAGGCTCTTTATCCTCCGGTAGGAACCTCGAGGAATCTATAGAAAACAATCCACTATGGGTATCATGTATTCGTGTCCTCTCAAATGCTTCATACCATCTACACTTAAAAATACAACATTTAAAAGAGCAGTAATCCAACTCAATAATTTCTTGGATTTTCCAAACATATTGTAGATTCCCTTCAATAATATTCTTATCTTTTGAGCTTGCTCAATTGGATTGCTTGAAATCAACCATGATGAAAAATCAAAGGATCGTCTCTTTACATATACACTTTCTACATGTTAATGTCGTCCATATTACCAAATTGCAGGATATTTCCTTGCCTGTGAAAGACCATTTATTTCAGTGAAAACAAATATAATGACGGCTTCTAAAATAGTTAATAGTGTCAAAACTGTAAGGAAACAACATTTTGTAAAATTCCAACTATACCTTTCTTTCACATCCTCTACACATGTTGATTTAATCTTCTATTATGTTTGAATCTATACCTGCATCTTCTATTTGATTTTGAATTTTTTTAGTAACCCATTCTAGTGTTCAATCTTTTCCCCATTCCCCAAGAAGATCAGTGGGAGGTGGAGTATTCCTTGGGTTGGATCTCTTAAAATGTCTCCTTGCTTCTAACACTTCTTCTCTCTTTTTATCATACAAATCAATCCATTTGTTCATAAAGTCCATGTGGTACAGAATGAACTTGTCGAGTATAGCACTTTCGTTTACACCTATTACATGTCAACATGATGAGTGAGATTGTTGTGGTTGGGATGTCAATTGCAAGGAAAACAACCACAATAATCATGAATTTACTTAGTAATGTCTACTTGAACACCATTATATTGTGTTTTTTCTCCATCAATAATATTTGATGCTCGTTCTTCATCCCAGAAGCGTGGCCCATCTTCAAAATCCTTACCAAAGAATTCACATAGGAAGAAAAATGCTTCATTGAATAGATACCCTTCAACCATACAACCCTTTGGATGTGCCTTTTGTTTGACATATATTTTTAGAGTTTTCATATACCTCTCAAAGAAAAAAATCCACCTCATTGATACGACACCCGCCAAGTCAATGCCATCGACTAGGTGTATAAGTAAATGGACTTGTAGGTCCATGAAACTTGTAGGGAGCTCCTTCTCAAATACACATACAATTTCTGCACTTTCCTTCTTCCATTTTGGTACTTCACATTCATGGATCTCCTTGGAGGTCACCCACCTAATATAAGAATAGTAAATTAGTATGAACCTTTAGTGAAAAATTAAAATGGAATATAATATCTCTATGTCTCTCACACATGAACATTTCATACCACATACCTTGTAAATGCTGGCAATTGACTTATGTAATTCCTGAATTCAATGGTAAGACATGAATCCCCCCTATTTGCCAATGACATGATATGCTATCAAATACATTTATGAAAGGTTATTAGTAATTTTTCTCACACAACAAAATATCAAAATATATTTAGTACTTAATCAATGTTACTAATAAAACTTAAATGATGATATATAATACGAAAATCATGTGTTTTAAATCTCGTGATATGTCCATCAACTGTAAAATATTTATCCAATGATGACCCATAGACAATAGGTGTCCTCATTGAACGAATGACATTTTTTAGTTGGTCTAGCTCTTTTTTTTTCAAAATCCATGGAGCTTCTGCATATGTTTCATTTTCCCTATTTGGCCATAAATGTCTTCTATCAATTTTGGTAGGAGAAAGAGAAATATCTCTCCTCTAAGACAAGGTGTCCTTCTCTTTTTCTGATATATGTCGAAATATTAAATCTAGGACATTTGTTAAGATGTGCATAGGATCTAATAGGTGAGATATTAATAGATCCTTCCATTAAGGGAGCTCATAAAATATGGATTTCCTTTTCATTCCTTCTGGCATATTAACTACAACTTGTTATGGTTCTTAAATTGAATCACCTCAGTAAAACAAATCCTCCCAAGCTTTCAATTCAACATATTCATACTTCTTAAGCCAATCACCTGGACCCATAATCATGGGAGGGCCTCTATTTTCAAATTTTCCATCAAATTGATTCTTTAGATGATTTCTAAACTTATGATCTGGTGGTAGAAAAACCTCGTTGTTTGCACAAATGCATTTATGTATATCTTTAGATACCACCCTTGAAATTAATCTGCACATCTTGGGCATGCAAATATCCCCTTTTTTTTAAGCATTTCAATTCAATAAGTAATGTTAATAACATCAAAATAATAATATAAAAGTAAGTATGAAAGTTAGGATGAAAATAAATTATGAGTGTGAATACGTAAATATTTTATCTTACCAGAATAGACACCAAGTTATGGGAAATCATGAATAGTCCAACATAGCACACCATACTATTACACATCAAAATTACTCATTGCAATGATGGCTAAATGTCGTCATTATAAATATTGCAAGTGTCACATGTTGGTTGCAAGTGTCGCAAACATCACGCTGCCTATGCCATCTCCTTAACGACATCGTAAGGACACTAAGACACCTCAAAGACTAGTTTGAAGAAGGAAAATCAATTGAAAGAAGAGTACAAACCTTGTGCCACTGGAAAAATCCACTGAAACATCAATTTTGGGAAGGAGCGCTCCCCTACCTACTGACAGAGAGCACTGGCACTCTGTACTCCCTTACAGAGAGGCGTTCCAGCACTCTGTACCCCTTTTGAGGGAGCGCTACTCCTACTCCTTTTTGGGCGAAATTCAGTTTGTTGGAGGAAATCAGGGGACAATCCCCTCAATATATGAAGGTAGTTGGGTTCGAATCTTGGGTCAAGGCATGATCCTAGGAAAGATCCACAACTGAAGGAGAGGAATCCTCAACTTACCCCAAATATATCTCAAGTGTTTAGGCCTCTCCAAACCTATATAAGGAGGCCTCCTCATGGTAGAAGACATATGGAGATTGAGAATTACATCAAACTTATGATCTCATGAGTGAGATGTCATCAAAGAAATCAATGGAGATTATTTTAGCAAAGGGGTTGGACAAGGAGAACTGGAAGGAGCTGCTACACCTTCATCCAAAGGATTGTAAGTACTTTTACTTGTTCTCATTAATAATCAATGCTTGGTCTGTTTCTTTCAAACTTATGCTTGTTCCACATGAGTTTGTCTGCAGTAGATGGATCTATGTTCGAGATAATATCAGTAGAGTATGAAGTCTTTTGCACCTTTGTTTGTTTTACAGGACCTATCAGGGAGCTTAGGATCAAAGCTTAGATAGGACTTTGCAAGGACAAATGTCGCTAATAAGGTACATATTTTTCTCCTTCTCTTTCATTTATTAGCTTGATTAAATCTAAAAGGAAGTTAGTGTCCATGTTAATAACTTTTCTGTCTTGGCCTTAGGAGTCTAGAGACCAAGAGGTAATCCACTTGTCCGTAGGGGGATTCACCTACAACAGAAATTGGTGACTCCACTGGGGAGAAGCTCTGATTTTTGTTTCTTTTCCTAGATATTGTTTTGGCCCTTTGCCCACTATTTTGACCCTCTCCATATTGTTTTTTTTTATTCTTAGATTTGATTGATTGCCTTTTTCTTTCATCTAATTCACCCTGATTGACTGAGTCTGTTTGGAAATTTGTTTTTCTGAGCACTTTTCTAAGTTTTGAGAGCAGAGCGCTCCTCTTCTGTTACTGACAAAGCACTAGCTCTCCCTATTGGCCTCATACAGAGCATTGGAACGCTTTGGTTTCCCTTACACTAGCGAGCTACCCCTTTTCGTGAGAAATTCTCCAGAATTTACATACTTTGAAGCTATTTCTTAATCTTGGCATTGGCTCAGGAGTTTTATAAATCTCAATTCATCTTGGTATTGGCCTTCAACACCCTGTTTTCTAAGAATTGATCTCTTCTTGTTTGGGATTTTGACGTTTTATTTCCTTGCTTTGAGGTCACTCTTCATCTTTGCTGATTTAGAGTTATCTTATTGTTTTTCTTCTGATTTATCTGGCTGAGTAGAAACCTTTGTGAGGAATTTCAAAGATCTATGCACCATCCCATCTGATCTTTGAGGTCATTTTTTGCCCAAACCTTTTTCAATTTTTATTTCGAGTCTTTGGTTCTCTTTTTGCAAATTTTGTTATCTTTGTCTTTCTTGTTTAATCACGAGGAGAGTGTTTTTTTTTTTTTGTGTGAAATCCGCTTCTGGTTGTCTGGATCTTATAGATCTTAAAGTCTAATTAACATCATAAGTTTTTTAAATCAAATTGACAATCACTCACACACAAAGCAACATGATACTTTTTATGATTGTTTTTGGATATTAGAAAGGATTTTTCTGAAATTTTTAGCATTGCATTGGATTTGATTGAGAAACAATTGTATGAGGATGCTGCATATTAGTGTTGATAATGAAAAGAACTTTATTTGTTTCCCTTAAATAGGCATTCATCTAAATACAAGACTACTTATCATTTTCTTATGCATTTTTTGGGAATTAAGTCACAAAACCATCGGTTTCATTGTTATACACCCTTTGAGTAAAGAACAACTGCAAAATGAATGCTAATTAAAAATTATCTAGAACATTGTTTTTAGGATCTTCCACCAACATTAGACTAGGATTAACACTTTGGATTAGTCTGTGAGTACAACTCTCCAAAGTTTTCAACACAAACATTAGCATCCTAAGATAGGGAGAGTCAAATCCAATTGTCGTATAGGCTTTCTAGGATCCCCCTCTCACACAAGGGTTATGCACGAGGTCACATTTGGGAGAGTTACAAAGATTATCCCTCTATGGTTCAACTGTTTGTAGTGGTCAGATCATATATTGGGGGTCACTTGAGGGTATACCCACGATTATGTGTGGGAGCCTCTCGAGTTGATTTCAGACTTATTATCCTACCCATACGTTTAGATCAGACTGTCGACTGTACCCTCCCAGGGGCTAACTGCAAATTGGTGTCCTTAGTTTTCGTAATCTTTAGGTACTTACACGAGGTGACGGTGAAGGGAAGTCTCACTATACATGGAATAGACATTGGTCAATCTCACTCGGGATCCTTGGAGGGTAAATCTACAATTAATGCCTGGAAGCTTGCACCAAGGTGAAATTTCGTTAAGCAGTTCACCATTGTAACTGTTCCACCATATCCTAGCCCCTTCTTAACTTGATCACGCGATGCTGGATTTCATCACCAACTAGTACATTCTTCGAAGGAAGGTTTTTCTTGCTTGGTTTGATTCTTAGATTTGATTAGTTCATGTTGTTTCTTTTTCGTTAGTTGGCCATAGATTTATTTCGTTGGATTTTCTCTGCCAACATCGACCCTCCATGCTGTTCGCGTAGGGTACAGAGACTTCCCCATAAAATATGGAAGATTCTCCCCCTTTACCCCCTCATGCTATGGAGGGATCTCCTCAATAGAGTGAAGTCCACAATGTTATAACCTCACAGGAAGAAGTTTCCACTTCTTTAGAAGGTTTTCAAATTGTTACGGATCCTATGGAGGCTTTCCGAATTCCTACAGGATATGAAAGGCGTTTTCTCCAGATGAATTCATCTAGAGAACTTGTTGTCATTGATCCTTCTAAAATTTTGACTGGACCTTCTTCAAATCCTTTGGTCATAAACCCCCTTTCGACTTCTGATATAGTTCGAAGCCCACCTCGCATGGTGCGAGATCGCTACGGATTAGGAATAGGTGCTGATATGCATGTCATATCCCAATTACCTGAAACATATATTACCTATACCGTACCTTTAGATCTCTTTACTGGTACAACCATTAGTTCTATCACACCGTCTATTGGTCTGAATATGCAGTCTGTTGGTCCAAGTTCCACCATTTATCTCCAGATGGCCCATTCTAAGATGGTCCCTCACGTTGCGACTATACCCACCGGTAATGTGGTGGTTAGCCAAGCTCCCATCGATACACCACTATCATCTCGACCTTCTTTGTCACTTCCCCTTGGGTAGAGAGAACTCAATCCTTCCACTGTCAACACTACCCAAGTTATACCTGGAAGTCTTATACCTGCACAACAACCCAGAGGGATCGGTCTTGGTGGCTCTAATCCATTAAGCAACACCGATCAATCACTTATGTCTAGTTTCCAAATTCTAGGAAATCAACCCCATGCTAGGGGGAAAACTCTTTTCGGAGGGCAACCTCCTTTCAGAGGACAACCTCTGTCTGGGGGGAAACCTCCATTTAGGGGGAAACCTATGTTTGGAGGGAAACCTTTGTTTGGGGGGAAACCTCCATTTGGAGGGAAACCTCCATTTGGAGGGCAACCTCTGTTTGGGGGGAAACCTCATGCTAGGGGGAAACCTCAAACTAGAGCCCATCATCAACCTTCTGGACATAATGCGTCTGCAACACCCAATCCTTGGCACACTCCTTTTCCGGGAAATCCACTATTCCCTTGGGGGAAACATTCTCAAGGATAGAAACACCCTTATCCTCCTTATGGACAAAATGTCTATCCACCTTATGGACAAACTCATCAACCGAATTATAATCCTCAAAATCCATCAAGTTATCCTCCGCTCCCAAATGTTTCTCAACCCTCTTCAAATCCTCTCTACCTTGGTCAACAAGAACCGTATGCAGGAGGACCTACTGGTTTCAGTTATCCACCTAATCTAGTTTATGGTCCTACTAGTGTTCCTATGCCGCACTAGTATCACCCTCAGGTCAACTGACAACTACCATTCCTTGCTACTCTGGATCTCCCAGAATTGTCTTGGTTTACCAATGATCCTATACGTCATTATCCTTTTTGGCCAGTAATTCCAGCTAAACTCCCTTCTGATATTCCAAAATTTGACGGCAAAGTTGGAGAAGACCCCAATAATCATGTAATGACTTTCCATTTATGGTGTTCATCAAACTCCTTAATGGATGAATCTATACGTTTGCGTATTTTCCAGTGAACTCTTACGGGTTCGACGACCAAGTGGTATATTGAACTACCACATGGTTCTTTTCAAGATTTCAACTCCCTTTCCATGTCCTTCCTCACCCATTTTCAACTACCCATTCGATACGAGACAAGTACTGAACTATTGACCTCCCTTCATCAAACCAATTCCGTGCACATATCTGATCACATTCATGAATGGAGACGACGATGAAGGTTGATCAAAGCAATCATTCCTGACCAATTATTGGCAAAATGGTTCACAAAATCACTTTTACCCCCGATCGCTCGAGACGTCACTATGGGTGGCGTAGTCACCGAAGAGGAAGCCATTGCGAGGGCACAATACTTAGATCTGGTATACTCATAGTTTGGTACTTTGTATGAGTTAATCCTAAATGCTACTTGTGCCACTACTGATCCAACCAAACCTTCATCCTCATCACATGTGGATGGCGTTATTGGTTCCGTCAAAGCTCAATCTACATCCCAGTCGACTGGAGTTGTACCTCGATCTACTTCCACGTCCACTCCTAGTTCGACCACATTGTCTACCTCTTCTCATACCCAAGTCTTCGAGGTAAATGTAGTTCAGTGTATGCAAGATACCAGATATATAAAATATGCAGAACAGAAACGAAATGCTAGAAATAATAGAATAACAGTAAAATATCCAGCATAATCTTCACAATACACAGAAATGATTCACG
>JZKD02S1850408.1:562307-576142 GCA_000966675.3 Picea glauca | reverse complement strand
AATATCCAAGCTAGGGTTCTCATACCCTCGACTCCTATTTATACTAAAAAGAAGCATCTAGAGGAAGATCCTTCTAGAAGCGGAAGCTTCTATTAGGTCTTCTTACATCCGCTTTGTTCTATTTTATTGAAAGGTCTTATTAATATTGACCTTTATTACATCCGAATACATTGATCTATCTATGTGCGGGTTAGGCCCTTAGCAATGTACATCCTTGCAACAGACTGGAGGTAAGAAAAAGACAAAGAATAAAAACAAAAAGACTAATAATAATGAAAAACCAAAATCTCAAAACCCATCACCTGCTAACGAAAATAAACCACGGTGGAAACCTAAGTTCCCATGTCTTATCTATGGTGATGATCACTACACTTGAGACTGTCCACATCGGGATGAAGTGGCCAAACTCTTTAAAGGAAATTCCCAACCCACCGTGCTTACCTAGCCTTTTCCTTAGCAACAATCCATGGTTGCTCAAACCCCCTCTCTAGCTGGAAGTTCTGGCGACACTCCTCATGATGAGGCCTCGACAAGTGCCCACATCTATCTCTTCAACGAGATTGATTTAACCACTCGCTCGATGACCTATGACACACCAATTAACAAAGATAAAGGGAAGATCACTAACGGTTCTCCTCAGGATCCATCACCATCCTCCATTAGTCCTCCGTTCGCCAGTCCTTCATCTGGACCACTCCATATCGAGAAACCTACGTTCAACTCTATCTTATGCCCTCCTAAGAGCACTATTCGAAAGTCTACCTTTAATCCTAGGTCACATGCCGCCCAACACTACAACATTGTTGAATATCTGGCTCAGGCACCATGTGCTATGTTAGCATTAGAAGTTATACAACACTGTCCCAGTCAATGTAGAACACTCTTGGTCGCTATTGGCGCTTTTGATCTCGAGTCGTCTAACAATATCATGTTTAACTTGGATAATTTTACATCTCGACTCTCTCACCAACTTGCTTTCCAAGTTGATGTTGTCGTTCATAATCAAAAAATCCACTGAACTATTCTGGATGAGGGAGCCTCAACTTGTGTCATGTCTCTAGCCTATTGGAAAAGCTTGAAATCACCTGCACTTAATAAATCCCCAATGATTTTACGTGCATTTGATGGGTGAGGTTTTCATCCACACAGACTCTTTCAGTCCCTCTCCGTGCAATTAGGCGGCAAAACCGTCTTTGTTGACGTCGAGGTGGTTAATGCTCCCCTCTATTACAATTTCTTTCTCGGAATAAGTTGGTTCTATGCTATGACCATTGTCACTTCATCAATTTTTCGATGTGTGCAATTTCCTCATCAAGGAAAAATTGTCACCATTGATCAGTTGGATTTCTGCACACCTGACGCTTGCGCTCCTGCTACCAACAATATTCCATTCTTGGGAGATCACAAAATCACGTATGAAAGCGTTGGTGTTGGCTTGTTGAAATATTATAGCCTCATGGGTAGCTTCCCTACACCACTTCCACCCACTGCACATCATATTTCCATGATCAATATGATTTCGACTACGGTTTATCAATCCTTGGAATCATCTGACCCTTGGATTGTACCCAGTCCTTTGGAATTTGATGCACTAGGAGACACCATGCCACTAAGTCCAGCCAAAACCTCATACATTGCCATCCAATCTACCTCTCCCTCTTCAGATGACCAATATCTCTTGGCACTCGACACTTATTTGATACCATCATGGTTAAATTCCTTGTAATATGCAATTGACTACATTTCTCAAATTTTTCCTTCCGATGAATCCATAATGGAAATGCTTAGCCTCGACGATGTACCTTGGGATTATAGCCATCATCGGTCCTCTTTTCTTCCACCTCTCGAAGAAATTCAAGAAGACATACACTCTGTCTTCCCTCTTGATGTTGTCGATTTTTCACAATCACCCATCCTCACACAAGATACTCTTTCTGAGGGGAATTTGGGAAACATATCATCTACGATCGTTATTGATATTTCGATCAAGGAGGGTATCATGGAAAAAATTAACCTCGGAGCTAATTTCTCACCTGAGGAAGTGGTCTCTTATACTTCTTAATTTAAATAATTTCGTGATGTCTTCACCTGGAGCTACGAAGAGATGCCTGGGATCGATCCATTGATCGTTGTGCATGAGATTAAAACCTACCCTGGTGTCAAACCTGTTCGACAGAAACTCCGCCCAGTCCACCCTGAAAAGACCGCGGCTATTAAGACAGAGGTTGAAAAGTTATTGAAATCTGGCTTCATTTATCCTGTCCCCTTGACAGAATGGGTTTCCAATATCGTTCCAGTTACTAAGAAACAAGGGACCATTCGGGTTTGTGTTGATTATAGGGATCTTAACAAGGCTTGGCCAAGAGACAACTACCCAACACCCTTTATCGACCAGATTATTGATAATTACGCTGGTAGCGTAATTTTCTCTCTTTATGTATGGTTTCTCAGGGTATAACTAGATTGACATCTTACCAGCTGATCAACATAAGACAACCTTCATCTTCCCGTGGGGAACTTTCGTGTATTGGAAGCTACCGTTTGGCCTTAAAAATGTTGGGGCTACGTTCCAGTGAGCCATGTTCTATGCTTTCCACGATATCAAACATATTGCAGAACCTTACCTCGATGACTTACCCGCCCACTCATCTAGTCGATCCGACCATCTCGATCATCTACGAGCTATATTTCTTTAATGTCGGTTCTACCACATTCGTTTGAACCCACATAAGTGTCTTTTCGTTGTTGAATCCGGCCGGATTCTCGGCTTTGTTTTCTCCAAGGAAGGGATTCAGGTGGATCCATTAAAGATTCGAGCTATTATAGATTTACCCCCACTTAACAACCTACGAAAAATCCAAAGTTTGTAGGGGAAAACAAAATTTCTTCGTTGATTTATTTGTAACTACGCTAAGATCACTAAAGGCTTCATGTGATTGTTACAGAAAGAAGCCCCTTTTATCTGGGATGACACTACTCAACGATCGTTCGATGCTCTCAAGCACACACTGACTAACACTCCTTTGTTACATCCTTCGGACTATACAAAGTATTATATCCTTTACTTAGCGGCCTCTGCTTCCACTATTGCCATGGTGTTAGTTCAAGAGGACTCTTCCGATGAAGAACATGTGATTTATTACATGAGTAAAAGTCTATCTAGACCTGAACTTTGTTACTCGCATGTTGAGAAGTTGGCTCTGGAAGCTGTCATCGCCATCCATATATTTTGTCACTACATTCTATTATGCACCACCACAGTTATTGCAGATTCAAAACCCATGTATCACATCCTGACACATCAAGTGCTTGGGGGAAAATACTCTAAATGGATCGTAATCCTTCAAGAATTCGATCTTGAATTTTCCAAGTCCAAATCTAAAAAGTCCGTGGTGTTCGCAGAACTCATTTACGATTTTCCCTTTGCTGATGAAGAAACTGAACCTATAGGTTCTCTTCCTAATGAATCTCTATTCCTCATTAGCATTTCTGATCCCTGGTATGGAGACATCATTCTCTATCTCTAGACACAATGTTTTCAACCCGATACCTCTCATGAAAAATGTCGCCGTATTCGCCACCACTCTTGTCGTTATCTTATTATCGGCGACACTTTATATAGTCGTGGCATTGATACCATCCTACGATGATGTCTCACTCATGAAGAGGCTGAACGCGTCCTCAATGACTGTCACCTTGGAGCCTGTGGCGGTCACCTTTCTGGGATGGCTACCTCCTAGAAAAGTTTACATGCCAGATACTTTTGGCCCTCCATATTCAAGGATTGTATGGAGGCCATCAAGAAGTGCCCACCCTACCAATTTTTTCAAAACAAGGCACACACCCACCCTGCTCCGCTGCATCCCATTATTTCCATTGACCCCTTTGCCAAGTGGGGCATTGATTTCATGCAGTGTAAGCCTACCTCAGTTGGGGGGCACGATTTTATAATCGTCGTCGTCGATTACTTTAAAAAATGGGCCGAGGCTATGCCTAACTTTCTGAATGACGGCCGTATTACAACACTTTTCTTTTTTAATCACACCATCACTCACTTTGGTGTTCCACATGCCATTTTCACTGATCATGGTTCCCATTTTCAAAATCATATGATGAATGAGTTGCATACCAAGTTGGGTTTTCTCCATGAGAAGTTATCTCCCAACTACCCTCAAGCTAATGGACAAGTTGAATCTATCAACAAGGTCCTCAAAATGATGATCCAACGGATGGTAGGGATAAACAAGACATCTTGGCATTTACAAATTTTTTCCTCTCTCTGGTCTTATCGGACCTCAGTAAAAACTGCTACTAAATTCACTCCCTTCCAGTTAGTATATGGCATTGAGGCTATCTTACCAATCGAGTGCAAAATTCCTTCATTAAAACTTAAAGTAGTACTCCTGCCGCACACTTCTGCTGAAGAAGAATGTTTCCTACACTTGACTAGACTGGATGAAACACATCATGATGCTTCTCTCGTTAATGAGATGTATCAAAAGTGAATCAAACATCAATACGACAAATCCGTCCATCCTCTCACTTTTGCAGAGGGAGACCTAGTCCTCGTTTATGACCAGGCTCATGATAAGTTAGGGACAGGGAAGTTAGAACCTCTATGGCATGGTCCCTACATCGTGAAACATGTTCTACATAGAGGTGCCTATGAACTAGTCGATTATGATGGAGTTTCCCTAGGCGAGCCCCAGAACGGGCTTTACCTGAAGAAGTACTATGCCTAGGACATCTAGCATACGTGCTTTGTAAACTATTGTATTTTTATCTTTGGTGTGTCTTTTCTCTTGCGTGCTCGAGTTTTTCCTTAGCCACTTATACCATGTCTTGTGTTTTTCATGCGCAGATGACATCTTCCTTTCCTATCTTTGTCGGGTTTGCGAATGGTGCTAGTCGACACACCTAAAACATTTCTTCTGCATCTTGGGTCATTTACCACTATGATGAGTTGGTTATTTTAGGAGGTATTTTCTTAGGATCGACAACTAATAACATGGCAGAATATCATGCTGTCATTGTACTTTTAACCGAAGCATCCTCCCTAGGAATTTCTCACATAATTGTTAATCTGGACTCTCAACTCGTGGTATGTCAACTCAATCATATCTACACTATTCGCAACCCTATCCTACTACGTCTCCATCTACAAGTTCATCGTCTTAACCGAATGTTTGATTTTATCGAATATCGACACATACAAAGAGAACTTAATACCATTTCAGATTCTCTAACAAATTACATTATGGATAGATATCTCGCACATAGATAAGATTTCATAAAGGAAATGAATCACATCATATATCATCATGTAAATTAAAACACATCACATAAAAACATCATTTGAAAATATTTTGGCACTGTAAAAGCACTTGTCAAGATTATTTTTGGTTTCTCACCTGACGCATCCCAATCCTATCCTAATGGAAGGACCAAGTCCATGCTTCCCCGGAAATCCACTTTGGCGTATGGAAAATATTCTATCACAATCAATTGGCGTCTCAGCCAAGCGAAGAAGTCCCGAGTAAATCTAAACTCTGAATCTGAGCCTAGTCTTGGGGACAGGCTTGTCCACCGCTCCATACATGGTTCTCCCACTGGTCGCACTGCCAATGCAATCTGAGGTTTCATCTGGGGAATGCGTTCTAAAAATAGTGAAACCAAGAATGAACCATACCCAAATTTCTTCTGCTGTCTTGCTCTGCATCTTGTGATTTATTCCTTCACATTTTGAAGGAACCCTGCATTCCAGTTGAACAGTGTTGGCTCCAAACACTGTAAACCATAATCCACCTGTGATATTGAGACTAGGTGTGCACTGGTAATTCCTTCTATGTTTGTGATGGAAAACAAGATGGATCGAAGAGGCAAGTCTTTGATATCTTTGATTGCAATCTTGCCTTTGACTAGCCTCGCTCCCGGGACACAATGGTTTGCCAGATACTCATCCACAGGTGCAAGAAGTGCCCTCTTCCCGGATAAATCTATAGGAACCCCTCTCTTCTAAAGACCAGTTATGAAATATACATCCTCCATCTCGATGGTCAGAAGTTGCATCCCTATCTGGAACCCTTTCTCTACAACGTTCCACAGCCCGATCATGTATTCGAGAAGAAGAATCTCCTTCTTCATCTTTTGCATTTTGAAATATTTGAGGAGACCACAATTCCTTATCGCGGCTCTCGATTGGGGACTTTTCAGAGCAGCCACATCATTGAGATCATGTTCTCTTTCTTTCCACTCAAGCATGTTGCCGAAGTCACCTGTAATTAACAACAAAATTCATTAAATCATGATTTCGGTGAATTTTTGGAAATTTTAAAATTTTAAAAATGATTGTTTGTTTATTCAAAAGAACAATGCCCTTTTCATATGAACATTAGGACATCAATCCACCATCATATTAGCCATTTAAATGCTCAAAAATGCAAAACGCCCTCCTCACATATTGAGCGCACGTGAGCCATTTTTTGGGCAATTTTCTTGTGGTTTTTTGAGATAGCGTCCCCATTGCCACTACATAAAAGCGTTGGCACACCATCCATGGTTTAAGATGAGCGTTTTCCAATCCATGCAGTGCATACCCACGATTTTTAGGTAGCGTTGAGCATTTTGGGCGCTTGGGCTGACCCAGGGCATCTTTTTTCATAACTTTTTAGTGCCTTAAAACAAAATTTAAATCATGCAAATGAAAGAGAAGGAGAAGAACAACATCCTGGTCCAAATAGAGAGGAAAATGATCAACCATAGCTCCGACACAGAACAATTCAAGATTTAGCTCCAAAACACAAATTCTCCACTGCTACAAATCTCTGCATAAATGAAATGGTAAATGGCATTTTTACCCCTTTTTAATATTATACTTTTCATTTTTTTCATATGATATAGTTATTTTTGGGTTTTTGAGAAATTTTTGGAGGCTTATTGATCCCTTGGAATGTAGTTTTGACATTATTGGCAGGTTTTGAAGCGGGTTTGTTCATTTTTATCTTGTCACCTTCATAAGCATAGTCTCCGTTCGTTCTCAAGCTCAAACACATGAGAATACGTTGGGTAAAATTTTATCTCTTTTTCGGACCCGCATGGATACATGAAAATGAACCCCTTGGAGTCTTATTTAAACTCTTTCTAGACTCTCTAAACGTGAAAATATTTTCGAGTGATCTTGCTTCCTTTCCCACTCGTTAAAAGGTTTGAAAGGGTGTCTTTCGAGTGATAATTTATCTCTTTTTCGGCCTCACGAGACTAACATTATGAAAAAGGACAACATTGGAGTCATCTTTAAGTTGTTTTCAGACTCTCTAAATATGAAAAACCACTGACTTTACCTTCTCTGGACTCGTTAAACAATCATACATTGAAGGGCCCATACAGGACCAAACCCTTAATTCTTCCAGTTCACTAAACAAAGGAAGAGTAACTTGCCGAAGGTGAGTCATATCGTGCATGTGTTACTCTCCTCGATCTCGTTAAATTAAAAAGAGGTACTCATCTATCAGGATGGGGGAAAAATTGAAAGAAGCAAGCCAAGCAGTTTTTGAGAACACTACAGTAACTCTTACGGTCTCCATTGAACACGACCCTTTGTCTTTGCATGCATTTTGATCCGCTGAACCTTTGCACTGCATCATCAATTTTTGATCCATGTCAAGTTTTTGTTGTTGTGCCTCAGTGTTCAAGGGAAGTATCTACCTCGAGAGTCAACCATCACAAATATCTTATTTCAATACCTGTGTCAGTCCATGTTCATTTGATCTTCCAATTACATCTCTGTGTCAGTTTCGTGTCGTTGATGGGGGATACATCAAGGCCCTCCTTCGACGAGTCTATTCCTATCGATTTCGACACATTATCTAGGAACTAGACTTAGAGACCAGTTAGTACTTTGGGACCTGCATGCCTCAATGGTAGGCCTCCTCACGTTCGACAGTGGGTTTACACCATTGACCCCTAATTGGATGATTCCACGGATGTTTGACTTCATCTCATTCATTCACATTCTTCGGAATGTACTAGAGTACCTTGGGAACCATTGACATCAATGATGATCTCCCTCGCGCTTGTTAACGGTTTACATCATTGATCGGTAATCAAATGGTTTCTTCCATGTTCGACATCAGGACATCTATTCACATGGTTAGTTTCGTACTACATCGGGATCGGTAAGAAGACCCTAGGTTGAGTTTTTCACTCTTATGTATACTTAGCCCATGTTGCAAAGGAGTTCTTTTCAACTATGACACATATACTGTTACATAGATCCACTTTGTATTGGTCATGGATATGTCTTATCATTTCGTAGATCCACTGTGTATTCTTCGTGGCTACGATCAGTTCAGGTCATGGGAGTATAGATCCACATTGTATCTTCAGTGGCTATACCTTTTATCAATATAATTATGGATCCGCAGTGTATTTTATGGCGGCCATACCTAAAAAGTCTTTATCACTCAAGCATAGGTATGCCTGCCTTGGGTTTGAAGCATGTTATAATATTTTTTTGATGGTTGTGTGCAGCTTTTTCCAGCCTCTATGCATCCATACCATTTCTCTAAAAAGTCTACAAAGTACTTTAGTCATCATCGTTTTCTGACTTCGCACTTTGGGGGGAAATCTGTTATGCATCAAAATTACTCATTGCAATGATGGCTAAATGTCGTCATTATAAATATTGCAAGTGTCGCATGTTGGTTTCAAGTGTCGCTAGTGTCGCAAACATCACACTGCCTATGTCATCTCCTTAACAACATCTTAAGGACACTAAGACACCTCAAAGACTAGTTTGAAGAAAGAAAATCAATTGACAGAAGAGTACAAACCTTGTGCCACTGTAAAAAGCCACTAAAACATCAATTTTGGGAAGGAGCGCTCCCCTACCTACTGACAGGGAGTGTTGGCGCTCTGTACTCCCTTACATAGAATCATTCTAGCGCTCTGTGCCCATTTTGAGGGAGCACTACTCCTTTTTGGGTGAAATTCGGTTTGTTGGAGGAAATCAGGGGACAATCCCCTCAATATCTGAAGGTAGTTGGGTTCGAATCTTGGGTCAAGGCATGATCCTAGAAAAGATCCACAACTGAAGGAGAGGAATACTCAACTTACCCCAAAGATCTCTCAAGTGGTTAGGCCTCTCCAAACCTATATAAGGAGGCCTCCTCATGGTAGAATACATATGGAGATTGAGAATTACATCAAACTTATGATCTCATGATTGAGATGTCATCAAAGCAATCAGTGGAGATTATTTGAGCAAAGGGGTTGGACAAGGAGAACTGGAAGGAGATGTTGCACCTTCATCCAAAGGATTGTAAGTACTTTTACTTGTTCTCATTAATAATCAATGCTTGGCCTATTTCTTTCAAACTTATGCTTGTTCCACATGAGTTTGTCTGCAGTAGATGGATCTATGTTTGAGCTAATCTCAATAGAGTAGGAAGTCTTTTGTACCTTTGTTTGTTTTACAGGACCTATCAGGGAGCTTAGGATCGAAGCTCGGCCAGGACTTTGCAAGGACAAACGTCGCTAATAAGGTACATATTTTTCTCCTTCTCTTTCATTTATTAGCTTGATTATATCTAAAAGGAGGTCAATGTCCATGTTAAGCACTTTTCTGTCTTGGACTTAGGAGTCTAGAGACCAAGAGGGAATCCACTTTTCCACGGGGGGATTCACCTACAACACATACAACATGAAGGACCTATTTGATGGAGGACATGATATGTCATACATTCTTATGCATTTCCATAACAGTTGCATCTCATCAATAAAAGGCACAATATAAACATCCATGTTTTTAACTTGATGTTTTCCTGGAACAATGAGAGTCAGAATAAGGTGCTCCTTTCTAACACTCATCCATGGGGGAATATTGTATACTATCAATTTGACTAGCCAAACATTATAATTTGAGCTCAGGAAAGAGAATGAGAAAACTCCATCAATTGTAAGACCAAACCTAATACTACGTGGTTCATCTTTGAATTTACTGGGCCATTTTTCCTCTATGTGTTTCATTTCTTTGGAGTTGGACAAAATTTGCATGAATCCATCTTTACTCTTGTTCTTTGCATGCGGTTCCATCAATTGTGCAAGTGACTTGCAACACAACATTTGTTGAAGTCTAGGTATAATTGGCATTTGACGTAAAACCTACTTTGGAACTGTAGGACCTTGTACATCTGTACAGTATCTCCTCTCTTTGCATACAGAACATTCTGCATTTTTTTTATATTCATCTCTGTATAAAATGCTATCATTTTTACATGAATGATTTTCTTATATTCAATCCCTAACTCAACCAACAACTGACTTTCTTCTTTGCAAGTTGATGGCAACACATTATCTTCAAGGAATATTTTAGTTTTTAGTGTCGTATAAGATAACTAGAGATTAAATAAATTGAATGTTTGACTTAAGATGAACATGTTTTATATGTCAATCTATACTAGGACTATTTATATACAATATAAGGTTTTAAAATCCCCTTAAATAAATATAAATGAAGTTGATGAATGTTTATGAATTATGTACACCAATTGACAATGCAAAGTAAGAAATACATTTCAACTCACTTCAGTAGGGTAGTGAAACCTTTGTATGATCAACCAAATAGTGGCTTGATTTCTAATAATATCAATGTACATGCAAGTTTTTAGGTTCTACTTGCACTCGATATGAACACGAGTGTCTTCACATCTTGCTTGATTGAGTCTTTCAGGTTATTATCATCAATATTATGTTGGTGGTAATTACCCCTGCTATCATCGTTATTGTCAACCATATGATCATTATCGTCATCATTGCTTCCATCCCCAAAGAGACATGTAAGAATTTCATTCAATCCTTCTTCATGCACTGCATTTTCACTATCATTATCATCATTATTAAAGCTATGTGGCATGTCATCAATGTATGCTAATCTCATAAGCTCTTCAAATTTATCAACTGGTAGTATTCTCTTCAATGTTTCTCTTTTCACCCTGGTATGGTTTAAAGGATGGTTTAGATCATCCCATCCAAATCTTAATTACCCAGTTTGATCTTGGGTATTAGTAGGTGTATCATCAATATCTTCTACCTATCAACAAACACAAGCATTATTTAATGTTTGGAAACAATTGGATAAATCATAATTGTATCAATTTCAAAGAAATATAATCAAATATGTCTTAACTAATACAAATATAGAATGTATGAACATATATACATCAATTTGATAAAAAAACATTATTTTATAGACTACTTATTTTATAAAATAATTTAAAATAAAACACAATTTTGACAACATAGTTTATAAAATGTCAATCCACACTCATTGATTATTCTTTGGTTTTCTACCCTTAAGAACATCTTTAGGGAGGCCTTGTTCTTCCCTTTTCTTTCGAGGAGGTGTGCGTTTTAATAAGGGGTAATTAATCAATAACTCATCCCCAATGTTCACTTCCATAATAGCCTCAACCATTATCAATCTATCAACCTCTCTTTCGATATCTTCATCTTTATCATTTATAACTTCAACAAATTGACAATTTGGTCTTACAGTAGGGCCCCTTCCCTTACTACTATTTATAAAACTGACAATATTTTTGTGTGTGTATGCATGTCCATCTATATATATAAGATGACCTCTATTTATTTATTTTCCACTTTCCAATTGAAGACGATGTGTATATATATTCAAATTTAGACCAGATGATGACATGCTAGGATTATATTATACTAGCATTCTCCATTCACCACTGTAATATGACAGAACACAACATGGAATTAATCTCCTAGTGGTTTGTTGTGAATTGTTTCTATGTTTAGATCCCACATGGACATTTTGGAAAATAAAGAGGCGTACATTTTCTCCATGAATATTGGAGGGTCGTATCATGTAGTTGCATCCCCAAAATTGAAATACATCATACACTCTAGGTAGTTGTTGATCATTGGGCCAAGCGCAATATAGTCGATGATCAAATGTCTCTTTGTAAATTGATCTCAAACCTAGGGGAAAGTCATCATCTTGATGCAGGAGCATCGCCAACAAAGAACGAGTGGAGGATAGCTAAGTGCCCAACACACATTTTGAAGAATTTTAAATTTTGAAGAAGGCGTATCACACAAATATTTTGAAAGGAATTGTAATTAGAGAACATATTTAATGTTATGGAGCAGGATGATTTCATGAGGACATCGGAGAATGTAATTTATTTTAATGAAGCTGATTGTAGTATAGATTCGATGTGTTCGATATTATCTGTCTGTCACAAATATTTATTCTAATAAATTCTAGAGTTGAAAGCTTTTATTTCGATAGGATAACTCTAGAGTAGTTGGAGGGAAAGGCTCGAAGAGCCCCTCTTGTATAAAGCTTTGTATTGTTACCCAGTAGAGGTTGTTGTTGGGATGCTTATAGTTGTTGTCGAAGTTGTTGACGCAGTTTATGAACACATGTATATTTCAGTTGGATGAATATAACAAAGGAGCATTGTCCCAAACACGTGGTGTTGTCGTGTCTATTTGAATGAATGAATGGTAGACTTTCAGTTTATTTGAAATTCTCTATTATTTATTGTTCTTGTGTTTATGCATGCATTTACATGGTTGAATCTATGAATCTATGAAGATTTGAGTAAGCTTCAATTGTTTCTCTTCTACGAGCAATTGAAAGCGTGCATAGTGTCTGCAAGGAGTGCGTTGACAGAGTTTGTTTCGACTCATAAGATCTGAAGAGATAACAAACAACTTATGTGTGCAAGAGTGCATAACGTCTACAAGGTGTGCGTGATAGAGTCTACTTTGACTCAGAAGATTCATCAGAGATATTTTGAGAGTGCAGGTAGGAGGAACCTCGCTCAGTTTCATATTGTTCAAAGGGAACAATAGGGCATAGAAGAACTGATGCAAAGAGTGCACAGTCACCTTCAAAGTCAATATTGAAGGAATTTTGTTCGCAAAGAGTGCATGACATAGTCTTTTGACTCAGAAGCTCAGGAGGTGTAGAGAAAGTAATCCCCAAAGAAGCTAAGTTGCAGAGGAGGACATGTTGCAAGGTGTGTATAGGATGAAATTTCAACTAAGTGTTGAAGAGAGCATTCAAAGGAGGCAAAATTTCAAGGAAGAATAAGTTCAGGAGGAAGAATAACACAAAATATTCAAAGGGAGTAGTCTCTTAAGGTTTCCTGAGGTTAACGAGAAAGATCTGTCTAGGAGGGATTGGGATCGTTCCAGACCATCATATCTGGGAAAAGTTGCACAAATAATTATTTGTGAGGTATTTCGACATTTCGGAGCGCGGAATTTTGAGAAGCAAGATTGTTGAAGTCGCGAAGCGATCTTAACCGTTGGTTGCAAGGAGGTGCGTGGCAATGGATTAGAGAATCCGGGAGATAGAGGTCCGAAGGAATTGAGTGTGGAGTGAGTGAAATATTCACAAAGTCGTTGTTATCACTGAAATTTCGTCCGCACATGGGTACAAGAACTCAGCATCGTCAAGCAGTAATGAAGTCATTCATGGACCTGAATTAATACCACAACATTTAAAAAAAGTCAAAAACTATACAAAGTAGTGAAAAATTGAAGAGCGCCTTACAAACATTGGGCGTGTACGCATGCGCGGAACAGGAACGTGTAAATCGCGCACAGGTGCACGATGCACAACTGCTAGTGCAAAAAGCCGTGCACCTCCTAAACAACGCATTTATGGAAGTGGTCGACCTCACAACCACTTATGGTTCAGCTCCCAAGCCGATTTGACCCTCAAATCCGGGCTGGATCCGACTGGTGGGCTGGTCAAAGACCTAATAATGCCCTAAATGGCCTCTTTTCACACTACA
>JZKD02S1850408.1:533728-562257 GCA_000966675.3 Picea glauca | reverse complement strand
TAAATGGCCTCTTTTCACACTACAAAGCAGTTACACAATAATCCAATGCAATGCTATAAAAAGCCATGAATGCACCTCATTTTCTCAAGGAATTCAAAGTACTGTTATGCTGCCTAGATTGTTTTGAGGACTCCATCCTTGACAATAGCACATTGGCATCATTACATTGGACAATCCACCTTTCCATTGAGTGGATTTGTAAAGAGTTCTTTCATCACCATTTTCCATTTTCTTTGTTGTAAGAAGAGCCAACTAGTGAGGGTCCAAGAGCCTTCCCTTGGAGGAAGAAGGGACTCATAGTCCCCTTTCTTCTTGGTGCTTTGTTTTCATCAATAKATCARCCTCAAACATTGGTGACATGGGTCTTTTGGTTTTCTTTATTTCTATGTCCCTATGCTCATGATTTTAATTAGTTTAATTCTTAGTTATAGTTTCTGTTTTCTTTCCCTAACTCTTCTCTCTATAGTTGTCCTTCTCAGTAGACCCAACTGATCTTGCAGGCACCTCTTATTTGCTCACCAAGGTGACAAAAGAGGCGCAACAGTCGCAAAACCCAAAGTACATACAATTGGACCGTTAGATCCAGGGAGACACGTGGTAGAGATCCATGAATTTGGGGAAACATGTTTCAGAAGGAAACAAAGGAGGAGGTTGCAATATCGCGAAACCCGAAGTAGTGAAGGCATTGGCCCGAGGTTATAGAACGCAGTCACAGAGGAGAAAGAGTCTAGAGAAAGACTAGTACTCATGAATAAGTGTTGCTAAGTGCCAGACATAGGAGTTGCAGGTAGTCCAAACTTGCAGGCGAAATCAAGGGGACCTATGTGTGAATTAATTGTGAAGGCCTGAAGAACCAATTCGGTTCCATAATTTTGAAGTTTTGAGACCGAGAGGTTGCCGAATCCTCAGAAGGTAAGGGGGTTGTGCATCAAGTGGTATAAGAGCTAACAAAATTGATTTATGTAGGAAGAGGAGACAAAGAAGTAGGCTGATATCATCGAGTGGTATCAGATACAACAACACAATGTTGCCTAGGAGACGTGCAAAGCCACCTGTATCAAATAGAGATATGGAATGAGAGATGAGATAACTACGTGCAAGGATGGATGCCATGGAAGCAACCTAAAGGAGAGAACTTGATGTTGGATATGTCAGTGATGCCGAGAATGAAGAAGTGGAAGTTGAAGAAGTTATAGCAGAGGATGTTCTGGAAGAGTGCTTGTTGAAAGTGGTTGTCAAGTTTGGAGGTAGAGAAAAGATAGATATCCCAATGTATGAAGGTAATTTGGAAGTCGAAAAATTGCTTGATTGGATATGAGCAATGGACAAGTATTTTGACTATGAAGATGTCGATGAGGAAAAAAAGGTGAAACATGCTGTCACCAGGTTGAAAGGACATGCAACACTGTGGTGGGATGAATTGCAGGATGACATGAGGAGTAAGGGAAAACAAAAGATTAATACTTGCGATCGAATGGTAGAAAAGCTAAAGGCTAAATTCATACCCAAGGACTATCAAATAAATTTGTTCAGGAGATTGCAGAACTTGAGACAGAAAGGAATGACAGTTACAGAGTACACAGAGGAGTTATACAAACTGAACATCGAGGCTGGAAAAAGAGAGAGAGACAAATAAAAAGTTGTCAGATACATCAATGGCCTGAGATATGAAATCCAAGACAAAATCAACATGATGACAGTAAGGACAATGGAATATGCTTATCAGATTGTGCTGAAAGCAGAGGAGAAGTTTTCCAGAAAGAAGAGGTAGAAGTTTAAACAGAGGAAAAGGAGTTTCCCATGACAAGGCACAAAAGCCCAAAGGTGAGGTGGAGAAACCACACAGTCACTATGGAAGAGGAGGAAGTTCTCGAGGAAGACAGAGTGGTGGTAGAAACTCTTTTCCTAGAGGAAGAGGAAGAGGTAGAGGAAGAGAGGTAAAGTGTTATGCCTGTGGAAAGAGAGGACACATGTCTTGGGAATTCCTAGAGAGAAAGAAAGAAGGAGGTGAAGCTCACATTTTGGAAGCGCAGAAGCGATATGTTCAAGCAGAAGGCATAGAAGATGGGAGATATTTGATGATGAAAAAGGTTCTCTTAAAACCAGAGCCAGAGGTTGAAAATCTAGTGTAGAGGAACAGTTTGTTCAGGACATCTTTCAAGACTAAAGACAATGTTTTCAAGGTGATCATTGACAATGGGAGCATTGATAACTTAGTATCCATAGAGATGGTGGAGAATCTAGAGCTGGAGACGACTGCACATCCGACGCCATATAAAGTCTCATGGTTGCAGAAAGGTCATCAGGTAATAGTAACTAAACAATGCATATTTGAATTTAAAATATGAGGATATAGAGATGAGATTTCTTGTGATGTGATTCCCATGGATGTATGTCATGTTTTATTTGGAATACCATCGAAGTATGTCAGGAATGTCATTCATGATGGGAGGAGAAATACTTACACTTTGGAGAAGAATGGTAGGACACACATGTTGCTTCCAATTGAGGAGAAGAAAGTGAAGGAAGAAGCTAGATACTTCTCATGAGTGGGAAGGAACTCCCGAGTGGAATTAAGAAGGAACAAGAGATGCAGTTTGCTATAGTGAGGAAGTCAAAAGTTATCCTTAAAAGTACTTCTATGGAAGATATTCCTAAGGAAATTTAGGAGCTATTGGAAAATGTTGTTGACATAGTAGTGGATGAGTTACCAAGATCATTGCCACCTATCAGAAGTATCAACCATCATATTGACTTGATACCAGTAGCAAGATTTCCAAATAAATCAATGTACAGATTGAAACCTCAAGAGAATGAGGAGGTAAAAAGACAGGTTCAGGATTTGTTAGATAAAGGTTTGGTAAGAGAAAGCTTGAGTCCATGCGTAGTACCAACTGTGTTATGTCCAAAAAAGGATGGAGGATGGAGAATGTGTACAGAACCAAGAGCCATAAAAAAAATCACCATTAGGCACAAGTTTCCATTGCCAAGGATGGAAGACTTAATGGATTGTTTGAGTGGAGCGAACTATTTTTCAAAGATAGATTTGAAAAGTGGATATCACCAGATAAGGATGAGAGAAGGTGATGAGTGGAAAACAACCTTCAAGACAAATGAGGGATTATATGAATGGATTGTTATGTCATTTGGCTTAACAAATGCCCCAAGTACTTTCATGAGGTTGATGAATGAAGTGTTGAAATATTTCATTGGTAAGTTTGTGATCGTATATCTGGATGATATAATGGTCTTCAGTAAAAATGAAGAAGAGCATCTGAGGCACTTAACATTAGTGATGAGGAGGTTGAAGCGAAAGAAGCTGCTGATCAATTTAAATAAATCCTCTTTCATGAAGACATAACCAAGGAATTGAAGATGGATCCCTTCAAGGTTGGGTTTTGTTTGGTTTTGTGATCTCTTCGAATGAATTGAAGATGGATCCCGAAAAGGTGAAAGCAATCAAAGAATGGTCATCACCAAGGAGTATATTTGAGGTGAGAATCTTCCATGGATTAGCGAGTTTCTATCGGAAGTTGATCATAAATTTCAGTCAAATTGGTGCACAAATGATGGATATAGTGAAGAAAAGACATAAGTCTTTCAAATGGACAGAAGAGGCTGAGAAAATATTCAATATATTGAAGGAGAAGATAACAAAGCAACCAATT
This sequence comes from Picea glauca, assembly GCA_000966675.3. Taxonomy (NCBI): domain Eukaryota; kingdom Viridiplantae; phylum Streptophyta; class Pinopsida; order Pinales; family Pinaceae; genus Picea; species Picea glauca. Next base: position 558,589 of record JZKD02S1850408.1, on the reverse strand, counting down.
CTAGTTTTTCCAGATTTCGGGAAGACATTTAAGGTGAGATGTGATGGAAGTGGAGTTACAATTGGAGTGGTCTTGAGCCAAGATAATAGGCATGTTGCATATTTCAGTGAGAAGTTGAACGATACTAAGAGAAAGTACTCCACATATGATAAAGAGTTCTATGCCATAATTCAAGCCTTGAAGAAATGGAGGCACTATCTCGTTCCGAAGGAATTTGTTTTGTATAGTGATAATCAGGCTTTACAATTCATAACTCGATAGGAGAAGTAAAACCAGAGACATGCCAAATGGATAAAGTTTATGAAAAACTTCACTTTTTTCATTAAACATGTTTCTGGTAATACTAACAAGGTTGTTGATGCATTGAGCAGGAGATGTCTAATTCTGTAGGAATTTCAATTGAAAATATTGGGGTTTGAACACCTTAAGGAAATGTATCATGATTCCATATTTCAATGAAGCATATGAAGCATGTGCGAATCCCGTTCTTAGAGACATAAGCCAGTGGGCCAAATATCTGATTCATAATGGGTTTTTGTTCAAAGGGTGCCAGTTGTGCATACCAAAGTGTTCGATGAGGGAGAGTTTGCTAAAGGAAAAGCATAGTGGAGGTCTAGCTGGACATTTCATCCATGAAAAAACGTTTGCACAGTTGAACGGTTCGTACTATTGGCCAGTTATAAGAATAGAGGTGAATAATTTTGTGAACATATGTAAGATTTTCCAGTATGCCAAGGGAAAGAGACAAAATACTGGGTTGTATCAACCATTGCCTATTCTAGAGAGGCCTTGGGATGCAATAAGCATGGATTTCGTGTTGGGATTGTCAAGAAAATAAAGAGGAAGTGATTCCATATTTGTGGTAGCTGACATATTTTCAAATATGGTGCACTTTATCCCATGCCAGAATACCAATGATGGAACACACGTTGGTAAATTGTTTTTCAAGGAGATTGTAAGATTTCATGGATTTCCCAGGAGTATTGTTTTAGATAGGGATACCAAATTTGTTGGTCATTTCTGGAGAACATTGTGGAAAAAGCTAGGAATGGAACTTTCCTTTAGTTATTCATATCACCCTCAAATAGATGGACAGACTAAGGTGGTGAATTAGATTTTAGGAGATTTGCTGAGAAGTTTGGTCACTGAACATCATAGTGAGTGGGATCAAATTATAGCACAAGTGGAGTTTTCTTAAAATGAATCAGTGAACATAAGTACTGGAAAGAGTCCATTTCAGATAGTGTATGGAATGAATTCAAGGGGAGTGTCCGAGTTAAGAGATCTGGAGCAGAGTGAATTTAGAAGCACTAGAGCCGAAGACTTTGCTACAGAAATGCAGGAGCTTCATAATCAGATCAAAGAGTAGTTGCAGAGGAGAAACAATGAATATAAATGCAGAGCTGATCAACATAGGGGGAAACTTCAATTTGAAGTTGGATATCAAGTTCTAGCACATATTAGGAAGGATAGGTTCCCAAGGGGAACCTATAATAAACTAAAGATGAAGAAGATAGGACTATGGAAAATCCTAAGAAAATTTGGTCAGAATGATTATGAGATAGAGCTGCCAAAAGATGTGGGTATATCTCCCATATTCAACATTGTAGACCTATATCCTTACAGGGAAGATGGAACTAGAGGACCCAAAGATCAGAAGGAGATCCAGTGGAAAAAACATATGCCTATAGCAAAGAAGTTGTAGATGGATCAGATCATAGATCGTCAAATTGTTAACAAGACCAGAAGGAAAACATATTTTGAGTATTTGTTAAAGTGGAAAGGATGCCCATTAGAATATTCCAGTTGGGTAAGTGAGGTTGACATCCAGAAGCATGGAAGGTCAGTGTAGGAGCTCATGGACAGGAGTCCATGAATTTTTCAGCCATAGGATTATGATGCAAGAGCATCGCCAACAAAGCATGAGTGGAGGACAACTAAGTGCCCAATGTGCATTTTGAAGAATTTTTAATTTTGAAGAAGTTATTTCATGCAAATATTTTGAAAGGAATTGTAATTAAAGAACATCTTTAATTCTATGGAGCTACACGATTTCATGAAGACATCAGAGAATGCAATTTCTTTTAATGAAGCTGAGTGCAGTACAAATTCGATGTGTTCAATATTATCTGTCTATCAAAAATATTTATTGTAATAAATTCTAGTAGTTGAAATCTTTCATTTCGATAGGATAGCTCTAGAGTAGTTGGAGGGAAAGGATTGAAGAGCCCCTCTTGTATAAATCTTTGTATTGTTGCCCAGTAGAGGTTTTTGTTGGGATGCAGATAGTTGTTGTAGAAGTTGTTGAAGCAATTTATGAACACATGTATATTTTAGTTGAATGAATATAACATAGGAGCATTGTCCCAAATGCGTGGTGTTTCTGTGTCTATCTGAATGAATGAATGGTAGAATTTCTATTTATTTGAAATTATTTGTTATCTATTGTTATTGCATTTATGCATGCATTTACATGGTTGAATGTATGAATCTATGAAGATTTAAGTAAGCTTCAATTGTTTCTCTTCTACGAGCAAGTGAAAGTATGCATAGTGTCCGCAAGGAATGTGTTGACAAAGTCTATTTTGAATCATAAGATCAGAAGAGATAACACACAAATTATGTGTGCAAGAGTGCATAATGTCCGCAAGGTGTGTGTGATAGAGTCCACTTTGAATCAGTTGATTCAACAGAGATAGTTTGAGAGTGCGGGTAAGAGGAACCTCTCTTAGTTTCGAATTATTCAGAGGGAACAATAGGGCGTCGAAGAATTGCTGCAAAGAGTGCATAGTCGTCTTCAAAGTCAAAATTGAAGGAAGTTTGTTTGCAAAGAGTGTGTGAAATAGTCTTTTGACTCAAAAGTTCAGGAGGAGTAGTGGAAGTAATCCCCAGAGAAGCTAAGTTGCGGAGGAGGACCTGTTGCAAGGTGTGTACAGGATGAAATTTTGACTAAGTGTCGAAGAGAGCATTCAAAGGAGGAAAAAGTTCAAGGACGAACAAGTTTAGGAGGAAGAAAAATGAGAAATATTCAAAGGGAGGAGTCTCTTAAGGTTTCACGGGGTTAACGAGAAATATCCTTCCAGGAGGGATTGGGATCATTCCAGACCGTCAGATCTGGGAAATGTTGCATGGAGAAAAATAGTGAAGGCGTTGGCCCAAGGTTATATCCCGCGGTCACAAAGGAGAAAGAGTCTAGCATGAGACTATTACTCACAAATTGGTGTTTCTAAACTAGAGAGCTGAGTTGCAGGTAGTTTGAACTTGCAGGCAACATCAAGGGGACCCGTGTGTGAATTAATTATTCAGGGTTTGTTGAAGGCCTGAAGAACCAATTCGGTTCCAGGAGTTTGAATATATGAGACTGGGAGGTCACCAAATCCCCATGAGGGAAGGGGGTTGTGCATCACATCTCCATCACATTCATTCTCATAGGGTATGTAGTCCACCTTCCCCTTGTCTTTAAGCAAATTATGCATATTTAAAGTGGTTCTTGTTCTGTTACTTGTTTTCATCAAATCCTCATCCTTAGAGCTGATATATGTGTGCACATATTTTTGTTATATGTATCATTTGATAAATGATCATCGCCCTCTAGGATAGAATTCTATGCTATAGGAAAATTTAAACTACTAAATTTATCCTGCAAGTATTCATTACGAAAAAAATTAATTATTTAAATAATATAAAATAATGTTTAAAAGAAGTATACATATTATTTATATCAAATTGGAAAATTCCTTACCACAATTCCTATAGGATTTGAATCAATTTTAGGAGGCATACTACCCAATGGAATCTGATCATCTATGTAATGTCTTTGTACAATCACTCGTTTGAATTGTTTGTTTCCACGACATACAGAATATCCAAAAGTAACAGTTTTCTCAAAGTATTCATCCCATGTACTATAGTCCTGACCAACATCTTGTTCAATGCAATCATTTGTTGTGTCTACAAGATCCATTGTCATATCCTCTTCCACCCAATGTCCTCTACGTGATTTAATAGTTTTAGGTCCATGTCCACATACATATCTTTTTGTTTTTCTAGTTGAATGTTCAAGATCTACATTTGCTCCAATATCCATCTAAAATAATCATCAACATGCATTAATTTCTGTCAATATTGGATAATACACTATAAATTTTAATAATATTGTGAAAAAATATGGAGGTATCACAAAATTCCATTAGATCAACTTTTCCTAAGTTAATTCAAAATTTGAGTACTTGATGTCCCACATCATCCGTTGTGTCCTCATTTGATATGACAAGATCTGTTTCCATGGCCTCATCTAGCTCTTGTAATACACAACATAGTCAATAATGTTTAGAACACCAATTATATCATTTCAACGAATATGCTATCCAACATAAAACCTCACCTTAGTCATATATTTGACATATTGATATCATTTTTTGGAGTTGATTTTTTTTTTTTTTTTTACGACCCAAGGTATATACATCGAGCCAAAATTTCAACAAGAAAAGTATCCAACATCACTATCCCGCATGGACATCCTAATTTTCAAACTTTCCACTTGATCATAGAATCACCTTTAATCACCATTCTTGTGCATTTTCAGCAAATAAGTTTGACCTCAAAGGCCTCATGGAAAAAAATGACTTTATCTCCTCTATGTTGTAGCATTTGTGAATTCATAAAGACCTTCCTCCTTTGGTTGAGGTTTCTTTTTATTCTTACCTTTATTGTATCTACAAATTCTGTCATCATATCCTCTTCCACCCACTTTCCTCTCTGCAATTTAGTAGTTCTACACAGTCCATGTCCTCTCTCCATGGCCTCCTCTGGATCCTTTTTAACAATGAAAATAATTTTTAGTACACCAATCAAATCCATTATCATCTAATAAGTTAGGGAAAATAGGGCCACAAGTCAAAATTAGGTTGGGATCAAACGATAGAACATGAGGAAAGAGACATGCAAGAAGACAATTTACATGTATAATTTCAACCTATTTCATTCACCATTACTCATTTCATCTCTTTCCCTTTCACGAAATAATAAAAAAAACTATGGGTTCGAAATAATCCATCTTTCATTTCATTACAAAAATATCCATTCATAAAACTTGCTTGCAGGCACTCAAAGTCAAGCCTACAATACTATAAACATGTTGAAGAAAATGATGATGCTAAATAAACTCAAGCTTATACCTATCTTCAAATCATGGGATATCATTAAAATTTGAGCTATGCCTGTATTCAAACAAATCAATTCATCCCACCATAACAAATTAAAATTTTGGCACTATCTTCATCCATATACAACCTTAATTATACATAAAACTTATAAAACATATAACCCTTAACACATATGACTCCTAACAACTATACTCTCTATTACCTATTTTTCCTAACCAATTTAACCCTATAATCACTAAATCTTATAACTAATAACTCACCCATAACCAATTTACCATAATCTCTCATAACACATCTCACATATAGTCCCTAATATAACCATTAACCACTATAACCTATAAACCCTATAATGTCTAACCCATAAAATCCATATATCCTAACCATAATAACCATTTATTCCTATACCAAACTTATATCTTGTAAGTCCAAAACCATATAACCACTTTACTCAGATAACATGTCATTATTAATCCATATAATATATTACCATAACACATATAAATCTATTATTCTAACCCTTAATCAACATTACTCCCAATACTTAACCCTAATAACCATAACCATTATCCCTCATAACCATGTCCACTATCCTACATAACCATTTATGTAAACACTAATCTATATTACTTCTAGCGTCGTAAAGCTAACACATATTAACCCTTAATATAATCTTAAATCCCTATAAACTCTAACTCTTATGACCATGAATCCATAACCCCTAACAACTATAACTTCTAACTTTAACCCTTAATCATTGACATTTATAACTCCAACTCCTAATACGTATATAACCTTAATGGACTTGACATATGACCATTAACCTATAGAATCCCTTATTGCAAAATATTATAACCCATAACCCCTATAATCCCTATAATCCCTCACACCTAACCCTTAATATATAATCCATTTAACTATTGTCACCCCCAACCACGATGAACATGAATATAAGCAACAAAAATTATAACCCTTAATGCCTGTAGGTCCTAACCCTTATCACCCATTAAATCCTATGACCCCTATAACCTTTAAGACCTATAAACCTTAACACTTATAACACCCAACTATATATGTCATAACAACTATGAATACTAACAACTATATCTCTTAATCCCTTTAACACCTAACCACTTTAATTCATTTATCCTTTAACTCCTATAACATATAGTAATTAACCTCTAAATTATATAACCCCTAACCATATAATCACTAATTGTTACAACCACTATCATATATAACCTATAATATGAATCCTATAATGTCTATCTCTTTATAGACCCTAATTTATAACACCTCTAACCCTTAACACCTAACTATTTTAAAAAAAATCTTTGATGAAATGCACATCCCATGGAAACCCATCAAACAATTCCCCTAATTTTGAGGGTGGTAGCCAAAGTAATTTGATTGATTGCACTTTTGGAAACCTAATAGACGGGGACATCGAGCGAGGCTCACACTATACACAGAAGCAACGAAAACTAACTCGGGGACATGACCTTCCAATCTCCTATGTGTAATTCACAACACCCAACCACTAGAGCTAACCCATCGAGATATCTATTGTAATTTATATTATACCTAACCTCTATAAATCCTAATATAACCCATAATGTATATAATCCTTATGTTTTTTACTTCATATCTACTAATGGATATAACCCCATACCCCCAACACTTATTAGCCTTAAGTATCAACACATATAACACACCTAATCTCTTAACTCTTATAATACATCTACATGAAACTCTATAAGCTACCACCTCTAATCCATAATACAAGTACTTATAAACCCTATAACCATTGTAACCCTTACACCTTATTAAACCTAAAACTTATCCCTTCTAAACCATAACTAACTCTTCTAACCCCTAATCCTTACAATCATAACCCTTAAAATGTATAATACTAACCATTAAGACATAATCCATAACCCCTTTAACCATTATCGATTTAAAATATTTCTCCAAACTCTTATAATCCCCAACCCTTATAACACTAAATCCATATAACCCCTGACCCTAAAACATTAATCCTTTAAACATATGACTTTAAATCCTAACCCCTCACCCATATAACCCATTACACCAATATCATATAATTGTTAACAACTATAACCCCTGTAAGTCCTAACACTTATACACTCTAACTCTTTTAACTAATATCACCCCTAATCCCCCTAACCATAACCAATGTAACCCTTTAACCTTTAAACTCTACTCTTTATAATATTTATAACCCATAACATATCATATTTATCATTAAGTTAACTCTTAACAATTATAACCCCTTACAACCCTTTACTGCTTGATCTATATAAAAATTTTATCCCTTAACCCCCAAAATCCCTAACATATATAACCTCAAACATTTATGCCATATAACCCCTAAATACTATTATGTATAACCATTAACATTTATCAACTATATCCCTAATCCATATTTAGCACCTATAATGTCTTCCCTTAAACCCTTATAATCGTTAATTATTATAAAACATAACACTCATAACCATTAGTACCTCTATCTTCTATATCTTCAAATGTAACTCTTATCCCCTATAACCTTTAAATCCTATAAGGATTATTACCCTTACCTCCACAAATTGTAATCATTATAAGAAATATTACCCCTAACACTTATAACCCTTAACACCTATAATCACGAACATAAAACTCATATAACTCTTATAGCCCACAATTATTTTAACTCTAAATATTTAAAACACTTATAAAATACTATAATCGTAGATTAGTTTAACATACATATTCCCTAACCCTTATAACCCATTTCCTATTACATGTATCCACTATAACCTTATATTCTCTAATGCATATCACACATATAACTCTTATACCCCAAACTTGTATAACCATTGTCACTGCTGATCGCTCAAAATATTTATTACCCCTATCCCTTCACCCATATACTCCCTAACTCCTAAAACCTCGCCACCAACCTAGATAACCATTATAACCATAATTACACCTACAAACTCAATTAGCCTAGTTGCCACTTATATTGACAATATAACCATTATAACCATATAGACCATAAGAGCTATCCCAAATAAACTTGAATTTCTAACCCTTACAATGAATAATATAAACTATAACCCACATAACCCCCAAAATACCTAACCCATGTTATTATTAACACATATCCCTTAACCCATAATACCTAAATTTTATGATGCCTAACCCTTGTAACACTTAACCATTACAAACCATGATCCATATAACCCCTAACTACTAGCTTATGACCATTAATCATGTAACTCCTAACTCTTAAAAACTAACATTAATAACTTCTTACACCTAACCCCTAACTTCTAATGCATAACCCATATAATTATTGAATCCTATAAAAATTAACTCATATTATCCTTAATCTTTAGAACATATATAATAACTTAGTACCCCTAACTTCTACAACATCTATGGCCCTTATTCAATATGACCCCTAATTGAAAAACCATAGAACTAATCCCACCATAATATTTAATATAATATATAACTCGAATAACCCATAACTGATAATCCTTACCCAATGTGCCCCTATAATATAACCACTAAACCTTATAAATGTTAAATCCCCTAACCCCTATAACCTATAATATTGAACCACAAACACATGTAACTCATAATCTCTAACCCTAATAACACTTAAATCCTAATTGCTATAATATATAACTTCCTGTTGGCAGCCACACATGATTTTTGATATTTAACACGATCGAAAGAGATCACACTTTTCCGTAGCTGTCATCACCTCAAATTTGTAAACATGTTTCTGAGTTTTGAAATGATTGTCGGATTAAAGCTTACCTTATTCAATTTTATTTTTTGCATTTTTCGCTTGTTTTATTTTTAATTCATGACTGTAAGTATGAATTAAACATAAAACTTGTCTTGGTTTAATAATTTTTTTCCTTAGAAATATCTTTTAAAAATCCATCCATATGTAATTGAAATTCAAATCTTATGAAATGGTTGATTAATCCATTATCGATTTTTTTGTTTTAATATGGTTGTTATGAATTCAATGGTTCGATAGTCCATTGTCGAATTGTTTTGATACATGAAGAGCCTTGGTAAATTTTTGATATTCTTCTCATGATTTCAATGGTCGTATCAACATTCATACCAATGAGTACATACTTGTTGTACTTGCATTTTTGCCTTACCTTACTGGCTCAAAACATTAATGAAGCTATTCATTATTTGCATAGGGTTTTGTACTCTGTAGTTTTTGGCACTCATCACGAGAGATGGTAAGGAATACAATGAACCCTCTAGTTTTGGTTCTCACTATCTGAGTTATGGTAACCTACATGCTTTGTTATTTTCATGTTTCCACTCTCTATTCAGACTTGTTTAAGTTGCTCACACGATTGGAACCTAAAACTATTATGAGTGGTCTCTGTTGCATCCTTGTTATAGTGGTCATGGCACCCGTCATTCTCATAGAGCCGAACGGATGCCAAGCCTTACTATCCCATGATGATGCTATTGAGGACCTAAAGGATCATGGCTTGGATATATTCCTCAAGAAATTAGAGGGTTATAATCTCCAGGTAGAAGAAGCTTTTGCATGAACCTTTGACGGGTTCAGAGTTAAGATTGGAGACATACAATTAGAATTGACATAAGATTGCGTCAGAAAAGAAACATGGCTCCCATCAAAGGGCGAGAGATGGTTTAAAACCACCAGGATAGAAGAAGTCATGTGGAATTTGTTTATGACCTCCCAAAAAAACAACTGTTGTGTAAAAGGAATTCCTATCACTCAATTAAAACCTAGATGACATAGTTTATTGTTAATTCTGAAACAATTTGTTACTTGCGAAGGTCGATACCGGCTAGTATTTCTATACCATATCCGTTTGCTCATGAATTTCATAGGTTTCAATTTACATATGCCCTTTTTCCTATTGATGAGTCTCTATAAGATGTCCAAGCGTTACAAACAACATAGTATCAATTCGAGCCTGTTCCACCATGGATTGGTTAAAATCTTGTTGATGTATCATCTGTCGACCATAGATGACAGTTGGGAGACATTTTTGATGAGGAATGGCTTTGGCCAGGCCGATCCTATGGAAAACCCTCTTTTAATTGCAAACCCTAACTCAGATAAGCCCATGTTTGAAGACCAGTTCGTTAATTCAATTAATGGACCAGATTTTACTGATAAAACCCCTCTAGATAAAGGATCACCATGTAGGTTTTCACCTACGAGTTATCTAGAACAAGTGACTGATGGATTGAAGGGAAATGATCCTCATGTTCCTGTGAACGATGCTAGTGTTAAGTCTGATGTCAAGAAATTCGGTAAAAGAACAAAGAAACAGTGCACGGATTTGGGTTTCAAGAATAAGAAAGCGGGTCGCCTAATCTCTAGGAAACTAAGGAACTGAAATGATACTCATCTGAGCTCGATGGATCTGATCAAGATCGATGAGGGTTCAGATCGTGATATAGAAGACTTACTAGCATGGGAAGATCCATAAATTCAAGGTTCCAGGAGGGAGGTTATCATTCATACTAAACCATATGATTTCGTGACAAATTTACCACTATGCCTTAAGGGTAAAGAAGGATTCTCGGGTATTGGGCAAGATCTGGAGCAAACAACAGGTAAGACTGAAGAACCCTTGGTCGAATGTGTCCCTCGTCGATCTGTCATATCCCCTGTACATTGGAATGGACGTCTCAATTGGGTTGAGCGTTACTATGTCGACGTTCCTCTCTTATAGGCCTGAATTAAAACTTTGACTGCTCAGAACGATCTATTGAAGAAAGAAAACCTTGATCTCAAGGCACATGCAGAAAGGGATAAGAAACAAATCAAGAGATCTGGAAACATAATCATTAAGAATGCGACCAATGTCAAGGCAATTATAAACTCTGAACTGTCTGATCCCTCTTTAGTTGATTTTTAATGGTAAAACAATTTTATTTTCCTTTCATTCATTTCTGTTATCTAATTCGAAATAAGTAGATTTAAATTTTGATTTAAATTACTAAAATTAAGACTGGTTACAAAATCTTCGATTCTATAGCCAAGTCTCTATTAATAAAAATTAGTTATTAAAAATTCTTTTTCTAATTTATCAAATTGGTTTTGTTATTCTCAGGAAATGGGAGATTGTGCTGCTAATAACTTGGAAGAAATATTTTTAATTATACGCTTAAATGATTAGTAGTTTCTCCTTCATTATGTTTTATAAAAACTTTGATTTAATTTTAAATAAACCAACTCTGGTATGAGTAGTTTCCAACCCACTATTTTTTTAATCTTACTTGATTTTGGGAGATTCAACTCTATCCTGTGAGATATGAGTATTTGGATCTTGGATTACTTTAAATATTGTTCACTTTTGTTAGTGAAGGGCATCTTTGATTGGAACACATTATGGACATGTAATTCCCAAGACTATATGGACAAGTTGTTTACATTTCGGCTTTAGACCAACATGGCACTATTCCATTTATGTTCTGCCTCTTATATTATGGAATATTAATATGTTATACAACTTTATTCTCATTAGCATACAATATTTCATTTTATTCAGCGATTTAAATTTTGTCTATAACTTGTTGTTTCATATATTATATCTGTGATCGTTATTTCACTTTAATATCATCGATTTATGCTTGATGTTAAGTTGATATATCATATGAATGCTTCACATTAAAATTTATTTTACTATAAACATTCATCATTACAAGGTCACTGGATCTATATGTTTATCACCCTATTTTTATATCCTTGCTCCCAAAAATACCTTGAGTTTATTCTAGAGATGTTAGCACAAGCCTGTTACAGATTTCTCTCATAGGCAAGATAGCTATAAGTTTGAACTGTACAAGGATATAGACACAGTATGAGACTAATCTAAGGTTAATTTTATTCACATTCAATTTCTGTTATTTTATTTATTAGTGAAATAAGACAGTTTAAATTGGCTGTGACTATTATTTTGTTCTTGTTTCAGATAATGTTTTATTAGTATCTTTTGATTTCTTAGATTTTAAATTATTAAACAGAAAATATAAAAATTATGTTCTTTCTTTATCTATTTCATAAACAATTACAAAAACATTGATTTCGCAAGACATCCATCAAAACTTGCTATTTGTAAATACCTTGTTCATATTTATGTTTCCGTTTTAGCATTTGTAAATAATTAGATTCGTGTAGATAGTATCGTAGTTATAGCTTTAGGGTAGTTTATTTTCTTTAATTATTTTAGGACTTTAGTTGGCTAACGGAGCCATTAAACTCGTCAGGATAGATCACACCAAACAACTTGGGTTAATTAAACAGCCCCAGTCCGGATCTATCCTTCCAATTGACGGTGTGTCACTTACGCCCATCAACAAATGGTGCTAGAAGTAGGGTTTGAATTCAATTGATGGCACATGGAGGTTGCAAGACTCATCCCCCACACACCCGCTCCCTTGTCGTAACGTGTAGTCTCTTAGACAACAACGTTACACTTGAAACAACAACTACCTCAAACAATAACCCTGAGATTCTCGTTGAACTAGTAACAACATTTTCTCAAGGGGATGACATCCAATAAATTGTTCGTCAGTCACTCATAAGAATGAATAGTGCCTTAGCTCATATCAGACAACTTGGTAGGCCACTTAATCAACCCCTAGATTTCTCGAATATGTGAGAACAACTTCAAGGCACTGGTCTACTCCAAAACCCTTCAGGTGATAATACTACCAATGTTATCGAAACACCTACCATTGGTGCAGGAGGATCTGGTATCTCACCTTCCCCACCTGGTTCATCTCCATCTTCTTCAGGAGGAGAATCTTCAGACGAAGGCAGTTCTTCATTAGAACCATCTCAACCGTCTACACTACTAACTCCCATGGAAAATCAAAACAATCCTGCCAGACCTTGGTTGGATCAGGATGTTTTGGTTGTACCTAGACTTCAACACCCATTACCTAAACATCCAGAGAAATGGTTACCTAAATTTGATCCAGATTCCAAACAATCTACTGAAGATCACATCAAAAATTTTATGTTGGCCATTAGACTCCGAAGTGTTGAGCATAAGGATGTAGTATGCAAATTATTTCCTTATACTTTTGAGGGAAATGCCTCCACATGGTATTTCGCTCAACAACCCCAATCCATCGTCTCTTGGGACAAGTTTGAAACTTGTTTCTTGGAAAAATTTGGAGATGATAAATCTACTGAAGTCTTGGTTATGGAACTCTCAAGCCTAAAACTGAATCCTAAGGAAAAAGTGAAAGACTTTAACCAAAGATTTCTTACTTTCAAGAATAAAATCCCTGCAGATTCGATGCCTGTTGAAATATTAATTGTTGCATATTATGCTAAAGACTTGCACAATAATATAGCCATATGGGTTAAAAGGTCTAAAAAGAACACATTGTTAGAATCCTTCGAGGAGGCAAGCCAAATTGAAAAGGATATATTAAGCTTAAAAGACAATCTTAATAGTGAAGCTGAAACAACTTCATCCTCTAAAAAAAAATAGAGATCCTTACTAGGCCTCCTCAAACTAAATATCAGCCAGAAAATTTAGACTTAGAAAGCTTGCAGAAAGCTTTCCAAAATTTGTCCAATCAAGTTGTTGACTTAAAGAGATCATCCAAGGAGGCATCAACAAGCAAATGAATTTTTAAACCTCCTTTCATAAAAACTTTTCCTCCCAACCAACCAAACCCAACCACAGAAGGTCTAAATTTCAAAAGTTTACAATACTCTTTGCAAACCATCTTAGAAGCACATGATAATTCTGCTTCTACCCTTCTTGAAAGTTCTAAAGACATAGTTGATGAAGAAACCCCAGAAGAAGAGGAATCATCTCCCAATTTCTTTGGTCACTTCTCAAATAGTATCTTCTAAGCAAATTTTGAAACGGTTCACCCCTACAACACAAGAAGCAAAATGAAAAACAAACCCCCTTCTGAAGTGAATAAAAATGTGTTTCCAAAACAGTCAAAGCAAGATGAAAGTAAACAAAGCTTAGCAGCCCCAGTTTTAGAATACGATTTGATTGAAGATCTAAAAAAACTGAGAGCTAATATTTTTTTTTTTGAGCTGCTGAAATTTCCCCTGATTTTGCAAAAAATGGTTCAAAGTATCACTAAAAATAGTAAAAAAAACAATTCTAGCAACAAGAAATCAGCAAAAATCGACTCAAATACAGCCAAAAAAATCCCAACTAAAACGACATGTGAAATTCCAGATAAAAGGGATTTAGCAGGAAAAATTGTAGCAAATGTAGATAAAGCTGTTTTAGGGACAACAACTAAAAATCAACAGAATTATGTTGTTAACACTTGGAAAAATGTCCCGCCTTTTTTCTTAACTTTTGAAATTTTTAATAGGAATGGACATAATTGTATGGTCGATTTCGGTGCATCGTCAAACGTGATGCCTCTATCTGTTTGTCAAAAAATTAATGCAAAAGTTAAACCTTTTGATCTCAAAATCATTCAACTAGATCGAACAAACGTCAAGGTAATTGGTGAGCTTAAGAATGTTCTGGTTAGATTATCTTCCAATCCCAAGGTTCATCGTATGATTTACATTATCGTTGTGGATATCCCTAAAGTTTATGGTTTGTTTTTAAGCAGGGACTGGTCAAAACAACTGCATGGTTATTTTGCCACAGATTGGTCTCATTTGTGGCTACCTGAAAATGGACAGCCCAACAAAATTAGCATAAACATAGAACACTATCTTAAGCATACCGTGGCAGATCTAAATGATGCAAATGAACCTTTCACTGCATCTGCTAATTCATTTGAAATGTAGGGAATGAATACCTTCTTTGGTAATTTCATGACTATAATTTCTCCTATTACTGATCCTGGGCAACAATTAGAAGTTATGACCTATACTCAGACATCAACTTTTCCAAGTATGCCAAGTACTGCTGACAAAGCCCAAATATGGTCATTGTATTTTGATGGATCCAAATCCAAAGAAGGAGCAGGTGCAGGTTGTGTTCTCATCGATCTTGCATGTAATAAGACTTTTATTGCTTGCCGACTAGAGTTTGAGTGCACTAATAACACTGCCGAGTATGAAGCACTTCTACAAGGACTTAGGAAGGCTTTGGATATGGACGTGCAGAATTTGAGGGTATTTGGTGATTTGGAAATCATGGTTAGGCAGGTAAGAAATGCCATACATTTCTGATCACCACATCTGAAAAGCTACTAGACAGAGGTGTGGAGTTTGATGCACAAATTTTTAGCATTTAACATAAATTCCATTCTTAGGTTGAGTAATTCAGAGGTTGATTTATTAGCCAATGTTGCTTCTAAACTATTACCCATTGAAGGTCTTTCCCCTAATGCGTTTTCAATTGAATTGTTGTTCAGACCATCGATCCCAGATAACATTACAAATTGGAGAGTATTCGACGATGACCAATAGATTATCAAATTCTTGCATATGGAAGATACCTTCCAAGGTGCAGTCATTGATGAAGGCACTCATGATGAAAACCTCTGAAACTTCATGGTAATATCAGATCCTAGATCTCCTGAAGTGACATTCAATCTGGTAAACTCTATCCCCATATCTGTTGTAAGACTAGAGAAATTTTATGACTTGCATGATAAATTTAGAGGGATAGTTAATTGTAAAACGAATATTTCTTCTTTTATTTATGACACGGTTAATTTAGGAACAAAGGACAATCCTCAAAATATTAATCTGGGAACAAGATGGTCCGAGAAAGAATGATATGCTTTTATAAAATTGCTTAAAGAATTTAAAGATGTTTTTTCCTGGACGTATGATGACTTGAAAACATTCGACCCCAATATCATACAACATGTCATCCCCATGAAACCCTAGACGCATCCTTTTCAAAAAAAATTGAGGAAGATGCACCCTAAATTGGAAGCCATTGTTAAAAAAGAACTGAATAAATTACTAACAACAAAGATAATTTTCTCGGTAAGGCACACACAATGGGTGTCTAATTTGGTCCCTGTAAGGAAGAAAAGTGGTGAAATTCGACTTTGTGTCGATTTTGGGAACCTAAATCGAGCATCTGATAAAGACAAAAACCATGTTCCTCCAATAGAACAAATTCTACAGCAGGTGTCTGGTTCCAAAAGACTATCTTTGCTAGATGATTTTTCAGGATACAACCAGGTCCTCATGTCTCCCTCAGACCATCTTAAAACCACCTTTCGCACCCCATGAGGCACTTATGCCTATAGGAAAATGCCTTGATAAATGTTGGTGCCACTTTTCAGAGAGCAATGGATATTACGTTCTATGGCCTCATTAACCAATCAATCGTGGTTTATCTGGATGATGTCACCGTCTTCTCTGAAAACAAGAAAGATCACTTGTCTCACTTAAGGGATGTCTTGGAACGATGCCACGAGTTCAACATATCTCTTAACCCTAAGAAATCGGTCTTTGCAGTGGAGCAAGGTAAATTTCTTAGGTTTATAGTGTCTAAAGACGGAATGATTTTTGACCCTGAAAGAACACAAGTTATTGCTAAACTCCCCCCACCTTCCAAAAACGCCATGTAGTTCTTTTTGGGCAAGATTAATTTTGTTAGAAGATTTGTCCCAAGTTTCTCAGAAATGGTAAGATCCTTACAGAATTTAATAAAAAAGGATGTTTTATACCATTGGGCACCACAAGAAAATCAAGCTTTCGATTCAATTAGAAAAATGATAATAGAAGCCCCTTCCTTGATGAGTCCTGATTTTTCTCAGGATTTCACTCTTTATACTTTTGCATCTGACCGATCTTATGCTGCTGTGTTAACAAAGAAAATAGCTGAAATAAATGAGATACCCATTTCCTTCATGAGCTCAACTTTCAAAGGAGAAGAGCTTAACTATCCAGTACTAGATCAACAGGCATATGTTGTTTTTAAAGTAGTGAAACACTTCTGGTCATACCTGTTGAAATCCAAAACCAAGGTTATTGTTCCTTACCTAGCTGTAAGAAACCTGCTAGTACAAAAAGAACTGGGTGAGAAAAGGGAAAATTGGATGATGTCATTACAGGAATATGACCTCAAAATAACCCCTGCATAGATTGTTAGAGGTCAAGGCCTATGTAAACTAGTGGCTGATTCAGTTGAAGAACATGAAAATCAAATCAACACCTTAACTGTAAATCAACATAATGAAAAACAAATCAGTTGTGCATAAGTTTCTGTCAATTCTTAGTATGAGAACATTAAATTTTATTTGACACATGGATCTTCTCCTTGCAATCTTGATCCTAAAAACATAAGATCACTTAGGCTAAAATCTGCATCTTTCTAGTTAATAAATGATGTATTATTACCAAAGAACTTTGATGGTGTTTTTCTGTGGTTTTTAGAAAAGAAAGAGTCAGAAGGAGTGCTATCTCAACTTCATGCAAGTGAAGCCGGTGGTCACTTCGGTGGAGATACCACTACTCATAAAGTGATAAGAGATGAGTACTATTGGCCTACTTTGTTTAAATATGCCCATGCACTGTGTCGTTAATGCATAATCTGCCAAAAGGCTGCAGGACAGGTGAAAAATGCAGCATTCCCTTTACAATATGTTATTGTAGATTCCCCTTTTTAGAAATGGGGCCTTGAAATCATAGGACCAATTAATCCTTCTTCTTCTTAGCAACACAAGTATATCCTTACGACAACAAATTATTTTACTAGATGGTTTGAGTTCTTACCTTTGAAAGTGGTGAACACAAATCAGGTAGTATCTTTCCTTAACTCTCATATCGTCGCTTGATTCGACATTTCCGTATGTCTGGTCTTTGATAATGCCTCATACTTTCCATCCCTTTATATGAACATTTTTTCTTTGGAAAAAGGAATTAAACTGAACTATTCTACAAGTTACTACCCTCAGGGAAATGGCTTGGCAAAATCAACAAACAAAAACTTAATCAAGATTATTAAAAGGACAGTTTTAGAAAATCACAAGAACTGGCACAATGCACTGTGTAATGCACTTTGGGATGATAGGGTAACCCCAAAAGATTTTGTTGGTAATTCCCCTTTCTTCCTCGTCTATGGAAGAGAAGCAATTCTCCCTCTGCATGTTTTACTTCCCTCACTGCAATTGTCACAGAAAGTTCAAGAAGAGGAGTGCCCTCCTCTAGAAAATCCAATAAATGCCTTATTAAAACTGAAGGAAGTGAGAACACAAGCAAAGAAGAAATTGGATCAACATCAACAAATTGTAAAAAGATGGTTTGATTCAAATTTTTCTTTAGACATGAATTTTGATGTCGGAGACTTGGTTCTCAAGTGGGACAAAGCTCACGAGGGAAAGGGGGAACAACCCAAGTTCTAGAATCTGTGGTTGGGACCATTTGTAATTTCTGAAAAATTGGGTCCTAGCTCTTTCCGTCTGCATAATTTGGAGGGACAGCCAGACACTTTCCCGGTGAATGGTCATGATCTCAAAAGGTATTTCACTTAATGATTTCAGATCCACCCTTTTGTACATAATTTTTAATTTTCTTCTCTGTTTTGAATTTTGGTTCTTTTCATTTTTCTTGATTTTGATTTGTTTTCCAAATAATCATGTCTGAGTCACCATTTCGTTTGTGGAAAGGGAAATCATAATTTTTATTCATGAGCAGTAGTTGATGACTCCTCAAAGCACCAGTGTTGTAAATGCTAAAACTCAAATCAACAGAAGTAAATTTCTGTTCAAAACAATGTTCCTGGTTTCTCTTTAAAATTACGAGAAGACACGATTATCATTAATAAAACTCTTAACGCTGTCTCTGTTTTAAGGAAAACAAATAGATTATACCTTCCTGTCCTCGATATGGTTTCTTAACAAAAATATAAGTGTTCATATCATTATGAAGGTCATCAAACGAGAAAATAAGTTGTAAAATATCAAGTTTTGTTTTCAAAATCTGAGATTTTCAGCATCACCCCGCTCTCTTGAATATCATAAAGTTTCTCAAATTTGTAAACAAATTCTAGAGATTTGAAAGCACTGCTAGGTGTGGGAAGTGTCTGTAAACCCGCTGAGATACTGAATAGGTCTACTGGCATCGGGTAAATGCATGCATGATTCCAGGGCAACTTCACCAAGGTACTGAACAAGCCTGTTGGCAGCGAAACAATGTCAGGATTAAGAAAATTTTCAGGTATGTATTTTGGAATTGATCAAAAGTAAAGATGTTCTTTATCATGTATGGACAACTCTTGGATAGGATAGAGGTTTTAGAGTGGGTTAAATGACATCCCTGTCGAGGCTATGGACGCCTACTGGCAGGAGTGGCCCTGTCAACGGTATCAGAGTCGGTTGCCTAAACATCGTTTCACTCATAATCAAAACCTGATACCAGATTGCATTATTTATGGAAACACGTCTGATGCTATACTACATTATTTTCCGAGTTTTGATTAGGATGCTTGACCTGTTGTCAACTGTTTCTTAAAAATTCATTATTTCTGATTCACCCTAACATGAATTTTCTGGTGATGCAAAGATAACTTCTTCACCCAGTACGTTTCCATTGTTGGTAGCCACACATGATTTTTGATATTTAACACAATCAAAAGAGATCACACTTTTCCGTAGTTGTCATCACCTCAAATTTGTAAACATTTTTCTGAGTTTTGAAATGATTGTTGGATGAAAGCTTACCTTATTAAATTTTATTTTTTGCATTTTCGTTTGTTTTATTTTTAATTCATGACTATAAGCATGAATTAAACATAAAAATTGGCTTGGTTTAATAATTTTGTGCCTTAGAAATATCTTTTAAAAATCCATCCATATGTAATTGAAATTCAAATCTTATGAAATGGTTGATTAATCCATTATCGATTTTTTTTGTTTTGTTTTAATATGGTTGTTATGAATTCAATGGTTCGATAGTCCATTGTCTAATTGTTTTGATACATGAAGAGCCTTGGTAAATTTTTGATATTATTCTCATGATTTCAATGGTCGTATCAACATTCATACCAATGAGTACAGACCTGCTGTACTTGCATTTTCGCCTTACCTTGCTGGCTCAAAAAATTAATGAAGCTATTCATTATCTGCATAGGGTTTTGTACTCTGTAGTTTTTGGCACTCATCGTGAGAGATGGTAAGGAATACAATGAACCCTCTAGTTTTCGTTCTCACTATCCGAGTTATGATAAGCTACAGGATCTGCTATTTTCATGTTTCCACTCTCCGTTCAGAATTTTTTTTGTTACTTGCATGATTGGAACCTAAAACTATTCTGAGTGGTCTCTATTGCATCCTTGTTACAGTGGTCATGGCACCCATCGTTAGCATAGAGCTGAACGGATGCCAAGCCTTACTATCCCATGAAGATGCTATTGACGACCTAAAGGATCATGTATGGGATATATTCCTCAATAAATTTGAGGGTTATAATCTCTAGGTAGCAGAAGTTTTCGCACGAACCTTTGACAGGTTCAGAGCTAAGATTGGAGACATACAATTAGAATTGATAGCAGATTTCGTCGGCAAAGCAAAAGGGCTCCCATCAAAGAGAGAGAGATGGTTTAAAAACACTAGGATAGAAGAAGTCCCATGGAATTTGTTTATGACCTCCTGAAAAACCAACTATTTTGTAAAAGTTATTCCTATCGCTCTGTTAAAACCTAGATGTCATAGTTTATTGTTAATTATGAAACAATTTGTTACTTGCAAAGGTCGATACAGGCTAGTATTTCTATACCATATCCGTTTTCTCATGAATTTCATAGGTTTCGATTTAGATATGCCCTTTTACCTATTGATGAGTCTCTATAAGATGTACAAGCATTACAAACGACAGGGTATCAATTCGAGCCTGTTCCACCATGGATTGGTTAAAATCTTGTTGATGTATCATCTAACGACCATAGGTGATAATTGGGAGACCTTTTTGATGAGGAATGGCTTCACCCAGGCTTATCCTACAACAAACCCTCTTTTAATTGAAAACCCTAACTCAGATAAGCCATTGGTTGAAGACCATTTTGTTAATTCAATTAATGGACCAATGTTTACTAATAAAACCCCTCTAGATAAAGGATCACCGTGTAGGTTTTCACCTGCGATATCTACAGAACAAGTGAGTGATGAATTCAAGGGAAACAATCCTCATGTTCCTGTGAACAATGCTAGTGTTAAGTATGATGTCAAGAAATTCGGTAAAGGAACAAAGCAACAGTACACAGATTTGGGTTTCAAGAATAAGAAAGTGGGTCACCTAATTTATAGGAAACTAAGGAACCGAAACGATACTCATCTGAGCTCGATCGATTCGATCAAGATCGATGAGGGTTCAGATCATGAGATATAAGACTTCCTAGCATGGGAAGATCTAGAAATTCAGGGTTCCAGGAGGGAGGTTATCATTTATACTGAAACATATGATTTCGTGACAAATTTACCACCATGCCTTAAGGGTAAAGAAGGATTCTCGGGTATTGGGAAATATTTGGAGAAAACAACAGGGAACACTGAAGAACCCTTGGTTGATTGTGTCCCTCGTCGATCTTCAATCTCCCCTATACACTGTGATCATTGTCTCAATTGGGTTGAGCGTTACTATACCGAAGTTCCTATCTTACAGGCCTGAATTAAAATTTTGACTACTCAGAACGATCTATTGAAGCAAGAAAACCTTGATCTCAAGGCACATGTAGAAAGGGATAAGAAACAAATCAAGAGATATGGAAACATAATCATTAAGAATGCGACCAGTGTCAAGGAAATTATAAACTCTGAACTGTCTGATCCCTCTTTAGTTGATTTTTAATTGTAAAACAATTCTATTTTCCTTTCATTCATTTCTGTTATCTAATTCGAAATAAGTAGATTTAAATTTTGATTTCATTTACTAAAATTAAGACTGACTACAGAATCTTCGATTCTGTAGCCAAGTCTCTATTAATAAAAATTAGTTATTAGAAATTGTTTTTGTAATTTATCAAATTGGTTTTGTTATTCGGAGGAAATGGGAGATTTTGCTGCTGATAACTTGGAAGAAATATTTTTAATTATACGCTTAAATGATTAGTCGTTTCTCCTTCTTTATGTTTTATAAAAACTTTGATTTAATTTTGAATAAACCAACTTTGGTATGAGTGGTTTCCAACCCACTATTTTTGTAATCTTACTTGATTTTGAGAGATTCAACTCTATCCTATGAGATATGAGTATTTGGATCTTGGATTACTTTAAATGTTGTTCACTTTTGTTAGTGAAGGGCATCTTTGATTGGAACACATTATGGACATGTAATTCCCAAGACTATATGGAAAAGTTGTTCACATTTTGGCTTTATACCAGCGTGACACCATTCCATATATGTTTTGCCTCTTATATTATGGAATATTAATATGTTATACAACTTTAGTCTCGTTAGCATATAATATTTCATTTTATTCAGTGCTTTAAATTTTGTCTATAACTTGTTGATTCATATATTATATCTGTGATCGTTATTTCACTTTAATATCATCGATTTATGATTCATGTTAAGTTGATGTATCATATGAATTCTTCACATTAAAATTTATTTTATTGTAAACATTAATCATTACAAGGTCACTCAATCTATATGTTTATCACCTTGTTTTTATATCCTTGCTCCCAAAAATACCTTGAGTTTATTGTGGAGATGTTAGCACAAGCCTATTACATATTTCTCTCATAGGCAAGATAACTGGAAGTTCGAAGTTCGTCCCTTCCTTTCATCGTCCAACCGTTGCTCACCACCTGTCACACGTTTCCTTCCCTTCCATGTCAGTCTTCCCCCCTAGGTGTGTTTATCACATATATTCTTCCACCTCCTTCTCTTATCGCATTTTACCAGGTGTTCCCCCCCCTGCAATCTCTCTCTCTCTCTCCCCGTGTCGTGGCCTCATCACTCCATTTTCGTATCCCCCATATTCCGCGATGGCTCTCCCCACATATTCTTTGAGCCAGTCAGGCCATTCCACGTGGCGGCACGAGAAGTCTTCCATATCCCGAGGTGTTGAGTTGGCCAGGTCGCCCTCAATCCCAAGAAGCAGTTATTGAAGCGGTTGGTGGTGGTTAGACATCGTCTCCGCCATAATGGGAAAGTCCTGCATTGGTTTAAAGGCATGTCGATTCGTCGAATAAGCTGTCAGAAGATTGATCGCATCTGCCATAAGTTGCACGACCATTCGGAAATCACAGCCCCGTATTGTAAGAAGCCATGCAGACGCAAATCCTTCAATGCAATTTCTTGGTTCCGCTGCTGTTGTTATTTTGAGTATATGTAGGCATTTTTGCCATTTTTGTATCTATCGATGGTAGAGCTAAACTCTCGACTGTAAAGTTTCAGCGAACATTCTGGTTTCCTGGTTATGCCTCTGTGTTTGAGACTTCTTGGTTTATAACAAACAGTTCTCCTTTTTCCATCTTTGTTTCATCTTATGCTAGAGAGTCCACTGTCGAAAGATTCGCGTGGATCTAACAATCTTGTTATGATAAAGGATTTGTTGTGACATTGTTGTGCCCTCTGGTGTTATGTATTTGAATATAAGAAGATCTTGTGTTTGAATGCTTTCTTCTTCAGTCGGTTGTGAACCTGATGTTTATGACAGATCCATGCACTCCTCTCATGAAGTCTTCCCCCTACTCACCCTTCATTGCAACTCACTGTTTGAAGTTTATCAAGACCTCACTCATTCATGCATGCCTGGTCTAGTTTCTGAGTTGACACGACACTGTTCTGAGTTTCCTCCATTTGATCAACTGTTTCAAATAAATCGTGACATTAAACTGATGGGCGTCGGGCTCTGCTCCTGCTAGCAGTCCAGGAGTGACTTCCGTCGCCAACATTTCTGGCACCGTTGCCGGGGACGATGTTGAATATTTTTCCCTGGGATTGAACGACAAAGATCATCTGATTCTAAAGGTGCATCAGATATCAGAACTTGAAGATTGCTACTGTGCACCTGGCGACTCCATTGTGACGATTCCGTTGGGAAGAACCTGCTCTATCAACTATGGCTTCGAGAGGCAGACACACGAGGTCTAACCCACACTTGCCTTTGGCCGCACGAGAAGCTGACGCGGAAGCAGTGCGCAGAAAGGGAAAGAGTTCGGCGAGAGAAGTTTATGTCACTGAAACAGGTAATACGCCCTCCCCTTATGTGAAAACTCCATTTTCTCATTCGCAGCTTCCTATTCGTCCTTCTTCTCAAGTTCCCCGTTCTTTAAATTTTGGGAGTGTTCCTGCTGAGTTTTCTCCTCCTGATCTGGGATCAGAAAGGGAAATCCTTGTCACTCCCTCCTCCCTAGAGGTCTTGCCTTATCACAGACCTCAAACTTCTGAAGGTTTCACCACCCCTCCTTTTGTTGCTACTGCTACACAGAGAGAAGTGTCTGCACACTCAGGTCCTTTGGCTTTCTCTCCGTTTTCTCCATTGTCTCCTCCAAGAATCTCTGTTCCGACATCTCCCGTTCGTACTCCTTCTCCTCCGAGTTCTCCTCTACCTAATATCCCTATGGCTGGTGTTAATCCCCCTCCGAACAGAATGGATGCCATTGTTGCTACCAGGTATGCTCCTTTGATTCTACCCTAGCCTCTGAACCCTCTCCCTGCTGGAGACTATTTGAAATACATGCCCAAGTTCAGTGGAGAGGGAGATGTAACTGCTGAAGAGCACCTAGCTGCCTTTTACAGCTATGCAGACAA
>JZKD02S1850408.1:515574-532934 GCA_000966675.3 Picea glauca | reverse complement strand
CATGACCTCTATTCTTTCGACTCCAGGAGGGTCCAGTGTTTGGGAGTGATTAAGGACCTAGTAGTCTCTCTGTTTCAGCTACCCATGAAAAGTATGGTCATGGATATCATGGTAGCTGATGTTCCCCCTAAGTTTGGCATGTTGTTGTCAAGATCCCGGATAAAGAGACTGGGGGGAACCTTGCAGATGGACCTCACATATGCCACCATTCCGGTCTTTGGGGGGGAACATAGGAGATTATACAGAGAAGCCCAGCTAGCCTACATTGTCAGTGACGAAGCCAACTCTACCAATCATCCCATCTATGCTTTGGACACTGATTTAGGCTCCAGCTTACTACAGCTCACCAACACCCCTGAGGCCCCTTTACAGATCAAAAATCAACCCATCCTTAGTCAGGACACCTCCCCTCCAACTTCCTCTGTTTGGAAGATGTTATTTGATGGGGCTATCTCCAATATGGGTGCAGGTGCCGGAGTGATATTTATATCACCTTGTCACGCGACCATCTCTCTGTCATACAGGCTGGAATTCGAGGTCACCAATAACGTGGAAGAGTATGAAGCTTTGGTTCTGGGATTAAGAGCTGCCAAGGAAATGGAAATTAAAGAGATAGCTGTGTTTGGGGATGCAGAACTGATTGTCCAGCAGGTAAAAAATGTTTATCAGGCTAAGAATCCTCGACTCAAGAATTAGAGGAACGAGGTATGGGATCTAGTCAATAATTTCTTCCTGGCCTTCAATATCTCCTTCATTCCAAGGGAAGAAAACGCTCCAGCCGACTTCTTAGCCTTCACAACGAGTGTGCTTGAGGTTCCTGCGTTGCCCACTGTTGAATCTGAGGTCGAGAGAAAGTATAGACCCTCTGTACCCAACAATGTCAAGCATTGGAAGGTATTTGAGGATGATCATGAGATTGAAAAGTTCCTCCAGTCCGTTGACGACTTTTCTGCATTACACATAGATGAGGAGCCCGACACTGCAGAAGAGCTTGACCATCACCCCGAGGAGTTGGTGAATAGAATTGTTGATCATCAGATCATTCAGCTGCCAAGCAATCACATCCCAAAAGGTCTAATCCCATTAGAAAGATTGTTCGACGGGAATGATGTGGCAATAAGGGGCAAGGTTTCAGATGGTGATGACGACACTGATGAATGCAACATAGGCACACCTGAGGAGCGAAAATTGGTCAAGCTGTCAAAGAGTCTAACTGGGGAGCAGAGGGCCGAATATACCAAGTTGTTGAGGCAATTTGCTGATGTCTTTGCATGGACCTACGAAGACCTTAAAACGTATGATACATCAGTCATCGAGCACAAGATCCCGCTGAAAGAGGAGGCTAAGCCATTCAAGCAGAAGCTGAGACAGATAAATCCCATGTTGYTGCCTGTCATGGAGAAAGAGGTAAAGAAGCTGCTGGATGCCCAGATCATTGTCCCCTTGAGATATTCTGAATGGGTGGCCAATTTGGTCCCGGTGAGAAAGAAAAGTGGAGAAATCAGACTCTGTGTCGATTTCAGGAATCTGAATAGAAGTTCAAGGAAGGACAATTACCCCCTGCCCAACATGGACCATATTTTACAGAGGGTCACTGGCGCATCTAGGATGTCCATGATCGATGGTTTCTCTGGATATAATCAGATATCAGTCATGCCCGAGGACAGAGAGAAAACAACATTCACCACTCCTTGGGGCACATTCATGTATGCCAAAATGCCCTTTGGGTTGATGAATGTAGGAGCAACGTTTCAGTGAGCCATGGACATAGCCTTTGTCGGGGAGAAGGACCAGTTTGTGGTGATATATTTGGATGACATCACAGTCTTCTCCAAGACTGATAGAGAGCATTGCTGCCACTTGAAGAGGGTCTTCCTGAAATGTCGGAGGTATGGCCTATCACTAAATCCCAAGAAATCATTGTTTTCCATGCAGGAGGGAAAGTTGTTAGGTCACATAGTGTCAGCAGAAGGAGTAAGAATTGACCCGAGCAGGGTGGAAGCGATTCAGGCCCTGTCACTTCCCCGTTCCAAGAAGGAAGTTCAGGCATTCTTGGGGAAGATTAATTTTCTGAGGAGATTCGTCTCAAACTTCGCTGAGCTAGTAAATCATATCATAGCCATGCTCAGGAAGGGCCATGAAATAAAGTGGACTGCTGAATCCAGGGAATCCTCTGCCCAGATAAAGAAAGCATTGACTGAGGCACCTGTGCTGATTAGCCCCGATTATTCCAAGGATTTCCTGATTTTCTCATTTGCTTCTGACGACTCAATAGCAGCAGTCCTATTGCAGAGAAACAATCAAGGGCGAGAGAAGCCCATTGCCTTCTTTAGCAAGGCACTGAGGGATGCTGAGCTAAAATATGAGACCATGGAAAAACAGGCCTATGCATTGGTGAAAGGTCTCAAAGCTTTCAGTATCTATGTCTTGCACTCAAAGATCACTGCATATGTCCCTTCCACTTCTATGAAGGACATTCTCATACAGCCTGACATAGATGGTAAGAGGGGCAAATGGATAGCTAAGATCCTAGAATTTGACCTCGAGATTAAGCCCACCAAATTGGTAAAGGGGCAAGGATTGGCCAAGTTGTTGGCTGAATCCAATTACAAAGCTCTGGAGATTAAATGCATCAATGAGCAAGCTGAGTCATCTAGCAGTAATTCCCAGATCACCATACCACTAGCAGCATGCCCCTAGTACATGGATATTTTGTACTTTCTGTAGGAATTAAAGCCCCCTGATGGATTGGGGAAGAGTAGAGCCAGAGCTTTGAAGCTCAAAGCGGTCAAATATTTCCTCATTGACCGAGCCCTGTATTGGAGAGACCCTCTGGGGATATTATTAAGATGTCTGGACCCATTGCAAGCGCAGAAAGTGATGTCCGATTTTCATAGCAGTCTCTGCGGGGGTCACCATTTTTGGAARACCACAGCCCACAAAATCCTCCGGGCTGRGTATTACTGGCCTACTTTGTTTACTGATGTCTGCAGGGAAGTYARRGCTTGCATYAAATKCCADAARTTCTCAGGTMADMARCAACTCAAATMTYTKCCATTAAAKMYTGTRGWAGTYTCDRCACCYTTTYARCRGTGGGGATTGGATTTCATCGGRGAGATTCATCCTCCCTCAAGYRGYCARCACAGATGGATCCTCACTGCRAYTGATTATTTCACCAARTGGATAGARGYTRTCCCCACTAGAAGCACTTCTCACAAAGTAATCATCAGCTTCTTGGAAGACATCATAGCCAGATTTGGTTGCCCAAGCAGAATTGTTACTGACAATGCCTCCCCCTTCAGGTCTGAGCCTCTGATCAAATTTTGTGAACAGTTCGGGATTTCGCTGGTCCACTCAACTCCATACTATCCTCAGGGAAATGGACTGGCAGAGTCCTCCAATAAGAGCCTGATCAAGCTTATCAAAAAACTACTGGAGGACAATCAGAAGGCCTGGGACTCAAAGCTCAAGTTTTCTCTCTGGGCCGATCGGGTGACAACCAAGAAGTCCCTGGGTCTCTCACCTTTCCAGCTGGTTTATGGGATAGAATCTGTTTTCCCCACTCAGCTTGCCTTACCTGTGGCAAGCTTCCTCCAGGTCCTTGAAGGAGAGCCTAATCATGTACTCAGAAGGATTCATCAGATGGTGGAAGTGCAGCAGATCAGAGAACAAGTCAGGGACAGAGCCTACGATCGTCAGCAGAAGATCAAGCAGGCTTTTGACAGAAAGAGAAAGAAGAAGGAATTTGAGCAGGGTGATCTAGTGCTCAAATGGGATGCACCCAGGCAGGAAAAGGGAAAACACAGTAAATTTGATGCCCTCTGGATTGGGCCTTTCAAGATCCTTGAAGTATTTTCAAACAACACTTACAGGTTACAGGATCTGGAAGGCAATGAAGTTTTTAGCAGCCCAGTCAATGGGCATTTCTTGAAAAAATGTTTTCTGTGAGCCACAGTCGGCTCTTTTTGTTTTGTTATGTTTTTGTACATATTGTTTCTATGTTCTATTTTTCGGACTAATAAATGACTCCATAGCCCAACAAAAAAGGCACTAAGTCTGCAAAAGAGTTCTTAGAGCATCACAGGGATGACTCTATCCCCCATGGAGCCAAATGTTAGAGATATTTCTTGTATAGGGGGGTAGAACGCAAAAGAAGGGGTAAAAACCCACTTGTCCAAAGTTTCGGGTGATAATGCGCCCGTGGTAAGCAGCAAGCAAGTCCGGGCGGTCCAGACTTGCCCGCCCAGATCGATGACGCATATTGGATTCCGGACCTCCCTTGCCCTCCGACCTTTAAGGAAGGGGGGGGGGGTCCAGAATCAGAGGCGCACCTCTCCAACGGTCCAGATGAGCGCGCTCGGATCAATAGCGATGAAGACCATTCCAGACCCCCCCCGCCTTTCTACCTTTAAGCGGAGGGGGGGGGTCCGGAATCGAACAAGCAACTTCCTACGACTGAGATTTCGGTGCTTAGATCAACGATGCCAAGACAACCCCGTCCTTCTCAGTTGCCCTGCCTTTAACCAGTGTGGCCCCCTTTTCTCTCGTCATGTCATCTTCCTCTCCACCATTCCCCTGCTGGCATGTGTCACCGACCCATCTCCCATGTCGGGTCCGTGTGGTCGTCCCTTCCTTTCATCGTCCAACCGCTGCTCACCACCTGTCACACGTTTCCTTCCCTTCCACGTCAGTCTTCCCCCCTAGGTGTGTTTATCACATATATTCTTTCACTTCCTTTGCTTATCACATTTTCCCAGGTGTTCCCCCCCTACAATATCTCTCTCTCTCCCCGTGTCGTGGCCTCATCACTCCATTTTCGTATCCCCCATCTTCCGCGATGGCTCTCCACGCATATTCTTTGAGCCAGTCAGGCCATTCCACGTGGAGGCACAAGAAGTCTTCCATATCCCGAGGTGTTGAGTTGGCCAGGTCGCCCTCAATCCCAAGAAGCAATTATTGAAGCGGTTGGTGGTGGTTAGACATCGTCTCCGCCATAATGGGAAAGTCTTGCATTGGTTTAAAGGCACGTCGATTCGCCGAATAAGCTGTCAGAAGATCGATCGCGTCTGCCATAAGTTGCACGACCATTCGGAAATCACAGCCCCGTATTGTCAGAAGCCATGCAGACGCAAAGCCTTCAATGCAATTTCTTGGTTCTGCTGCTGTTGTTATTTTGAGTATATGTAGGCATTTTTGCCATTTTTGTATCTATCAATGGTAGAGCTAAGCTCCCGAATGTAAAGTTTCAGCGAACATTCTGGTTTCCTGGTTATGCCTCTGTGTTTGAGACTTCTTGGTTTATAACAAACAGTTCTCCTTTTTCCATCTTTGTTTCATCTTATGCTAGAGAGTCCACTGTCGAAAGATTCGCGTGGATCTAACAATATTGTTATGATAAAGGATTTGTTGTGACATTGTTGTGCCCTCTGGTGTTATGTGTTTGAATATAAGAAGATCTTGTGTTTGAATGCTTTCTTCTTCAGTCGGTTGTGAACCTAATGTTTATGACAGATCCCTGCACTCCTCTCATGAAGTCTTCCCCCTACTCACCCTTCATTGCAACTCACTGTTTGAAGTTTATCAATACCTCACTCGTTCATGCATGCCTGGTCTAGTTTCTGAGTTGACACGATATTGTTCTGAGTTTCCTCCATTTGATCAACTCTTTCAAATAAATCGTGACATTAAACTGATGGGCATCGGGCTCGGCTCCTGCTAGCAGTCCAGGAGTGACTTCCATCGCCAACAACAAGACATCCATCAAAACTTTCTATTTGTAAATATCTTGTTCATATTTATGTTTCCATTTTAGCATTTGTAAATAATTAGATTCGTGTACATAGTATCATAGTTATAGCTTTAGGGTAGTTTATTTTCTTTCATTATTTTAGGAATTTAGTTGGCTAACAGAGCCATTAAACCCGTCAGGATAGATCACACCAAACAACTTGGGTTAATTAGACAACCCCAGTCTGGATCTATCCTTCCAATTGACAGTGTGTCACTTATGCCCGTCAACACTTCCAAACCACAAATGAGTAATGATCTATAACCTTAATCCACATTATGGGTAACCAATAATCCATGTAAATTATACAAGCCCTTAACCACCTATATCCTCATCACACAATTCCACCAAATTATCGTTTCCATTGAACATTGCATTAACACAATAGATTGAGATGCAATTGCACTAGACTAAACATATATGATATTAGGATAGCCTTGTTAAATTAATCACAATCCATCCATGATGAGAATCAAAACACATATACTAATGAGCTCCTATGTCGAAGCTACCAATTATGTTCTACTGCACCTCCATATCCTTACCAACCCGGTTTATTAATATGCCTTATTGTTGTTCATCAAACCTTACTCAACCACTACCTTTATGTGCCATTAAACAACTCAAGGTAGATAAATTCAACAAGCCTCGTCCCCCTACACTCCAAGCTATTATAGACACCTACAATGATGCTTTCACTGTGCCTCATTTCCTACCTCCATTGTGTCCCATCCACCTTTCTATTGATCTCATTCCATGTGTTTCCCTTCCTAATTACGCCACCTACTACTTCTCCATGGTTGAGCACAATTAAATTGGGAAACTATTTTAGACTCATCAATGAAGGCTAGATTCAACCAAGTACCTCTTCTTGTGGCTCACTAGAATTTACTATTCCAAAGAAATAAAAGAATCAATGTAGTCTTGTAACAAATTATCATGCCCTTAATAAGATTACAATAAAAAAATCTATACCCTTTTCCATGTATCAAGGATCTATTTGATCAATGTAAGGGTTCTTTGTATTTAACCAAAAATAATCTCACCTTCAAGTATGATCAGGAATGAATCAATTCATGTGATCCAATAAGGTAACAATATTTTGACTGCAACATTGGAAGATTTAACATATATGATTTTAATGGTGGCACAAAATAGATTTAGATATCCGTTAATGTAACATTGTGATTGCAACTTTGGAAGAGTTGGAATTTATGATTTAAATTTCATTTCATGATAAGAACACATAATATCATTTTTAACACACACACATAGAGAGAAGGATATAGTTAGCATAGGAATGATAAGCCTTGATGGGGTCAAACTGGATATATATGCTCTTTCCCTCTCTCACCCTTGCTGCCCTCCTCCCACCAAACAACATACACATAAATGAGATAGTTATCATATGAAAAATTAGCCTTAGTGGGGTGAAACTTGAGATATATGCTCTCTCCTCTCTCTTCCTTGAGTAACAAAACATAACTTGGGCCATGAGACAAGTGAAAAGCATGCCCCTAAAGGAAATATGATATCCAAAGTCCAAAAAATATGATTATTTTTTATTTCATTGCATTTTTTACATTTTATTGTGAGTTTCATCTTGTTCCCTAGACTCATTTTGAGACACCAAACAAACTTGTCTTCGAATCATCAAACCTAAATGGAGAAGCATAATTGTGTTTCCCCATATCCTATATGTGTTTTATCTCTTCCTTGATAGTGTATCTCTCTCCTCCAACCTCCATGGTGGATATTTTTGAATGCAACCCCTTGAATGAAAAATTGTTACAAGGACTCATGCTCTTAGGTTAGAGTTGAGCCAATGTTACAAGGATTGATCCTATCCCATATGAATCCATTATCTAACAAATAAAAATGTTTCCTTCTAATTTCCTAATTTTATTGTTGAGATAACTTGTAGGAATCTTGATTAGGATGTTTTGATCCTTGGACCAAGAGAATATGGTGTATTGTAATTCTTGACAAGGGACGTAAACCTATTGGTAATTCTATTGGAGTTACATTCGAGTACTCTACTAATTATATTTTCACTCCTTGTGGAATTTTTCACCATTTAGGTTCCCTTAATTCAATTGGGAATTGTATAACAAAATTATCCTTTACTTATTATTCTATATTGTAACCCATTGTTGAAAGAGACAAAGATGAAATTTCATATGTCCCTTCCTCTTTCCATGGTTTTAACAAATGACTCCACCTATCATGTTGTAGTTTATAGGTGTTCTCTTTGTCATGATGGGTTACCTTCTAGTAATATTTTAAGGGCCTTATTTATAGTGAATTTCATGGATCATCTAGCATGATCACATAAAAAATTGTATTCATAAGGAGAAACATGAAAATCACCTTATGATCCATAGGAAATTTTATCACTTTTAGTATCTCAGGCCATACTCTTATCTTATCTTTACCTTGTTTTTTTAATATCATCGAATTTGGTTCGAGGGAATAAAATACAAATAAAAAAGTAGATTTGCCTTTTGTAAGATCCCAAAAGTGTTTTTTGTCCAAGCTTGGGATGAGAATGCTACCCACAAATGATTGAGCTAGTGTTTTTCAAAATTGACCCCTAGTGCACAAATTTGCTTTGTCCCTTACTAAGAAAAACCCTATTTCTGAATGTCATCGAATAAATAATATTTCAAGAAATGGAATCATAGGAGAGAGGTTCCCCTAGATTTAACCCAATTTCAGGAGTCCAACACAATCGATGGTTCTTCCATCTGAGCTCTGGTTAGAGTTTTATGGTGAGTTTCAACTTGCTTCTTGAAGCCATTCAAGTATAAATTTTGAATTCGGTCTAGGGGCATAAAATCCAAACCGGGAAGTAGAATTGAGTTCTATAATATTGTATATGTGTGTTTTTCCAAGGCCCATGTGAGAAAACTACTTACAATTTTTTGAGCTAGTGTTTTTCAAAATCGACCCCCAGTGCAAAAATCACATTGTCCCTTACTAAGCAAAACCCTATTTCTAGAGATTGTTGAATACATTTTTTTATGGGAAACAAAACTATAAGAGATGGATGACCCTAGTTGTAACCTAGTGTCAAGAGTCCAACTCAATACACAATTCATCCATCCAATCCCTCGTTATATTTTTATGGTGAGTTGCAACTTGCTTCCTGAAGCCATTTACAGAGACATTTTGAATTTGGTTCAAGGGAATAAAATATAAATAGAATTGCATAATTGAGTTCCATTATCTAATACAAGTGTATTTTTATAAGTCCCACATGATCATGCTACACACAATTTCTGAAGCTAATATTTTTCAAAATCAACCCCTAGTGCAAAAAATTCATTGTCCCTTATAAAGAAAAACCCTAGTTCCAGAGATCTCAAATAAAGCATGTTATAGGAAATATAATCAAATAAAATGGGAGAAATGAGTTCTAACATGGTGTCAATAGTCCAATGTAATAAATGGCTCATCCATCTAAGCCCCATTTAGAGTTTTATGGTGAATTACAAATCACTTCTTGAAGATATTTAGGGACACATTGAGAATTTTCTCTTGGGATATAAAATCCAAATTGATCATTAAAATTGAGTTACATAAGATCCTATTGGTGTGTTTTCCC
Organism: Picea glauca; assembly: GCA_000966675.3. NCBI lineage: Eukaryota > Viridiplantae > Streptophyta > Pinopsida > Pinales > Pinaceae > Picea > Picea glauca. The sequence goes on along the minus strand of JZKD02S1850408.1, from coordinate 523,539 downwards.
AAGGTCCACATGAACATGCTACCCACAATTTCCCAAGCCATTGTTTTTCAAAATCGACCCCTAGTGCGAAAATTGCATTATCCCTTACTAAGAAAAACCCTAGTTCCAAATATCATTGAATAAAGAATTTTATAGGAAATGGAATCATAGGATGGGGGCGACCCTAGATGTAACTTTGTGTTAGGAGTCCAATTCAATCGACGGTTCATCCATACAACCCTCATTAGAATTTTATAGAAAGTTGTAACTTGCTTCTTAAAGCCATTTAGGAACACATTTTGAATTTCTTCTAGGGGCATAAAATCCATATTGAGAAGCATAATTGAGTTTCTTAATATCACACAAGTGCATTTAGTTTTAATTCCCATGCGAGCATGCTACCCACAATCATCGATATAATGATTTTCAAAATTGACGCCTAGTGCAAAAATTGCATTGTCCCTTATTGAGAAAAACCCTAGTTCCATAGATCATCGTATAAATCATTTTTCAAGAAATTGAATCATAGGAAAGGGGTGACCCTAGTTGTAACCTGGTGTCAGGAGTCCGACACAATTGATGGTTCATCCATTTGATCCCCAGCTAGATTTTTGTGGTGAGTTTCAACTCACTTCCTGAAGCCATTCACTGACACATTTCAAATTTAGTCTGGGGGCACAAAGTCAAAATTGTGTGGAAAAATTGGGCTTTGTAAGCTCCTAAGAGTTTGTTTGGCCAAGGCCTATGTGATAATTCTACCCATAATATCCCAAGCCAAGTTTTTTCAAAATAGACCCTTATTGCAAAACTTTTGTTGTCCCATATTAAGAAAAACCATAGAAATGAAGATCATCAAACAAATATTTTTTGGGGTAATGCGATTGAAGGAGAGGGGTGCCCCTATATATAATCCATTTTCAGGATTCCAACACAATTGAAAATTTGTCCATTTGAGCCTCAGTTACAGTTTTGTGGTGCGTTACAAATTTCTTCTTGAAGCCATTAAAGGACACATTTATAATTTGGTTTGAGGGAATAAAATACAACTAAGTAGCAAAATTGAGTTTTCTAATATCATGTAAGTGTGTTTGGAAAAGGCCCACGTAATCACACTACCCACAATCACTCGAGCCAATGTTTTTCAAAATTGACCCCTAGTGAAAAAATTGCATTGTCCCTTATGGAGTGAAACCCTAGTTCCATAGATCATTGCATAAATAATTTTCCAGGCAATGGAATTTGAGGAGAGGGGTACCCCTTGCTGTAATCCATTCTCACTATTCCAACACAATCAACAATTCCTCGATCCTATCCCTAATTGGCATTTTATGGTGAGTTTTAATTCACTTCTTGAATCCATTCAAGGAAACATTTTGAATTTGTTTTGGGGGCATAAAATCCATTCCAAGAATCATAATTGAGTTTTTAAATCTCCTACAAGTGTGTTTTTCCAACACCCATTTGAGGGTGCTACCCACAATCACTAGAGACATTGTTTTGAAAAATCCATCCCTTAGTGCAAAAGTTGGTGTGGGATTAGATTTGGAGAATGGTCTCTTTTTCGAACTATAGCTAAACATGGATGGTTAGAGTCATCTGAAATAATTATAATATAATTTAAATATCTAATTTGACACATAATACTATAAGGACAAAACTAAGATTCTATTAGGATGCAACAAGGACATTGTCGAGACATGTAGGATACTAAAATGACTCAATTAGGATGATAATACAACATAATTGAGACACGCATGTGACACATAGGATGCACAAATCATGCAAGTATGATGCTAGAAATACATTGAGGAGACCCTAAAACCCTAGTATGATGGAATTATGATGCAAATTATGACTACAAGGACATTCAATATAAAATAAATGTAATCTGAGGACACAAATGAGATGCTACAAATCCTACTAATGTGGATGCAAAAATACTTATTAGGATGCTAAAAGGATGCAACATTAATAAAAATTATGCATAATACATCAACAATGCATGGTATTTCAATATTTAACATGGGAAAGATTCAAATATGCTATCTAAATAAATCCCATGAAGAATCTTACCATGGTTATTATGAGTCACACATGCTTTCATGGTGTAGTTACATTTCATGCACAAAATTAAATCCTAATGCAACTATTGTCTGAACAAGTAGGTTGAACTCTTGTCATAATTACTCTACATGATTTAATGAAATCTTGGTATTGTTACACCATTATATAAGGGAGTTGGTGAGAGGATTTGTATACAAAAGGTTGTATTTAGAACCAAATCATTGTAATTATATTTTATATAGTTGTGAATTGGAAAACAAATGGTATTATCATAATCCATTTATCAACTAGAGGAATTAAGGTTTTGTGGGAGGCATTGAATATACAAATCATATGGCATTGTATTCAATAATCAGTATTGGACATGAAAGGATGTGTGTAGGACATGAGTGGAATAATAACATGGTTTATTTACCCTAAGTGTAGTTTGTCACCTGACATAATTACTCTACACATTCCAACTAGAACCTTAACATGCTAATTATGGGTCACATGTGGTTTTGAATCTTGGTGTAATTACATTGCATGCATGAAATGAAACCCTGATGCAATTTATGTTTGAACAAGTAGATTTTATATAATTATGAATTGGGAAAGAATGGTACTATCATCATTCATTTTTAAATTAGAAGAATGATTTTTTTGTGGGACACATTGCATCTACAAATCATGTGGCATTGCATTCAATAATTAGTATCGTACATGAAAGTATGTGTGTAGGACATGGGTTATTCATAGGGACTGTAATTTAGAAATATATAAATTATTGTGTGAATCAATGTACTACTAAAGAGAATATAAGAGACTTGAATGAATATCATGGTTACATGGGATATTGTTTAGCACTAATGTATAATTGACATAATCATATAACAATGTGCTAGAACATGGAATTATTAGGGCTAGGGATTGAGAATAGGTAGAGATGTAGGGTAGATGGAGATAGCGATTGGATGGAGACAGGGGCCTAGTGGGGAAGTGGGATAGGGATAGAGATTGGGAATCACTTTTCCACTACATGGAAACTTACGGTTGTGCTTGTTTTCCCACATGGGTGAGAAAAAAAAAGCACTTGAGTACCTTTTTAGACCAGGAAGATAATACGAAAAATGGTTAGTTGATTAGTGGATAAACCATTAAGAAAAGAAGAAAAAAAATAACAAGAAAAATAAAAATAATCTAAGCATATATGAACATCAAATGAAAACTCAAAATGTATTAAGGAATAACTACCAATGGAAAGTGGTCTTTGAATTGATAACACCTAGGTGAAAAATGGGACTTATGATTCCCCTCTTCCTCCTTGCTAGGGCCCTTGAGGTCCCCAATATAGAGATCTTCCTCTTCTAACAATGGAGTAACAATGGTGAAGAATTTTTTGACAAAATTCTCAAAAGGTGAGAAGGATATCCCTTGCTATGATCACTAGAATAACTCTAGGAGAAATGAGGACTCTCTAAGAACAATCCAACAACATAACAATACTTAAAAATACTACTTTGTTTGCATCACTTGAGATTGTATTTATAGGATTAATGGAATCAAATACATAACTAGTTCATAGTGTGAATGGAGGCCCTTTTGTAGGTACCAATGATCCCTTCCATATCCCTAAGGGTAGATTTCAGACCGATTTAGGTGTCGTGTCATGGTACACCTCTATATGGAAGTGGGTGAGGCCTGACCAAATGAATTAATGTGTCGTTTCTACATCAACGTGATTTCCTATGATGATAGTTGCATAACCCATGCAAATTGCGAAAATTCAAATGTGTTGACTCACATAGATGTGAGCAGGAAGGCTTTGAGAGAGCTAAGCAAAAAATCAAGGGACTATTTATATATTTTTTTGACTTACTGAATGAAGCCTATTAAATATGGAGGCATGCTGGTTGGTATTTTTCACTGGAACTTTCTTAAACCATTGTCGGTATTGTTGTGAACGATTTTTTGGTGATCACACTTACACCAAGACAAGACTAAAGAGGGAAAATATTGTATTATTCTTATGCCTTTGCACTCTTGCAAGGGAGGTATTTTTTTGGATTTTAATCTATCTTCACATGTGATATAGAAGGGAAAGAGATATAGAATTCCATGATTATATTATGTTTTCTACTTTTGAATGCAATCCCAAGCCCATTTTTTTGAAAATTATTGGGGTGGTGTAATCTTTCAAGAGAAATGATCCAAATAAAATAAAAATTCTTGACAAAACAATACATAGCCTTCTACTGAATATATTTTAATATATTTTTGAATCGATATCTTTCCACTGGATCAATACTTCCTTGATCATCTACCAACATAGTTAGCTCTCTCTGGTATCCAATAGTGCTTCTAGTTGGAGCGAAATGGAACCTTCTTTGTCAAGTTATGGTATGTGATCCAACTTGTAGGTGACTTGAACAATGTGTTTTATGATCTAATAGGGACCATAGAATTTGGGAGATATCTTATAGGGAAATTTATCTTTGAGTGATTTCTATTTATAAGGTTTTTGGTAAAGAAACACTTGATCCCCTTTGTTAAAATAACATTAAAATATATGTTGATCACCTTGTTGATTCATTCAATTTTGTGCCACAAACAAGTTGTCCTTGAGGATATAGATAATGGATTCTCTCATGTGAAACATTCTATCTACTGCATTAACTTTGGAGGTTCCTGGAACATGTGATGCCATTGATGTGGGTTTTTTTCCAAAAGCAACTTCATATAGTGTCATTTTGGTAGCTCCATGACACGTGGTGTTGTACCACCATTTAGCAAGGGTAAACCATTACTCCCATTGGTGAAACGTTTTGGAAGTAAAACATCTCAAATAGGTTTCTAGGAACTTGTTGGCCACTTATGTTTCACCATCAGTTTGAGGATGATATGGAATGCTCATATTTTGTTGTGTACCTTGAAGCTTAAATATTTCCTTCCAAAATTTTCTAGTGAATGTGGGGTCCTCATCCGAGACAATGGAAGTGGGCATACCATGTAGCTTAAATATCTAATCCATGAAGGCCTGGGACACTAAGGAAGGTGTTAAAGGATGATATAAGGCACAAAAATGAGAATATTTTGAAAGACAATAAAAAACCACCATGATGATCGATTTGCTTCCTTCTTTTGGGAGTCCCACGATAAAATCCATTAAATTTCTATCCAAATTTGTGTTGGGATTGGTAATGGGTGCAATGCCCCTGGTATATTCATTGTATCTCCCTTGTTTCTTTGGAAAATGTCACATGATATTAGGAAGTCTTGGATACCTATTTTCATGACGTCCCGAAAGAATGAACGCTTAGTTCTTTCACATGTTTTATGAAATATAGAGTGATCGGCTATGGGTGATGAATGTAGCTCCATTAATACTTGTTGTTTTTAAGGATGAATCCTTTGTTAAAAAAATGTACCCTTTATACAACAATGTATCCTATTTCCATGTATACATTTTAAGTGGGTTGGGATATACATGAAGACATTGGATGCGTTTATTTAAAGTATCATTTGCTAACCATTCCTTGAAGGCCTCCTCGATCCATCCTAGACTTGGTAATGATAAGGCAAAGAGTGACCTATCCTCCTTGAATTGTCTAGATAAAGCATCCACCACAACATTCTCTTTACACTTCTTATATATGATGTCATAATCATACCCCAACATCTTGGTGAACCATTTATGTTTATTTGGTGAAGACAACCATTGTTCAAGAAAGTGATTCAGACTATGATGGTTAGTCTTGATCTAAAAACACCTCCCTACGAGATATAGGCACCAAGTCTCCACTACATGAAGGATTTCCATCATTTCCTTCTCATATGGGGTTTTTCCAAATTTTAGTCACACAAATGCTTACTGATGACTGCCAAGGGGAATCCTTCTTGCATTAATACTACTCCGAGATATCTCCTTGAAGCATCACATTACAATACAAAAGTCTTATTAAATTCAGGTACTTCTAATACATGAGTACTGCACATGGCATCCTTTAAAGAAATGAAGTCATATGATGATACCTAAATCCAAACAAAGGAATTATTTTTAAGGAGTGAAGTTAGGGGAGATACAATTTCACCATAATTGTTCACAAATTTATTGTAGTATCCTGTAAGTCCTAAGAATACCTTCAAACTCTTTATTGTTTTGGGATAGGGACAATCTTGCATAGATACCACTTTTTTGGGATCAACTCATATGCCCCTGTGACCTACAATGTGATCCAAATATTCAAAACTGTGAGCTCCAAAAGAACATTTGGAGAACTTCACAAATAATTGGTTGTATCTCAAGAGTTGCAAGGAATTATCAACATGATCTATGTGTGATTCCATTGTTTCACTATAGATCAAGATATCATCGAAGAATACTAGCACAAAATTGCTTAGGTAGGGTTTGAAGATATTGTTCATGAGACTTCAGAAAGTGGATGGAGAATTAAAAAAGATGAAAGGAATCACCAGAATCTTATAATTACCTTTATGTGCTTGAAAGTTTGTCTTTGGGATGTCTACCACTTTCATCCTGATTTGGTGATATCCTGAACATAGATCAAGCTTAGTGAAAAACTTTTCTCCATGAAGTTCATCAAGGATATCATAATCAATAGGGATAGGAAGTTTTCCCTTTATTTTCAAGTTATTGAGAGACTAAGAATCAGGAGACATGCACCAATTTCCTTCCTTCTTTAATACAATGACTATTGGTGATGAGTAAGGGCTTGTGTTGAGACGTATGACCCCATCCTCCATTAACTCATGAATGATCTTCTCTACTTCATTATTTTATGAAAAAGGGTGGTGATAAGGACATGCATTTGGCTGTTGACTTCCTGGAATTAGGGGAATGTCATCCTCATGCTCTCCTAGAGAAGGGGGTAAATCATTTGGTGTCTAAGAATTGATGATAATTGTGAAGGACTAGTTACAAGTCTGGGTGGATTTCTTGTGGCGGGTTATCCATAACTTGTATATCATTAAATTGGGAAATAATTATAGAGTGTCCATTATTTAATAACTTCTCCATATGATGAGATTTGACTATTTCAAGAGATCCTTCTTGGATCCCTTATAGGGTGTGTACATGACCCCCTTTATGGAAACTCATATACAATTCTCTGAAATCCATAGTGACTAGTCCCAACATACATAGTTATTATCCCCCTAATACTATATCTCACCCACCCATATTGATGGAAAATATATGGGTTTTGAGATAATAGTCTCCCATTTGGAGTCTAACATTTTCACATCTTCCCCCCAATTTCACCATACCTCCATCTGCAATCATGATTTCAAAGTTGTGCACTGGGTGCAAAAAATAATGGGTTTCTTCTACCACTCCTTTGTAAATGAAATTGTGAGTACCACCACTATGAACTAGGACTATGAATTTCTAATGCTTGACGTAACTCATGATTTTAAAGGTTTGTGGAGTTGAAACACTTGATAATGCATCTAGGGAGATAAGTGGTTCTTCATGAGATAATGGAGGTTAGATATCTACCTGATTTTGAGTGTTGGTGTCTTCAAATTGTAACTTTGGTGTCTCTTCGATACATATAATGTCTTCATTTAGGGTGTGAGTGGTCATATCAATTTGGAACAATTTATGTTCTTTACAATGATGACTTGGAGCATATTTGTCATCAAAATTATAGTAGAGTCCTCATCTTTGGCGATCTTCCATTTCCATTGGAGACAACCTTTGTACTTTCAAGGTATGAGTAGGAGTTATTCTTAGGGAAGTACCATGGGGAGGACAAGTGCAAGGAAACAAGATTGGTATTTTTTTTTGTGCATTGATCATCGTCGCTTCTTCTTGTTGGATCATGTTGTCATTGATGCCAATGGTTTGTCATTGATGCCAATGGTTTGATTACTTGGGAGATTGTTGGATCATATGTCATTGATGTAAATGGTTTGGTTTGA
>JZKD02S1850408.1:455970-491758 GCA_000966675.3 Picea glauca | reverse complement strand
TCCTCTTGTGAGTTTCAACCTTGTGAGCATCAGAAACAAAACTTGCAAAACAATCAAGTCTTCAAAACCAGTGCTCTGATACCAACTTGATCTAAAAATGAAGAAGACTTGAAAATTGAATAATAATTGCAAGTGAAATGTTATGTGTTTGAAAGCAACCGGATCAATTTGCAACACATAATAAAGGATTAATTATGTAAAGATACACATAGATAGCAGCATAAAACATTGAACATCATCACATAAACACGACAACTTGATAAAGGAGTTCACCCCACTCCGGGCTACATCTCTTGGTCCAGCTTCCAATGGATCATTATTATTAAATTGCTCAAAGTGCTCAAAAACATGCCTTACAATGCTCAAAATGACAAACNGACTGCTCCAATGGCTCCGCAGCGTCCCAAAACCCCTGTCTGGGCTCTTTCGGCACCTGAAACGGTCGAAAAATGAAGAAGATGGCCTCCTTGAAGTCTCCCTCTTCCACTTGTTGTCTCTGGTTCTACAAAATGTACCCTTGTGCTTCAAACCTAGCACACACGCTTCTTTAAAGTGGAAAAACCAAGTCTCGTACGCAACCACGCACTGGTACAAACCGTAGAATGGTTAAGGCGCCTCCAGCCCCTAACCGCCTCGACAGTGGGTCATATGGCTCATGCGACCATAGACTGGGCATAAAAGTAGTTTGACCGTTTGAAAACCGTTCAAACGGATTGTAACTCCCGCACGTTTTTTTTAAACCATTGGTATATACAAAAATTCACGGGTTAACCATTGGTTATAAACCTGCGCTCATACAATATATGGTTGTTATAAACTTTGGTTTGTTATTACAAAGTCCACGCGCATATAATAACACTGCCCGTATACCATATGGTCACACATATGATCCATGCGACCGTGGGTCGAGGCTAAGCCCCGACCCGTTTCCCCCGCCATTTAATATGAAATGTAAATTCAAATAAATTTTAATACATTTACATCTTAAGGAACAAGTTATGGCGTAATGGTCAGGCGAGTGTTTGAAACCGTTGGCTTGTGGGGAGGTCCCGATATCTCCTCCATACGGACTCCGTTTACGAAAGTAAATATACCGCCGGAATCAGGAAGATGAGACGGACGCAATGGCACTGTTTTTGTCACATTCCGAGCACTTTGAAAATTGAGCAAAATTTGATCCCCTGATCAATAGAGAAGGACAGAGTCAATGTAGATGGTTAAAAGAAAGGAAGATGCGTAGATGAATTATAGTCCTAATGATGAATTTGGTGATCTGTATATCAGTTTGGGTGCCGATGGTACATAATCCAAGGAGGAGTGCATGAACTTGGTAGAAACTAAAAAAATATTGTAGAAAGATATCCATATTTATAAGGCTGATAATGAAAGGCTTATGAGAGCCAAGACACAACAATATGACTTCAATGTCAAATTCATGCAAAGTTTGGATAGAACAGAAAATAAGATGGATAAGGAGACATAGATGAGTAGATCAAGAAGTTGCAGGTCTCATGATGAGAAAAGAAGAGAAGAAAGATGTGTTGCTAAGTATTCTTTCAGGAAAGCGCAAAATAACTCAAGTCCATCTCCTGTCAGAAAGCATACGAGAAGGACTGGGATGAATGAGCTACAGGGGGAAATAATAATATTAAGCCTCCTACCTTCGACAGTGAGCACATGAAGGATCAATATGTAGAGACTTGGTTGTTGGGTATGAGAAAGTACTTCCAGCTGCATAACTATTCTCCGTATGTAGAAGGGAGAATTGTTATCTATCATCTAAAGGGAAAGGAATCAAAGTGGTGGGATCATTATGTGCAAGTGAAACACATTGATGAGAAGAAAGTGACTTGGAGAGAGTTCAAGAGGTATTTCCCAAAGAAACACTTAACAAAGCGGTACTATGATAGGAAAATGAAGGAGTTCTTCGAACGTAAGCTTGGGAACCTGAAAATTGATGAGTATGAAAGAAGACTTTTATAATTTTTGAATTATGTGCCTTTTATCAGGGATGAACAAGTTAAGATTCAGAGATATTTGAGTGGGTTTCCCTCATTTATCAGTGACAAGATATAATATGATGACCCTAAAACATTGGAAGATACCATAAGGAACGCTAAGTGTCTTTATGATAAAAAAAGGTGAAGACCAACTCTCCAAAAGGATTTGGAAGACAAGATCAAACGTAAAGTGGAACTGAGGAATAAGGGAGTTAAGCCACCATTTTTTAGAAATAATGCACAAGGACATTGACTCTTCAGGAGCCTAGAATGTCAGAAATAGTGGGAAAAAAGTCATGGCAACAACCTATGTAGTGTTGGGGTTGTGGTAGGAATCATATGCATAGAGGTGTCCTCAAAGAGGTGATAAAGTGAGAAATGTGCATAGTGTACAACAAGCCACGACAGTGGAGAACATGGGTAGAAATGTGCCAAGGATTTACACAGCGTTGGACAACAAGCAAGTTGAATTCCATTCACACATGATCGAGGTGGAAGGTAAGATTAATGACCAACCCATTTCTATTTTAATAGACTCAAGAGCCAGTCATAGTTATCTAGATCCTAAAATGGTGGAAAGATTCGATCTATAGAGAATAAATACTTGGAAACCTTGGTTAGTGAAATTAGCTACAAGAGTAAAAAGGAAAATTAATGAGATGGTTAAGGATGCATGTCCATTGGAGATTAATGAATTGATCACGAAGGTTGATTTGAATATTATACCTTTGGAATCATATGATATCCTCATTGGTATGGATTGGTTAGATGAGCATCATGTTGTCCTGGATTGTTACGATAAGGAATTTACTTTCCTGGATGAGCACAAAAATTTGATATCATTTCAAGGAATTCCAAGAGTTGTGACTATCAAATAAATTTTAGCATTGCAGTTGAAGAAAGGTTACATGAAAGGGTGTCAAGTATTTGCAACAAATATGGAGGAGACACCTAGATATAAAGTTCCAAGTGTGGAAGACTTCATAGTACTGAAAGAGTATGAGGACGTCTTTAAAGAGATACCAGGATTGCCTCTGAAAAGAGATATTGAATTCTCTATTAATTTGATGATGGGAGAAACACCTGTATCCAAGAGCCCTTATAGGATGAGTACGCCAAAATTGAAGGAGTTGCAAATGCAACTCTAAGAGCTTCTGAAGAATAAGAGGTATATACACTCAAACATGTCGCCTTGGAGTGTGCCAGTTTTGTTCGTGAAGAAGAAGGATGGTACACTAAGACTTTGTATCGACTTCAAATAGTTGAACAAGGTAACAATGAAGAACAAGTATCATTTTCCAAGGATAGATGACATGTTTGATCAATTGAGAGGTGCAAGGATATTTTTGAAGATAGATCTCAGATTTGGATATCACCAAGTGATAATAAAAGAGGACGAAATTAGTAATACTGCCTTTAGAACAAGGTATGGTCATTACGAGTTGACAATGGTGTCATTTGGGTTGTCGAATGCACTAGCTGTCTTCACGTGTTTAATGAATGGAGTTTTGAGAATTTACTTAGACAAGTTTGTCATTATGTTTTTGGATGACATTCTTATTTACTCAAAGTTTGAGGAAGAGAATGAGCAACACTTGAGGATGGTGTTGCAGGTGTTGAGGGAGCATTGGATTTACGCAAAGTTAAGCAAGTTTTCATTTGATCAATGACATATTCATTATTTGGGTCATATTATTTCAAAAGAAGGAATAATTATGGACCCAACGAAGATACAATCCACTGAAGAATGGCCAATACCAAGAAATGTTGCAAAAATTAGATCCTTTATGGGACTGGAAGGGTACTACAAAAGGTTTATTGAAGGAATCTCACAGATTGTGCATCCAATCACATCCCTGCAAAAGAAAGGTGTGTGATTTGAATGGACTCCAGATTGCGTAAGGAGTTTTCAACACTTGAAGATTTTGTTAACGAGTGTGCTGATTTTAAGAATTGTTGATCTAGATGCAGACTTCGTTGTGTGCACGGGTGCATGCAAGGAAGGACTCGGTGGAGTCCTGAGTCATAATGGAAATGTGGTGTGCTACGAGTCAAGGAAGTTTAAAGAGAATGAAAGGCTCTATGATACGCATGATTTAGACTAGGTAGCTATAGTGCATGCCTTGAAGATGTGGAAACATTATCTCATGGGTAAGAGATTTGAGATGAGAACATACCATTGTGGTCTGAAGTATGTTTTTGGAAAGACAAGTTTGAATTCCAAACAAAGAAGGTGGTTATAGTTCCTTAGTGAGTATGAATTTGACATAAATAATATCAGAGGAAAATAGAACAAGATGGTTGACACACTCAACATAAGGATGCACGAAATGTATGCTACAACCATTAACATGTACCAGACAGATTTGTGTGACAAAATTTTGGAAGTTTCCAAATCATATCTGAACTATATGGATATAAGTGCGACCTTACAACAAGGTATGTCGTAGCCGAAGTTTGAAGGTTATGAGATACGAGAGGATGGGATCCTCATGTATAGACATAAACTCTATGTGCCAAATGATCAAGAGTTGGAAAATTTTATTTTGTCAAAGATGCATACGTTTCCTTATGATGGACATCTAGGTTATCAAAAGACAATTGTAGCAGTCAAGAAGAAATAATTTTGGCTAGGTATGAAAAAGTAAATTTCATATTTTATTGTGAGATGTATCGAATGTCAGATGGTCAAGGCTGGGCACAAACATCTAGTTGGTCTGTTTTAGACTTTTCCCATTCCTGAGTGGAAGTGGAAAGTTGTGACCATGGACTTCATAACTAAGTTTCCTAGGACCTCTAAGAAACATGATTCTATTATGGTGGTGGTGGAAAAGATTACTAAATCTTCCCATTTTATTCCAGTGAAGTCAACGTACAAGGCAACTGATATTGTTGATATTTACATGCACAAATTTGCCAAGTTTCATGGTGTTCATAAGAAAATTATGTTTGATAGATATTCCAAGTACACCTCGTACTTTTGGAAAGGGTTATTCAAGGGATTTGGGACAATTCCAAATTTCATCACAACATATCATCCTGAGTCAGATGGTCAAACCGAGAGGGTAAATTAGGTGATTGAAGACATACTGAGGATGTATGTGATGGATAAGCCATCAAAATGGGAAGTCTACCTTCATTTGGTAGAGTTTAATTACAACAATGGGTATGAGGCATATTTAAAGATGAGCCCATTTGAGGAAATTTATCGTAGAAAGTGAAACACGCCTATAAGTTGGGATAACCCATCAAACCACGCATTAGTTGGACCAGATTTTCTCCGAGAAATGGAGGAACAGATGGTAAATATCAGTAAAAATTTAAAATGTGCCCAAGAAAGGAAGAAAATATGCGCTGATAAAGGCATAACCCACATGGAATTTGAAGTGGGTGATCACGTATTTATGAAAGTGAAGGCCATGCGCAGTTCCCTGAAGTTGGGAAAGTGTTACAAATTAGCAACGCAGTATTGTGGGGCATTTGAAATACTTGAAAGGATTGGTCTTGTTTCTTATGTGTTTGCATTGTCTGCGTCCTTATGAATTCATAATGTTTTCTATGTTTTTTTGATTAAGAAGTATGCACCTCATGCTAATCATGTCATTGGTTTTATCCTATATTTGTAGTTGTGCATGGATATGAGAAGTGTAAGTAGTCTTTCCTGGTAAGTTAACTTTGTGATTTTAGGCTATGAGTCATCAAGAAGAGGATTGAGTGGTCGGGTGCATAGGATCATAACTAGTATACTTCAAGAGGTTGGAACTCATGTGTGTTTGGTTAAAGAATTGGAACTCACACAATGTAATAACAGAAATGGTGCATGTCTCCTAGGTGGTTGTGCACACATATGTACTGTGGGATCAATATGTTGGTGCCCGTAGTTTTTTTTTTTAATTCCACTGTGTAAGATCATGTTTTTAAAATATTATGTCACTTCCGCTGTTACAATTTTTGTGTCATGACTCAATATTTGGATGATCACGTTACCTTAAAGTGAATCTGCACAGATTGTGCTTAAAGTAGAAAATGTGCAGTGATATTGTTGGAGTAGCATGGCCCAGTACTATATTAGGGTTTCTACAGATATGTATCAGATCATGTGTAAGGTGGTAATGGGACTTAGTGGTAGCTGGGTACGTTACAGATTGGTATTAGAGAATGTGTAATGTGGTAATGGGACTCAGTGGGAGACTGGGTACGTTACACATCTAGATGGGTCAGAACCTTCAAACTTGTTCAATTCCAACTTAGGAGAATGATGACATATGTTATTATACATTGATTTATTGTTGTGTAGACCCAACAAGGGCTATGAGTGGTTAACTAGTCCTAACTGGGAGGATTATTCCTAGTGTGGCTCAATGTGTTGTGGAGTATAGTGGTTTACTTCTGGCATGCCCCGAGTTTTCATACTCGTAAAGTTCTCCATAAATTATTTTGGAATTTGTTTAGCTTCTCCTCCAACTTCTTATCTTGAATTTTCTTAAGGTACTCATCCATGCAATATTCCAATCTACTCATAATAAATCGGGTGTTCATGTTGTCGAGTGAAGTATGAGGGGGTTTATAGGTACCCTTCATGGGTGATTTCACTGAGAAAAGTTATTAGGTCACAAGGACAATGGAATGTCAAGTGATATAGATATCTGATGTATGTGTGGGGTTCAACAATATTACTCAGTCGAATATATTAGGGAACTAACAAAGGAGGATCAACCATTCCCTTATTTGTACTACTCGACTACCTAGGTCCTAGAGAGTGATCTCTCTAAGTGTATTTCTTAGTGTCCTATATAAACATGATGAATTATTTTTTATCTAAGGATGGTTTCATGTGTAACTAAGGGACTTACTATATTCCTAAGGGTAAGTGGAAGTGAGATTATATATACAGGTACCATATGATGTGGTACTACACAAAGGGGTACCAACATGGGTTTCAAGGTGTTATATAATAATTACCACCACACATGCATTGATGACATGTTGGCCTTTCCCTTTCCCACTTGCATAACTTAATACCATTTTTCCTCCTCTAGATTCATGAACAAATACAATTTTTTTACATATATATTCCTACTATCTATGGAAGGTGCGTACATATGCATGTTTCTCCTCTGCAGGTCACATACACCTTAATTTGGCTAAAAAAAATAATATTTTTCATATTTTTGGGTGGGGTTTATTGGTTCCCCCAGTTCACAGCCCCCTATTTCCCGTATACAATTGTTTGTAACCACTCCAACCACTTGGAGTGTTGAGGAATAAGGTGGAACACGACATGAAACAAAGGATACAGTTCTATAGATAATCAAAGAGGAACACAAAATTTTGAAGATATAGGCAGTGTCTAAAGACACAGTTACAACACTTAATCAAAGCGCATAATGATTAGAACATCATAGTGCATGTTTCACATTGATCTACATGATCTATTTCACAATCTCTCTTGTTTTTATAATGACCTAAGGGGTCTAATTTTATAGTCTCGAGGTCTAACCAACTTCCATAGAATTTGGAATATCTTGTCCACTTGTAACCATAGACTCTTAGAGTTGACTTTGCCAAATCCGATTTGTTGAGTTGTCTTGAAAATGATTCTCAACCCGAGTGCCTATGCATCCAACTTGTAGTTGATTGTTAGGTTGGTCGATCCACTGCCTCACCATATTCAATTGTTGTTCGATTATCTGACCGACAGTCATGTTGAGTACTCGATCAACTAGTGTGGTGTGTTGGTCGATATCCCAACCAACTATATCCATATGTAGGTCAACCTCTCAACCGATTGAACTTAGGATATATGTGATTAACCATCAATGCTTGATGTTACAACACCCCCCCATCAACACATAGATCTAGAGTTTTAGGAGGTGAAATTATGTCACTAGGACACCCCCCCATAATTATATCTTCCTAAAGCCCAAGAATCATTTGCATATTGATAAATATGGCTTCAACTAAAGGTTTGGTGAAGATATCAACAACTTGATCTTCTATTATGCAATATTCAAGAGAGACAATGTTCTCATGAACCAACTGTCTCAAATAGTGAGCATGAAGTTCAACATGCTTCATATTATTGTGGGAAACATGATTTTAAACAACCTATATAACACTTTGATTGTCACAACATATTTTATTCAAGGTCTAAATAGGAAGGCCAAGCTCTCCCAAAAGTTGACGAATCCAACTAGTTTTATTACCTTCTTGAATGATGCCACGATACTCTACTTTTGTAGTTAACAATGAGAATACATTATATTTCTTGCACGGCCACACAAAAGGTCTAGTTCTATAGTGAAACACATAGCTAGAAGTGGACTTATGATCATCACCATCGCCAACCTAGTTGGATTCGGTGTATCCAACTAGCGAATTTGAACTTCGACAATGTTGGAGATATTACACACACCTAGGATTTTATTTTCATTTTGTTTTCCTAAGTTTATTTGGATATGTCAAGGGTTCCTTATTTTGAGATATTCTCCCCTAATTGAGGATATTATCCCCCAGAAAAGGGTGCGACATACCCTCTAGTCAATATTCAGTTACCTTTCAGTTAGACTAGTTGAGTGAAGTGCTACATGTCAACCTTAGATTTATCACCAAGTGTTGCATGATAACCTAGGGATCATCTCCATGAATGTGCACTAGCATTGGGATCATCACCAATAAAGTGCATTCCACATGTGTGAGTAATATCCTCCTCATTTCACTCTGGTTTAGCTATTTAACTGATGACTAGATGGCCAATTAACTAGGACTATGTGGTAGTTGACTCCAGTGAATGCCAATGTGTGTCACATATCTCTACAACACTCCTAATCATAGATGATTTTAGGGGCTAAATTTCGTTCATGGGATAATTTTCCACGGTTTTTCCAAAAACGAGATTCGTTATTTTAAAAATGATTCGCCCAAATTCTATAGGATAAAATTATTTTACCTTAAAAATCGCCAAAATTTTATAAAAACTATATAAAATCCTTAGAAATTTGAATATTTTTACAAAAATATCGCCAAACATTTATAGTTGGCATATAAAGGATTAGTAAGATTTGCCAAGGTTTCTACATTGTAAAATAAATTTCCATCCTTAAAATCATCCATGCTCCTAATGTGAATTATATTGGACAATATGGTGATTTATTTGTGTCATACATAGTATATCACTTGTGTTGTAACATTCTCTTACTTAATCAAAATTCTTTCATTCTTTTATCTAATTTTTTGTCTTCTCTCTTCATCAAACATTGCAAGTTGTCCATGCTTCATTATTAGCTAGATCTTCTATACAGGTATCTCAGAAACTCTATATGGTATAAGAGACCATAGGACACTAGCAAGGATCGTCACCAACACTCTTTTGCAAGTACTGAAGATGGAACAAAACAACAGGAAAGATGGAATTTCCTGCATCTACAATTCTAACGCCATATAATTACTTCGAATGGAAGCCAAGAATTCTACACTAGCTTAGGGGTAGAGGCTTGGATTATATATCAATGGCCACAAAATAAGAACCCACCTCACCAGTGGAAAAATCCAAGTACTTCAAACACATGGATGAGGCTCACAGTCTCCTATCCATGTCTATTTCTCCCGACCTATGGTTTCACATCGATGCATGCAAGACCCCAAATGTGATCTGAACCACTTTGGATGGGATCTTTGGAAATCATGATGAAATGAGGGGAGATTTTCTTGAAGTAGAACTGAACTCCTTCGATCTGAAGAACTTTGACAATGTCCAAGATTTCTTCACCAAATTTAAATCTCTCCTTCGTGAATTGACATACTATGGTATCGACAAATCCAAAAAAGAGAAACAATCGTTTCTTTATATCATGGAAAAACTTGGATTGGAATATAATGTATTTGTATTCACATTTCATTCTAATAGATTCACTGTAGTAGAAACCTAGACCATGCCTTCATTGTCACAGTTCATTGAGGCTTTGATACAGGAGAAGGATAAGATTATTCAAATGAGAATAATCAAGAGCCCCAAGGCACATGCTTCCATGATGGTAGCAGCTCTCAAAATCCTAAATCAAAACCAAAAGGTAAAGGAAAGGTGAATGCAAAGCTAAATAAGAAAGGGTATGCCAAACCCTTCAATGATTCCTCAAGTTCCAAATATGGAAAAATCAAGCAAAAGGAGAAGTGTGGTTACTACAATCATGGGAACCATCCAAAATATGCATGAATGAAGAAGAAAATAGATCTTATGGCACAAATAATTCATAAGAACAATATTAGGGACTTCATTCCTAAGGCTGCCAAGAAGAAGTCAAAAGATCAAGCCCCTAAGAAAGGTAATCCTCATGAATTAGTAACTATTCATTCTTCTCCTGATGCATGGATTGTAGATTCAGTAGCTTCCCATCACATGGAAAAAAAGGATATTCTATCTTTTGTAACTACATTCAAGGGGCCTCCTATCATTAAGGGGGATGACTCTCTGGTCAAGGACACCGGAAAAGGGAAAGTGGAACTAGATCATGGAAGCTTTGAGAACATCCTGCATGTTCCTCAAACTTTCATGAATATTCTCTTGGTGTATCATATTACACACTTAGGCTCAGGAAAAAAGGTGGAGTTCACACTAGACTCTGTATCCATATTTGACATGTAAAAGAACTCCAATATTGTTTTCAGGGAGGTAAATCATCAATCTTGATTATATAATTTCACTAAGTTTATTGAACATGATTCCTTTGTACTACTAACACATGCTGATGATAGTAGTAGATTATGTCATGAGAGGTTTGGTCACCTAAAATACAGGTACATGAAACAACTTATCAAGAATGGGATGGTCACTAGGTTACTTGATATCCACTTTTCTAAAGGGGTTTGTGAAGGATGTGTCCTTGGAAATAATCCTCAAGAGAAATTTGATAAGGGGAAGGATGACAAGGCCTCCTCTCCATTGGATCTTATTCACAGTGGTCTCATGGCTCCATTCCCACATCCATCCATTGGTAAGGAAAGGTATGTTCTTACATTTTTGGATGATTACTCACGTTATAATTGGGTATTTTTTCTCAGACAGAAGTCTGAGGTATTTGAGCATATCAAAGAGTTCAAAGCACTTATTGAGACTCAATCAGGGAGAAAGATGAAATATCTTTGTACATATAATGGGGAGGAGTGTGTAAAAACATATGTTCAAAATATTTTTCTTGAGGCTGGGATACAGTTGCAACAAACAATACCATATACTACACAGTAGAATGGGACTACTAAGCGGAAAAATAGATCTCTCAAAGAGATGGCTAGTTGCATGCTACATGCAAAGGAACTTCCTCCCCAGATTTGGGTTGAGGAACTTAACAATGCCAATCACATTCATAATATATCTTATCATATATCTATTAAACAAAAGAATCCTTTCAAGGCTTGGAGCAGAAACAAACCATAAGTCACCCACTTCCATATTTATGGATCACGGGCACGGGCTCACGTTCCCTATGAGAAGAGGAAAACATTAGATCCACGTAGCTACCCATGCATTTTTGTTGGTTGTATCGATGGTGTGAAGGGATACAGATTACTTGATCCCTCTACATATCAGCTCAACATTGAGCACAATGTCGATCTCGAGGAAATTCCCTTGCATGCTCCACATGAGCCGCATGTAGAGGATTTTGTACTTCCACCAGTTGTGGATGATGAGTCCACACATTCGAATCACACCATAGATATGAGTTTCGGTACATTGTCGGAGGATTCAGAGGATATATATGAATAGTCATAGAATTCATATGCAGAGTCGATACATGCACATGAGGAGCCAGAGCATATGCCCAAGTGGGCATAGTCCACACTTCAGGATGAATGAGATCTTATTGGGGATCCACTGGATTTGAGGATGAAAATATCTCAGTTTGAGTATCCTCCTCATGTACTCACTTCCATTGAACCGATGATTCCCTTGCATTGCTATATGGTTTAGTCTTCAGACCCATATACCTACAAAGAGGTTGAAGGGAACCCCTTCTAGGAAAAAGCCATGAAGGAGGAGTTCAAATATCTCCTCGAGAACCAAAATTGGCATCTAGTTTCGCTTCCTCTAGACAAGAAGCTTGTCAAATGAAGATGGGTCTACAGGACCAAAATGGCAACGAATGAACAGGTGAGCAGACACAAGGAAATATTGGTTTCCAAGAGATTTCAACAGATCCATAGGATTGATGATGATGAGACATTTTCTCTAGTAGCAAAGTTGGATTCCATCAGGTTGATCCTTGCCATTAGAGAAACTAGGGGATGGTAAGTACATAAAATGGACATGAAGAATGATTTTCTTCATGAGGATCTCTCAGAGAATATTTATATGGAGCAACTACATGGATTCATACATAATTCATCTTTAGTATGCCGACTCAAAAAGTCACTCTATGGCCTCAAGAAGGCTCCTAGAGAATGGTACACAAATATGGACTCCTACTTTCTCTATGATCCCAATGTTGGTTAATATGATCATAATGTCTACATGATGAGGACCACTGACTCACTTCTAATCCTAGTTGAACCAAAAAATATCTGAAAAAGGAAAAAAAATTGAAGTTCTCAGATTTGGACAAAACTAGCGCCATCGTGTAGTACTCATCGCGATGATTTTGGTGGTATAATTGGTTAAGAAAATGGAGTCTGTATGTGAAATATACACCGATCTGAAGTTCAGGTCAAACAAGAAAAAAGTCAATTGGTCAAAGGCCGTACAACTAACGTGGAAGATGATGTCATCATGGTGTCATGTTGATGTCAACATGATGATGTGGCAACACCAAGACGTGCCACATGGAAGGTGGATTTGGTATTTTCAGGGGCTTATCTGGACCATTTAAAAGTTGACACGTGGAACTGTACGACAATGACATGTGGCAGTCTGTACGATGATGTGGCATGAATAACAACATGACACGTGGTTGGTACGATAGTGACATGGCATCATCTAGTTTCGACAAGTGGTTGTATGATTATGACATAAAAATCACAGATTTGGACACATGGAAATATGGATTGACAGATGGTAGGATGAGAGCAGGACATGTGGTAGGTAGCTGACTGGGAAGATGAGTTGTTGGGTGACTATGTTGGTGATTTGTTAGTACGGTCCAATGATATAGTGCCAAGTGGCCAAATCACAGGGAACCATGTGGCACCCCAGATAATGACAAGAAGGGCCAGGTAAAATGTTGTTTTGCACCTCCATAGGATTCAACCTCCTAACCTCTCGGGCATGCAATGAATTAACAACATTCCAATAGCCAAGGGTGCGGGCAGGTGGGACTTGACAACGTCGCTTCCCTTTTTTTTTTTTTTTGGATTGGCAGAGCATTAGGGGGGTGGTGCCTGGTTGGGGAGGCTAGCCCTTCGACCAAGGTGCATATGACCAAGAGTCGAGGAGAAAGGGAGAAGTGACAGGAGGGTTGCTTCCAATCCAGCGCTGGCCACATGGCCTTTCACACGATCAGGAGCCGAAAGACTAGGGGTGCGACATTGTTGGAGGCCTAACACTTGGCCATATGGCGTTCAAAATGTCCAGGGGCTAAAGGAAAAGGGGCGCGCACCTGATTTAGGTTCTAAGTGTGTTTTAAACTATATATTAATATTTTTTAATATATTTCAGGCCTATTTTATGGGATTTTTCCTATTTTTGGAGGATTTGAGACTCCCTATTTTTGGAGGATTTGAGCCCAAATTGAGGCCAAATCTTGGGAGGAAGTTGGGATGTGACCCCCAACACAAATTCTATTTAAACCAATCATGTTTGCAAGTTTAACACATTAGAAGAAAGAAAGAGAGAAACATCACATGCTTTAAGGTCGAAGGAATTCTTCTTTCAAGGTGAAGATGAAAAATTTCCAAGGGCCATAAGTTGAGAATATGGAGTCCAAATTCCAAATGGGAAGAAGTGTTGGAAAGGTGAAGCTGAGATCTACAATATGAAATAGGTTGTAGCAGAGTCCGTAGGACTAAAATTCACTTGAATTGTGTAAGTTATTTAAGAGTTGTTTTATTCCATTGTAGAGTGTTGTCAGATTGATAGGAAAAAACTTGGCAAGAGCATTATGCCGAAAGTTCCGGTCAGTGCAATGTTAGCAGGAGATATAGTTGCAAATATTTATAAGTCCATGGTTATGAAATAAATATTTTAAGATATTTTCATCACAAGAATGGAAAATGGTTGCACACCTGAATAAATCTTGGAAACGTAGGTTAAGAGTTTAAGCCAAATCTGTTATCAACTTCTCTCTCATTCTTGTTGTATTTTTTGTATTCCATTTGATTTAAAAATTTATCATTTGAAGAATTTGTTTAATGAAATATTTACCCATATTTCACATGCAATGTCATTAAACGGTCTTGTTAATAATCTAAGTCAAGGTGTATGTTTTCAAGCACCAATTTCAGATCAAGTGGTATGAGAGCAGGATGATTGTATTTCAGTGATTGTGAATAATTATGGGTAAAATATTGAAGAGGGACAGACTTCAGGAACTCAAGGAAATCAATCAACAAATTTGACAAGAAAATGATGAGATAATAATATTGGTGCAGATACTAGAAGAAGATAGGGAAATGATGTGATCAATAGTGATAGCAACATGATAAAGACCTTCCAGAAGAAGTCCTTCTGCTAGAAGCCCGAGTCCTATCCAGGATGATAAAATTGATCCATTTCACAAGAAATCGGATGAGGAGACTTCATATAATCCTACTACACTAGTTGAGGAGAATTTAGTAGAAGAGGCCATTGTCACATTTTCCTCCTCATTAGAAAGTATTCCATATACATCAGATTCTCCTGTAGTTGATCATGAATTGGATTCGGGAAATCAGAATATTGCTACTTTTGAAAAGCATACCAAGGGAATTGGTATGAATTTATTGTCCAAGATGGGCTACAGAAAAGGACAAGGTCTTGGGAATTATGGCCAAGGTATATTTATGCCTATAGAAGTGTGAGAATGACCGCCACATGAAGTTCTAGAATATGTAGGATATTCTAACGATGAAAGTGATCTAGTAGTTTGTGCACATTGTTAGAAAATTGGACACAATGTTGATCATTGTTGGGATAGACATCCAGAGTTGAAACCAACATGGTTTCGAGATCGTAAGGGAAAGAAAACAACTCAAGCGAACAATGAATCAAACAATGAGTCCTAAAGAAAAGGTAAAAGGATTGAAATGTATAGATCCCCTTCACCTAACTTTGATAAAGAACAAGCTAGGGTCATGGAAATTATATGAAGAAAAATTCCATGTACATTTTATGGTTGCCATCAACATTGTGTTGCAGTATGCTGGAAGAAAAAAGTATACAGTAAGAAGGTGACGGAAACAAGGAGTACACTAATACAGGACAATGCGACACTACAGTTAAAGAAGGATCCATGTGCGGATTCAACACAGTCGAGAGAAGAGTTAATGAAATCCAATGAGGATTCAACTCAGCAAAAGAAAGACTCCGTCAAATTTGTCAATGCACATAAATATTGTTCATATTGTCATAAGAATGGGCATGGAAAAGATACATGTTGGAAGCTGCATCCGAAGTGGAGACGTGCTAGAGAGCTTGAAGAGCCATATCATAAGGAGGATGTTGCAAAGGAGAGGAAAGACGACCGAGATAATCCACCAGCAAGAGATGGGTCACTTCACTGGAATTGAGTAGATTTTATGCCATATATGTAAGTGTGTCATCGAGTCAATGTTCACCGAGTCTAATGTAATAAAAGTGATTTGATTGATATAATCACTTATTGATTCTAGTTATTGTTTATTGATTCTAGTTATTATTTTTGAGTCTAGACTGTAGGTTGAATAAGTTGATTGATGTAAAAATTGAGTCAATTGATGTAATAACCTTTTGGAGGACCAAAAATTCTCAGTGGGGAGGTGTGATAAAAAATGGATTTGAAAAGGCCAAAAATTTGAAGTTCTTGGATTCAAATGAAACCAATGTCATCACATAGTACTCATTGCGCCGATTCTGATGATATATTTGGTTTCAAAAATGGAGTCTGTATGTGAAAGATATAGTGATCTGAAGTTAAGGTCAAACATGTAAAAAGTCAACTAGTCAAAGGTTGTACAACTGACATGGAAGATGTTAGCATGAAATCATGCTAACGTTAGCATGATGATATGGCAGCACCAGGACATGCCATGTGGCAAGTAGATTTTTCATTTTCAGGGGATGATCTAGACTATTTAAGAGTTGACATGTGGCACTATACGAAAGTGGCATGTGGCACTGTACATAAGTGACACGTGGAAGTCCTTACGATGATGTTGCACTAGTAGAAGCATGACACATGGTAGGTATGATAGTGACGTGGCATCATTTGGTTCTGAAAAGTGGTTGTATGGTTATGACATGGTAGCATCAAATGTGGACATGTGGAAGTACATATTGATAGATGGCAAGTCGAGAGTAGGACACATGGAAGGTGGCTGACTGGGAAGATGATCCATCAAGTGACTGTGTTGGTGACTTTTCAGTACGATCCAGTGATATCACGCCAAGTGGCCCAATCAAAGGGAACTACGTGGCACCATGGATAAGGCCAAGAAGGGTCAGGTAAAAGGTTGTTTTTAACCTCCACAGGATTCGACCTCCTAACCTCCCAGGAAAGAAATGAATTAACAACATTCTAATAGCCAAGGGCGCGGGCAGGCGAGACTTGAAAATGTTGCTTCCATTTTGGTTTTGTTGTGGATTGGTAGAGAATTAGGGTTGTAGCACTCGGTTGGTGAGGATATCCCAGTGACCAAGATGTGTATGACCAAGAGTCGAGGACCAAGGGCTAAGCACCAGGGGGGCTACTTTTGATCCAACGCTGACTACATGGCCTTTCACACGACCAGGAGCCAGAAGACTAGGGGTGTGACATTGTTGGATCCCTAGAGCTCAGCCATGTGGCATTCCACATTTCCAGGGGATGAAGGAAAAGGCGTGAATGCCTTATTTATGTGCGAAGTGGGTTTTAAACTATATATTAAGAGTTTTTTAATATATTTCAGGCTTGTTTTATGGGATTTTGCCCATTTTTGGAGGATTTGAGCCCATATGGAGGCCAAATCTTGGGAGGAAGTTGGGATGTGACCCCCAAATAAAATGTTGTTTAAAACAAGCCTTTTTTCATGTTTAACAAAATATAATAAGGCAAGAGAGAAGAATCATATGCTTAGAGGTCGAAGGAATTATTCTTTGAAGGTGAAGATGTAAAACTTCCAAGGGCCATAAGTTGAGCATATGGAGTCCAAATTAAAAATGAGAAGAAGCGTTGGAAAGGTGAAGCTAAGCTATGGAATATGATATAGGTTGTAGTAGATTCTGAAGGACTAAAATTCACTTTAATTATGCAATTTCGTTAATATTTGTTTTATTCCATTGTAGAGCATTGTCAGATTGATAGGAAAAAACTTGGCAAGAGAATTGTGTCGAAATTTCCAGTCAATGAAATGTTAGTAGGATATATAGTTGCAACTCTTTAGAAGTCCATGGTTATGTAATAAATATTTTGATATTCTTGCATCACAAGAATGGAAAATGGCTGCACACTTGAATAAATCTTGGAGACATAGGCTAAGAGTTTAAGTCGAACTTCGATATCAACTTCTCTCTCATTCTTGTCTTATGTTTTGTGTTCCATTTTATTTAAAAATTTATCGTTTGAAACATTTGTTTAATGAACTGTTTAATCATACTTCACATGAAACATTAGTAAATGGTCTTGTTAATAATCTAAGTCAAGTTGTATGTTTTCAAGCACCGATTTCATATCACTAGTCCTGTATGTGGATGATCTTTTTATCAATGATAGATTGGTTGGAGCGATTGTTGTGGTCAAGGGAATTATTCATGATAGGTTTTCGATGATGAACATGGGTCCAGTCCATTTATTTATTGTTATTGAGATCATTGAGGATTATTCAGGAATGAATTTATCTCTTTCTAAGTATGCCTGTGATCTCATGGAGAGATTCCACATGACAGATTGCAGGTCTGCACCTACACCCTTATTATTTGGGGTTAGATGTAAGGATGGTCATGATACACTAATGGTGGAAAACACCTTGTATTGATAGCTTGTGGGGAGTATTCTATATCTCACCCACACTCGACCATATCTATCATATGTCGTTAGGGTAGTCTCCGGGTACATGCAAGAACCACATGAGTTACACTGGAAGTTTACCAAGCGCATCCTTAGATACATTCAGGGCACCATTAGTTATGGGATTGACTATGAATAAATTTGCAAGTTGCATCTCACATGATCCACCGATTCTTACTAGGATGGTGATGGCACTGATCACAATTCGGGTACATGTTGAGTTTGGGATTTGGCCCAATCTGTTGGTTGAGAAAAAAGAAATCAGTTATTACTCTATCTTTAGCATAGGCCCAACACATGAGAGTAGTCAATGTCACCATCCATGCATTGTGGCTACATAACTTCCTCATCGATATCGACATTTAGTTCCACTTTCATACTGTGATCTAGTGTGACAACCATAGTACACTCAAATTCTATGAGATCTAGTACAAAGACAACGAAAAACACATATCAAGATCCATATGCATTTGATCAAGGATCTAGTTCATGGCATGGTCATCGATTTGCAGTACTTCCCTTCCACCGAGAATACTACTGACAAATTCACCAAGACTTTAAGTAAGAAAAAGTTCCATGGTTTTCACGATCGTCTTGGAGTGAAGGACATAGTTTCGTAGCAACTATATTTCTCTTATTTTGATACATCATACTTTGAAGGGGGGTTTTCCCCATGAGGTTTTCCTTCTTTCCTCACTTTATTTCAGTTTTCAATAGTTTCATTGTTCATGGGTTCCTAACATGGCCTCTATTTTCGAGACCCATTCATTATGTATACTCCCTAGTAGTTTCCAAGGGGGGTGTTGGAGATATTCCACACACCTAGGATTTTCCTTTCATTTTCTTTTCCTAAGTTTATTTTTCTATGTTGAGGGTCCCTTAATCTGATATATTATCCCCTCATTGAATACATTCTCCCCTAGACAAGGGTGCCACATACCCTCTAGTCAATATTCAGTTACCTTCCAATTAGACTAGTTGAGTGAAGTGTTACATCTACACCTTGGATTTATAACCAAGTGTTTCATGCTAACCTTGGGATCATCACCATGATTGTGAAATTGCATTGGGATCATCACCATTAAATCACATTCCACATGTGTGATTGATATCCTCCTCATTTCATTCTGTTTTAGCTAGTTAATTGACGACCACATGGCTAGT
Source organism: Picea glauca (assembly GCA_000966675.3). Taxonomy (NCBI): domain Eukaryota; kingdom Viridiplantae; phylum Streptophyta; class Pinopsida; order Pinales; family Pinaceae; genus Picea; species Picea glauca. The sequence goes on along the minus strand of JZKD02S1850408.1, from coordinate 472,449 downwards.
TAACTAGGACTACATGGCAGTTGACTCCAATGACTGCCAGTGTGTGTCACATCTCTCTACAAGACTCCTAATGCACATTATCTTGTCTACTATGGGGATTTATTTGTTTCATACAAAGTATATCACTTCTATTGTAACATTCGTTTACTCAAATAATATAAATTCTTTCATTCTTTTCTCTAATTTTTTGTCTTCTCTCTTCATCTAACATTGAAAGTTGTGTATACTTCATTGTTAGCTATATCTTCTAGGCAGGTATATAAGAAACTATATAGAAAATAATTTATACTAAATAGAGTGGTACCCTTCAGATAGAGAATAATTCGTTTGACTACTTTCTAATGGATTTATTTGGGATCCTGCATGACCCGAGAAACCACACTAACAACAAAGGAAATGTCAATTCAACTATGAGTAAGATAAATAAGATTGTCGAATAATTATTGATAAAGTGTAGCATCGACTGCGAGTGTTTGAAAGGTTTTGATAATATTTACTCCAAAATGAAAAGGAGTAGCACAAGGCTTGCAATCAACCATGTTAAAACATGTCAACAGATCCATCACATATTTAGATTGAGAAATAAAAAATCCATCACAAAGTGGTAATACTTGAAGAACCAAAAAATAATGCAGGGTACCAAGATCTATCATACCAAAGGAGTCAACAAGTTTTTTCTTCAATCTAAGGATGAGATCATTATTATTTTTTGTAATGAGTAAGTCATATACATATAGAACAACAATCAAAGTGTATCCATTAGTGTGGAGAACATACAAGCTGTGATCATATTCACACCATTTGAAACCATGTCAAAGACATAAACTGTTTATCTTAGCATACCAAGCTCCGGGAGCCTGATTCAAACCATAAAGAGACCTCTTAAGTCAACACAGGAAATTTGAATCCATCACAAAACCAAGTGTTTGTTCCATAAATATTTCTTCAGATAGGTCACGATGAAGAAAAACCCTTCACATCCATTTGATGAATTTTCCATCCAAAATGAGCAACAAGGCAAAGAATCAATCGAATAGAGTTCATCCTTGTGGCATGGGAAAATGTTTTAGTATATTCGATGCCTTCTTGTTGATAAACTCCCTTCGCAACCAGGTGTGCTTTATGTTGCTTAGCAACACCTTCAAAGGTAAATTTGGTCCTTTAGACCCATCAACATTTCACATTGTTCTTTCCTCGCGGTCGGGGAACCAAGTCCCAAGTATTATTCTTTGACAAAACATCAATTTCAGTCTTCATTTTTTACCCCCATTCAAGTCGTCCTTCAATGTTTGAGTAGGTAACAAGGTTAGAGGTTTCTAGTACATGAGTCATCAAGGAAATGTTGACATATTTATTTTGAATTCGAGTCTGTCATCCGCAAGAGTCATCTCTAGCATAATCTCCAACAACTTCAATTGCCTTGGAATCCCATCTAGGTAGACAAGAAATAGGTGAACTATGGTTCACTTCAGTAGTTCAATTAGAATTCAGAAAGGATTCAGTGGATGGACCAATTGAAATAAAGGATGAAGGATTAGTCAAATAAGAGGTCGATGGTCTAGTCAAAATAGGGAGAAAGTCCAAATATCCAGTCAAAGGACTGAAGAATGGAACCTGAGCACCAGTTTCAAAGACAAAATCAAAGGCATCATCCTATAGTAGTATAGAATAGGTTTTCACACACCCGACCCCCAAGTAACTTTTTAAGGGATGGGGTATAATTTTTTTCACTTTTCTCAATCATCTGAAATATTCTCTATAACAACTCCATCGTCTTTTGTTGATCAAGAGATTTCCAACGATGGTAAGTTCACTTAGAACTGAGCTCTGGAACAAGGGTTATGACCTTCTGAATTTCTTGGGCTTACATAGGGAATATCTCTCTTACTGCGCCGTGGCATCCTCGTGACCCCACATTGTGCACACCAACTGATGTGGTGACATCTTGGTCTTGATATGGCACTAGCCTAGCCTAACATAATGGAACTTCGATCCATGTAGGCCTGCATCCATCGTAACTCAGGCCTTCTCCCAGCACACTCTTCACTAACCTCTGAAGAATATGGTATCGAGGAATATTCCCTTTCTCTCGATGGACAATTTCAATCCATGCTATATCTCTCAACCTACAGTTATGATCCATTCGACACCTATGGTTTACCAATCCTATTGGATGCCACTCAACTTGTCAACCCATTGAATATTAACATGCTCCATCACATTGATGTTCTTAGTCAACATCAATTAACCATGTCACCATAGGGCGCTTAGGCTTGCTCGACTAGAGGATGACATTTGTCCCTCTCCTATAGTGCAATTAAAATACTTAATTAATATTTCGTAAAATACCATTCTTTGGTAATTAATTACTTAAATCTAATTAAGGATAATTATTCTCCATAAACTAATGATCCAACAATCAATTTTTCCTCAGCCTAATACTCATGGCCCAGTAATTACTAAGGTTTCAGTTTATCTTTCTCCCCCTAAGAAGTAGTTTAGCACTAATTCAATTAATTACTCTTATGATAATTATGAGTAATTATATTATAACACAATGGGGTTAATTTCCCCATAATATACTTAAGTTGATTAACCTTAATTAACGTATATAATTCAATTCCCCCCAACACGCAACTCCATACCGAATTTTCACGTAATTCCAAATATATATAGAAATATATGCATATTTATTTATTTACTGGGGAAATGAATTAACTATATTTAATTTGATATTTATTATTACAAATTTATTCTTTTATTAATTATATTATAATATAATTCTATTTAATTATACTATATTATAATTTAATATATCAAAGGAGCACTTAAGATTATTAATATCGATTAATACTCAAGCCTCTAGACTTCGGTGAAATTCCTCATCACACTTTTATGAACCCAAATCTCGTGAATGCCGGAGTTCCAAAGAGGGTCCCACTCATACTATACCTTTGTGCAACTATAATTAATTATATCACCATATAATATAATTAATTCCATTTAATGTTTTTCATAACATTGGGATATGGGGAAATAGGTTCGTCCTTCAACCATTTTTCTCTTACGTTCTATCTTCCCCAAACACCCCTGAGTCCTGAAGCTTCGAAATCCCAACTCCCATAGCCTCGAACTCCCAAAGGGTCCACGGTTACACGTGAATTCACATTAAATATTAAATTAAAAAGGGAATAAGGGTTGGTACTCTGTCACGCATGAATATCATAATAACTCAATTAAAGTATATTATATTAAACCTTTTTGGAAAATTGCGTCCAGGCTTATAAAATTCCAAATATTATATTTGATACTGAGATGAAAGAGAGAGAGAGCTCTCCAAGTCAACTCCTTTGGCTCTCCCACACATCCTTTATACTCAAATATCCCGAAGCCCGAAGTGGCCCCACTTATGCACATTTCAACATTATTTAATATTTAAAAAAGAAAGAAGAAGAGATGTCCTTATTCAAGTGTGGCTATTTAATAAACATTAATATAATATCATATATTATATTATACCCCTCGAAAATTACACCCAGGTTTTAAAAATTCTCCAATATTATATTTAATAATTTAATATTGGAATTAGGGAAAGATATTTGGGTCCACATCTTTGACTCTTCTACGCAATTCTTCATTCTCATATAATCTGGAGTCCCAGAGTTTCGAAGTTCCGAAGGGGACCCACTTGTATTACAACTTAATATAAATACAATGAGTTATTTTGAATTATAATATAATAATAATACAATGAAATATGATAATAATAATACTATGTTAATTTCATCACAATGAAATATGATAATAATACAATTAATTATAATTATTATCTAAGCAACCTTGTATATGGAAAGGCAGGGTTCAACCTTCAATGACTTTGGCTCGTGGAATTCCATCACCCAAACATCCCAAAGCCCCAAATCTCTGAAGTCTCGGAGTTTTGAAGACCATTAGATGTTTAAGGCATTTAGTCATGGGTTATTCCCTGGTGTACTTTGGCATTTGGAATCGTATTAAATTATATTTTCTTTTGGTCTCAGGCCTTTCACGCTCCAGGAACTTTCGCCTCCATTTTCAAAATAAAATAATAATAATAATAATAATGATGATGATGATGATGATGATAATAATGATAATGATAATAATAATATGTAGATAGACATATATATACATATATTTCCATAGACCTGCATAGTTTTATTACCTCAAGAATTTAAATGAAATTATTTTCTCTTAGATGAAAATAAGAAAAGGAAAAATATAAATTTCGAGTCTTTATAAAGGGATTTAATAAAAGTTTATATTCCAAGGAAATATCTCCATTCTGGAAATTAAAAATATAATTATAATTTCTCCCTTGTGAGTAAACGAGTAAATATTGTTTCCTTATTACTATGATTTACTATTCTTACTAAATTTAAGGAAATTGATCCTAATACAAAGATTTACCTTTACAGTAAATTGTGCATTTCTACAAGTATTTACAACCTACCACATTTAAAGGGATTCTTCCCCAATTTGTAGGAGATTTAACACAAGTTTAGAATAATTGTTTATTAATGCCTAAAATTAGCATAAACATTTCTTAAAGTCCAAATGAGGTTTTTGGAGTTTTTTTTTATTTTAACAAATTTAGGAAATTCCTCATTTACAATGCATTTTAATGTCTAATAACATTTAGAATATTTCCTTAAATAACAACTACAATTTTGAAGTCTGTTGCTTACTAAGTATTCTAACACATAACTCCAAAGTGCTCTTAGATAATGATCATCCTTAGGTAGGAAGTTTATCTTTCTCTTTTAAATTTTTGTAGCGATTCTAGTTAATTTGTTTGTTCTCATTAGAAATAGAAGATGGTTGTAAGTGTAGATCAATATTAACAATTTCACCTAGAAATCTTATTTTAACACACAAATAGTCAATAGATAAGGAAGTAAATCAAATGAGCTTCAACTAAAACATTGTCTTCCTTTTACCTAAATTTCTCAAGGCACTTTTTTCATAAATTAAACATACACAATTCTAAAACACACTGTGTAACTTTCTCTGACTTGACACTATAGGTATTTAGCAAAATATACTTATCTAGAACCCATAAAGTGTTGCAATTGCTGAAAGGGGTGCCCTTTTCCATCTAACCATAGGAACAACAACTCCTGGATGGATTTACCGCTGGCCACCCCCTAGCTAGATCATGATGCTCTGAGAGAGACTCTTCCTTTTGTTCTGCAACAACCAGGGATGGATATCACTCTCCTCTTCCCATAAGAGTTTAGCATATCATTTCTCTCTCCACCAAGAAAGGGTGTCTAGAAAAAGTGCTTCCTCAGTCACTCATCCTATGCGACCCTGTTTATCAACTTGGTTCAAAACATTGCCCAACAATTCCCATACCTAGAAAAAATTCATTTTTTTCAATTCTCTTAGAACCAGAGAGCTACATAATCTCTCCCTCTTCAGAAAACGGTCACCGAACTCATTCCTCTACATCCTCTCTACTCATAAAAATGGCTCCCAGACTCAACCAACTGTCTTCCCTCTTCTTTTCTCTCGATTTTTCCTGTCTCTTTCCTTCTTCTGTAATATTTCGTGGGTCAAATCCCCCAATTCGTGGGTCAGTCCATAATCCTCTAGATGGGTAATTTTTCTACCCATGCTTCTAAGAAAAGGTATTTTTTTTACAACAAACATTCCTTTTCATAAATGTGGGAAGCTGATAGTTCATATACCAACTTCCTGTATTAACCACAATTCTAGAAAAATGGGCAATCTGGATTTTTCTTGATTATTAAATTGGCAAGGGAAATTTCCTCATTGATTTCCTCTCATGCATCATGATCTACCTTGGAAGCCCCTTCAATAGTTATGCAACACTTTCCTTTTTTTTTTTTTACATTAGTAACATAAATATTTACACTACCTTTTTAGCAAAATACATTTATATTTACAAGTTGGGGGAAACAAAGGTATTACAGAGGAATTTAACAACTTAAATCCATAATACTTCTCATAAAACCATACATTGCATATGATACTTATTTTCCATTTGATAGGATCAAATAGTTAATAGGCTTTCGATTCTTTAGAGTATCCCATCATGATGAAAGCATGTCTCTTTCCATCCAACTTATTTCCGAAATCATCGGGAATTTGAGCCTAGGAAACACATCCAAACACATGGAGGTGGTTGAATGAAGGCTTCTTCCCACACCATGATTTGACTAGAGTCATGGAAGGAACAACTAGCATTGAGATGTGATCGAGAACATAATTTCCACATTATAATGCTTCAGCCTAGAAGCAAGGAGGCAAGTCTTTAGCTTGCAAAAGACATCTATCCATTTCAACTAGTGTCCCATTTTTGTGTTATGTAACACCATTCTGTTGAGGAGTGTGAGAAATCGACCACTGCTAGTCAATACTAGATCAAAGTAAGTATTATTCAAAAGTTCAATTTACATAATCACTGCATTTTCCGATCTCGGGAATTTGATTGGTCGACCACATTTATTTTCAGTAAAGGCCCAAAACTCCTTGAATTTTTCAAAGACAAGGTTTTTATTCTTCAGGAAAAAGACCCATGTGAAGCGAGAGAAATAATCAATGAAAATAAAAATGTACCTTTCACTTTCCACTAAAGCTAAATTGATGCACCAAACATCATTGTGAACCACTTCCAATAGGTTATGTTCTTTCCACACTTTTCTAGAGTTGAATGGTGCCTGATGATGCTTCCCAAGTACAAAACCTTTACATACTCCTTTAGTGGGAAACACCTTGGGAAAAACAACAACCATGTTCTAATTTTCTAGTGCCTGCAGACTTCGAAAATTTAGATGTCCAAGTTACTCATGCCAAATTTGACTTCTCTCATTAGTGTGAGAAAAAAGTGCAATTAGTTCGGGTTTAGGTTGAGTCAAGTCACAAAACTTGTACAAACTGTCCGTCGGGTCGAGATGCCCATTAGAGAAAATCAACTTACCTTTCCAAAAATCATGAACATAGAACCGGTATGGAAATTTTTTTGCAATATTACATGTCTATTTTAATTGAGAAACATATAACAGATTGGAACTGAGATTTGGCACATGATAGACATCAACAATCTTCCCATGTCGACAAGAAATATCACCCTGACTAGCAACATCCAAAGAAAAATCATCAACATAGAATTTACTCTCCTCAACTTTATTTAGTCTCATGAACAAAGAGGCATCCTTAGCCATGTGATGGGTGCACCCAGATTCAACTACCCATTTTTTTTGTGTATAATGAGACAACAAGGCCTGAGAAGTTCCAACTTGGAAGGTGAAATTATCAGTGGATCAATGAACGATGAACACATCTCCTTCAAGGTGTTTAAACTTGTCCTCTAAGTCATTTCACTTCTTATATCATGTTTTCTCCACATGCCCAATCTTTCGACAACATTGACATGTCTTCTTCTTTCGTCTTCGGTGTGGTGCATCTTCTCGTCTTTGAGGTTTCTAGTCATAATATGTAGGTTTCTGTGTAGAGGTATCAAACCATACTCTATCCTTGAGATCCATCTTTCCATTTCCCTTGAGAAAGTGATCTTGGTGTTTACCACCAAGATTTCCTTGTCTTAGCAATCCATGTTGATCAATGATCAAAATGTCAAATAAAGCTTCAAAGGTGTAATCCTTACTATATTCCTTGTGAGCTTGGAATTTGGTGCAAAAAGTGAACACAAACATGTCAAACAGTGTTCTCAAGTTCATCAGGACAAACTTGATGAATTTTCCATCTTCCTTCTTATATTTGTTTCCACATTTTTTCTATTTCAACTAGAGTTCCTTGACACATGCCAAATAGTCCTCCATTCTCTCAAAGGAATGAGGATCGAGAGAGATAAAATATTTCTATAACTGCATGACTTGGCGCTCGTCGACTCAGTCGAAAAAGGTTTTCAAATTCTTCTAGTCTTGATGAGGATAGTAGATTCCACTAAGGTGAAAACAAATATCCTATGAGATGTAGGTCATAAAAACTCCTACCACCTCATTCTTCTTTCCATCAATAATGAACTTCATCTGGTTTTTTATTGGAAATGGTATCTCCACCTTTGTATACTGCCACGATACTTTACTGTTTAGGAGAGTTTCCATATTTTGTTCCCATACCACATAATTTGATCCATTCATAACAACATGATCGATATCCGAAGCCATCTTCAATATCTAGAAACACTAGTATATTTCAACAAGTTCCAATCAACAAACCATTGGGCTAGAGTTAATCACACAATAGATATGACTTAGTAATATTTGCATATAATTGGTCGAGGTTTTAAAACATCGAATATTATACCATGTTGGGTAATAGGGTGGAACATGACATGAAACAAAAAACACAGTTCTATACATAATTGAAGAGGAACAAAAAAATTCAAAGATACAGGTGGTGTCTAAAGACACCATTACAACACTTAAGCAAAGTGCACTATGATTAGAAAATCACAATGCATAGTGCACATCTTGATTTGCATGATATATAGTAGAATATATCTTGTTTTGATAATGACCCAATGGGTCTGCTTTTATAGTCTCAATATATAACCAACTTTAATAGAATTTAGAATATCTTGTCCACGTGTTATAACCATCAGCTGTTAGAGTTGACTCTGCCGAATTCACTCTATCTAGTTGATTCGACAAGGATGCTCGACCCAACCGCCTATGTGTCAAAGAAATGGTCCCCATTTCATCAATTTCCTCCATAATATTGGGAAACATCTATTGATTTTGACTCCTAGTGAGCCACTTTCCTTGGTGAAGAAGTTGTCCTCCTTTGAAAACTCCATAGAGGTGGATGTTCTACTAGCGGGTTCCCTTCATATTGATGTCCATGATCCAATCAATTTTCACCTGTTTAATTCTATCAGGATTGAGTTTTGTAGGTTCCAAGTTCTCGGCCACATTCGAAGTGTCCAAGAGAGGTGGAAAATTCAGTCGAAGCAGCTCCACATTTAATACAGGGTACAAGCCAAGGAAAGGGGGAATACTTAATTCAAAATCATTCTCACCCACAACCTTGGTGATGGTGTAAGTCCTATATTAGAGTGAGTAGATATTTTGATGGGGTACGATGATGCACTCTTTGTGAAAATTTAACAATTCTTTCTCTCCCACCTGAAAATTCTATGGCACCCAATGTTAATCATGGCATTGTTTATAGTTGGAATCGACTTTCTACAAAATAAAATGATATTTTTGTTGGATGTGATGGATTAATTCAACAAATTTGGCTAATCGATCAACCTTAGTCTAAGCATGGGAGTAATCCTATTACACAGTTGCAATGGGAAGAGCTACATCAGTGGGGGCCAATGGTTGGAATCCTAAGCACACTTGAAAAGGGTTGTGGCCAATAGAGTTATGGAGGGATATGTTGTAGCTATGTTGAACATAAGGAAGGGTCTTATACTAAGTGTGTGGATGCTTGGAATTGTACATCTTCAAGATATGGACAATCATCTTGTTGACTACCTTGGTTTGTCCATCACTCTGTGGGTGGAAGGCAGTCGATTTGGTAAACTTGGTGTCCATAATTGACCATAGGATGGACCATAAATTACTTAGTAACCCACTGTATCTATTTTAAATATTGGTTTGTGGGAGAAAAAAATGAACCCAAACTATTCAAAGAAGATCTTAGTAGTGGGCTCAATTGTGATACTCTTCTTATAGGGTGTCAATTCTACCATATTAGAGAATCGATCAACGAGCACAAAGACACAATCATTACCATTCTTGGTTGAAGGTAGACTGAACATGTAATCCATGGATATGGACTACCAAGGCCTATCAGGAGTAGGAAGAGGGGTGTATATATCCTATTTACTAATGGCGAGTTTGAAAATGGAACATAAAGTGTAGGATCTTATATACTGACTGACATCTTATCCAAGATTCAACCAATAAAAATTATTTTGTAGTACTAACACTAGTTTTTCAACACCAAAGTGTCCTGCCACCCAACTATAATAAGCTTCCCAAATCAGCTTTGCACGCTCTCTTGAAGGAACACAAATATGGATAATATGGCATAACATTCCATCCTGGACATGAAATTTTGGAACTGGTTTTCCTATGCTCAATGTCTAATAGGTAGAAACAAAGTTAGAGTCATTGTTGTATAATTGTTCCCACCTAGAGGTCTCATGTTCACATGAGTTAATAACTGTGGTTAGTGTCACAATCAGGGGTCGATTGAGGTATTCTGCATGATGGTTGGTGTTGTCCTTATTGTACTTGATGTTCAAGTGGAATTATTATTGGTATGTGGACCACTTATGATGGAGGTCATTTTGTAACTTTCATTGTGTCTACAAGAATTGTAGAGGCTTGTGATAAGTGTGGATGATCATTTCCTTTCCTAGAATTTAATGAGTCCACTGTCAACATTCCTGTGCAATGGGGTACATCTCTTTTTCATAGGTGGGGTATATACAAACATCATTAAATAGTGTTTCACTGTGATAGGCCACTGAATGATCATGTTGAGTGAGTACTGCACCGATATCATAATTTAAAGCATCTATCTCAATCTCAAATGGTTGTTACAGGTCTGGAAGAGTAAGGATTGGTGCTAAGTAGAGGAGAGATTTAAAATCATAGAATTATTTATACTGTGATGAATCCAAAAAAACTTGGCCTTGGATCCACCCTTGGTCACCTAGATTAGGGTGCAAGTGATATGAGAGAACCCCAAAACAAAAATGCATTATAACATAGTGAGGCCCAAGAAGATACAGAGCTCGGTTAGTGTCTTCAGGGTTGACCAATTGTGAATGACTTGGATCTTGTCTTGATCCACATACACACCATGATCATCCACGACGTATCCAAAATACTGAACTCTCTTCATATAGAAGGAACACTTGTCCAAATTTTCATATAACTTGTGTTGTCACAGGGTCTCCAAGATTTGTTGAATGTGCTTCAAATGTTCCCTAGGTTTTGTTAAATATGAGGATGTCATCCAGATATATGACCACAAAGGAGTTTTTGAATGGTCACAATATATCATTCATCATCTACATGAATCTGGTTGGGGCATTAGTCAAGATGAAATGCATGCCCAACCACTCAAAGAGACCTTATTTAGACTTGAAGTTTGTCTTCCATACATCATTTTTCTGACTGGACACCTGGTGGTATCCTGACTTCAGATCAATCTTACTGAAAAATTTGGCGTCTTTGATATGATCTAGAAGATAATCAATCTAGGGGATTGGGTGTTGGTTCTTAAATGGGATTTTGTTCATGGATCTGTAATCAATAGAAATATTCCACTTCATGTCCTTCTTCTATACCAGAACAAATGGGCTCCTGTAAGGTGAGGAGCTTGTTCTAATGTGGCCCTTTAGAATTAGCTCTTGGATTTGGCATTTGATTTCTTCATTCTATAGATGGAGTGCCTATATACTACAAGAACATTAGGCAAAGGAGCATCAGATGTCAAATCAATTGAGTTATTTACCTAACAGTGCAAATGTACCCCAGTAAGTAAGTTAAAGATGTTGTGTTCTTATACTATCTTATCCACCTACGTATGTTGTGTAGAGAGACCTCGTGCAGAGGTTTTGGTGGTTGTAGTGTTCTTACATTCACCTTTTGACTAGACCATAAAGATGACAAATATATCGATCTTAGAGATAACCTTTATACATTGATTTATAGAGAGAAAAGAGACCATAGTAGTTGGGACTGCTTGTGGTACCATGCAGAGTTCACCTCCCAAAGTAATAATGACACTACATGGCCTAGATTTGTAAACAACATGATGTTTCCACATATATGTTTTCCCGAAATGAACATCACAAACTTCAAGTGTGGAAAAAACAAAAAATACCTCATCTTTGAAGGGATTGATGCCATAGTTTAGGTGAAATTGTTGGACGATGTGGATGTCCTGTCCTTGGTTGACACAACCGATGGTCTATGGCTTAGGGTGAAACATTTTTGTTAGGTTCAACCTATTGAAAACCTCTTCTGAGATTAGATTATTTTGGCTATAATTGTCAACAATGAAATGGAGTGGGGTCCCCTTTACCCACATTTGTGAGTGTAAGAGGCACTCTCCTTCTTCATGCCCCTCTAGTTCCTCTGGTTGGACCTTTGTGGTAGCAATGGTGAAACTAGCTTCCACATCAATGATCAATTTTCCCTTATTTGATTTTGAATCAAAGTCTGAGCCAACATCTGACTATGGGGATTTCATCTTAGCCAACAATGACCATTTGGAGTGACATTCATTACTGATGTTCCAAGGGATTTTGTGAAACTTACACCACTTTCAAGTGTCCTTCTTGGACTTCTCGTTACCCTTCTTTTCATGTTGCTTGGACTGGTTGTTCTATGGCTAGCCATCCTTGCTCTATCATTTTTTGGGGAGGTAGGTCCACCTTTACCTTGCTTATGCTGCGATAGGTTTGCATAATTGAAATCCCACTTATTTTTTTACTTGAATGTTTTCTCAATATTGACAACATATCAGTAAATGGATCCTAGCGAGGAGATGTCAAGGAAATCTATATTTGTTTGGTTGTACCTATGTAGGACACTACAATACTTCAAAACCAAGTTCGATCAGAGTCTTTAATACCCAACTTTGTGTGCAAGGTATGGAATATGTTCATGTAATATGGAACTGTTTGGTCTCTCTCTTGATGTAGAGTTGTCCATATCGTGTATTGGTCATAGTAGTTTTCAACAAGGTAGTCTTGCTCATTGAGGGCATAAAAAAACACTGCCCAAGTGGGTTCTAGCCCAAAAATTGTAGACTCATCTCCATTTGCTCGCAATAAGTTTCCCACCATTCTCTGACACGAGGAAGGTATTTAAGGAGCGCAAAGGTGATTTTTCACTATTGGAAAAATTTTGGACAGATAAATAACTCTCTAGTAAATTTAACAAGTTTTCTAAAGCACCGATGTCTATCTGGACTTCAAATAAAGGAATATCAAATTTAACTTGTACCTTGAAGGGAGTTTCACCTCCGAAGTGACTTCTGGTTGAAGGTTCCTCTGTTGTTGTTAGCCATCGAAGGATCTGGGTGAAATTATCCATCATCTTGTTCCTTTATTGCAATATGGATTCCTCAAGCAACAGTTTGATAGGATCTCCTACTCCATCATCTCTCTTTTCTTATTCCATGGGAGATTTCTTGAGTTGGTGGAAGTGTTTTTTCCTTAGCTCAACCAATGCAAAACCCAATTATCGATATCCCGACCTCACCGGGGACATGCATAGAGAAACAAAAAATATCATATTTCTCTGATACCACTAATCCATATTATGTTCAGAATGAAATGAAGGTAGAGATATAACAAGGAAACAAACATAGATATTTCAATAAATACAATAATACAGTTTAACTTAGATTCTATTAATGAATGGAATACAAAAGACTGTAAAATGCAAAGCACACAAACTAGATGGAATGGTGGTAGCTTATCCTTGAAGAGAGATATGTTTTGAATATGCTCATTCCAAAGAAGTTGATTACAAGGAGGCCAAAAAGGACTTTTAACATAAAATAATCAATGAAAAAAAAATAAAAATCCAAAACCCTAACCCCATAATATGAAATGCCAAAATATTTGTTGGCCCTGATGTGGTTAGTTGATATGCCAACCTCTCAGGGGCATAACGTTTTCATAACATTTCCATTTGGGATGATCGATATCCCATTGGAAATTTCCAGTCGTGATGTACGCATTATGAATGGCCCAAAATCTACCTTCGAGTACATGTTGGGTGTTGTTTCCCCAAAAAAACGTCGTTTAGGGCCTCAAAACGGCCCCAGAAGTTTGGGACCTAAAAACTTGTAGAACAAATGCTAAGATTTGGAACCACTCCGAATTAGTGGAACAAGTGTGTGGCCACTAGTATCCACTTGGATCATTGTCAATATAGAAGGGTCCAAGGCCTTTCACCGATAAGAGTGGAGTCTCAATCACCTCCTCAAAGGCATTGACTAGACCAATGTTGGCACAGGGGAAGACCTGAGGTTCACTCCAAGAGTGCACCAACAAGCCCTAGCTATTGGCCCTTTCAGCAAAACCTACGAAGCAGATGCAATCTCACCCAAAGCATCTATGAGGGGGTTGTAGGACATAAATATCTACAACCAGGGGAATATCAAGTGTATCCAGTACACTATCAACTCACTATACTTATCAAGCTAGATCTATCTTGCACAACTATGGATATGATCTAACATAGCAACGCAAATAAAAATATAACAACGACAGAGATCAAAGCATCAATCACACACAACAAGAGATGTACGTGGTTCACCCTCTCTCTAGGGCTACATCCACAGAACTGTTCTTATGATATATTAAGGTAAAGCTTACAGTTCTTGTCTACGCTCTCAACCAACAGATCTTCTTTCTCTTCTCTCTTCCTCTCCCCTTCCTGCGCACCCAGCTACATGAACTGATCTTCACACCCAGCTGAAGATATTACAATACCAGAAGGTTGCCTCCTCAACTCTTCTTCCTCTCAATACAATGATCTCTCACACAACTATATGACTAGATTAACAACGACATCATAACAACATGTACCCCTATCTCTCTATGACCCAGGTTCTCTTGGCCTTTATTTATACATTACAGTACCTCACCGACAACCTTAGGTCAAAACCTAGGTGTCAAAACCCTAATTACCAAAACCCTAGGTGTCTAAAACCCTAGGTCAACTTGACCCACTTTTCTCGGGCTTCGTTGACCTATCTTTCCTTTCTTTCTGCGCGGTGCTCCAAAGCATCCAATGATATATTTTTCAACTTGCTGAGTTATCCTCGATCCATATTCCTTGCTTTCCTGTCATCCTTGGTCTTCTCGTCCAACGACTTGCTTTTACGTACTTCGCTCCATCTTTTCTGCTCTTTTGCTCACTTCGACCCAGTAACAGTTACTGTGTCCTCTGTGAAGCTCACTTTTTATGTTTTCTTCTCTGTACTTCAATTCCTTCCACAACCAAGGGCCAACAGGCCCCCAACACTCACCTATGACTCGTCCCGAGGCACTTCGGGTCTGATTCCTTTGTGTTACTTATCCTTTGGACATCGCAGTACAACCTGTTCTTTCTTCTCTGTCCGTCCCTTCTTCCCTTGTGCAGACTGTCTTTTCTGTGTCTGGTGTTGGGCCATGAATATGACCTCTATTTTGCATATCTTTTCCTTGTTTTTCACCTATTCTGCACCAGTTTCCAGCATCTTATATCCCCTTTTGACAAAAATCTATCTATTTTTCTACATTTCTAGCCTATATCGTTTTGCCCTGCCTAACCATGTTTCTAAGGTAAAAAAATAATCTTTTAATACATTTTGCAAATGTTTTAATCTTTTGAATGTTAATTAAAAGAATGCATACTATGATTAATGGACTAATGCAATATTGGGATGTAGCTCTTTTGACTACTCTATTGCAGATTATCATATATTGATGCGACCTCCTTTTTGCTCGTGAAGCTTCATAAAAGTTTGATGCCACTTTAGCATACAAGCTGGACTCCTATTCAAAGAAGAACGTATGCAGAGATGCATTTAATGGAAGTTGTTATTAGAGGCAAATCTCATGACACTTCGTGTCATGAGATCGCCCATTCAAGTTTATTATGTAATTAATACTCTACATGGATTTTCCATTTTTAGCGTTGGTAGTTAGCTTAGATGGAGGATCGTCGATCCAAAAACAAGGATTAAAAACATTATAAAATGATGGGTCCCAGTATGAGGACATGGATTGATTTTTATTTTGATAAACTCAACTGAGACTTTTGCTGAATAGAATGATGCTGGTTTTTTCTCTGAATTGATGTCTGGTTAAAGTTGAACACATGGATTAGTCATTTATGCAATAGCTGTTGAATGGATATGGTAGCATAGATCATTATTTTCTGAAATGTTAACAAGGATCTCTGTCTCTGTGGGAGGGCCCACCATCAAAGGTAGATGATCTCTCCATTTTATAGTAGATATATATAAAGTAGAGGTTGATTGTCTTTTTTGTAGAAATAATCAAGGTAGAAATCGTTTCATGTTTTATGATTTAAATATGCAACTGTTAGATTGAATTCGGTTATAATTTAGATCACATGGCATTGTAATTCTGTAGAGTAATCTCTGTGCACAGAGCATAGGATAGCTGGTAGATAGATATGAATAACCATGTTTTGTTCTTTGTAGATTGAATCATCAATTTTCCAAAATCGTAGATTGAACTATAGGATAGAGATAGTGAATGGTAGAATTAAATAGGTTTCAAATTAATTCATAAGGCTTGGATCGTTTGAATTCGTGTTAATATAAATAGATTCATGCATGGTATGTTAAGCCCTAATATTGGCTCATTACCCCTTAATTGGGGCATATTATATTAGTAATGTTATTTTATTTATGTCGGCTTTAGGCCATTAGTTGTAATTATACCTCCTAGTC
>JZKD02S1850408.1:441289-455960 GCA_000966675.3 Picea glauca | reverse complement strand
TTGTATCTTCATTTTCATTTTCCTTCATGTCCAAATAACTTCATCAATATTCTGGTCCAAAACCCATGACTAGGGTTGACATCAATGACAACAACCAATCTTCCAACAATATATACCAAGGAGACATTTTCATTTTGAATCATCTTGTACTTGAATATTTAAGTGGGGTAAAAGGAGGTTGACCCCTCGAAGAGGCTTATTATCTGAATTTATCTCCTTTTCAAGGCGTTGAGTACTTTTTTTGAGGTTTTTCTATGCTATATTGATATTTGGTTCTTAACATGGTAGTTAAATTTCAATGAATTTAGTCAGTAGTCTGTAAGTTTAAAACCAGAACGCAGAAGGAAGTCTGATTAGTTTTTATCATTTACTTTTACACAGGTCGGTTGAAGGAAATTGCAGAGTTAGTGACTTAGATTGAATTTATAGTTAGTGGATAATTAGTGAATTTGATTTAAGAGTTAGTTGTGATTTTGAAATAACTTCAGGATAGCGTAGATTAAATTTATCCTTATGGTACAATCTCATAGGATTTTCCTCTCGTAGGAAATAGATTTACACTTAAAACTAGAATGGAGTTGTTGTTAGTGTTCCGTACCCATTTCACACTAGTTACTCTGTTTTGTACTTGTTCAACACTATTATGATTATTTCAGTTAATTAGAAGTTAATCAGGTTTGATATTTCCTTTCTGAACAAGTGAATTTTAAATCTTTATTTTTAGATCTAGATTCATAGAGTATTTCTCCACTAGCACCCATAGCACTGTAGATGAATAAAGAATAGAAAATAATTTGGTGATCAAGATTAAAACATTTCTTTCTGCATTTTTGATAGATGAATTGTGAATTAATAAATTATAGAATAGGATAGGAGTTCTGATAGAATTTAGATGATTTCAAGGAAAGCTTAGAGTTATGTTTGGTATTTAAATTACATTTCTTTAGTGTGGCATAGATTAAATGGTTTTCTTAGCATTAGTTGTAGACAGTGGATGGTTAAAATAGAATAGATGAAATTAATGGTTAAATATCCTTTCCTACATTTTGAAAGTAGAGGGTTTTATAGATAGAGTAATTTGGCTTCTTTTGAATAGTTTTTAGAAAATTATTACCCGCACATATAGTGTAGCAGCTCTAAGATTACCAACCCTGGTCTGACAATTTAATGTTTTCAGGTCATTAGAAAAGTGATATAATTTACCTGACATTTTTGGCACCGTTGTTGCGGAGCTGTTTAAAAGGTAAGTTAGATAGTTGGCTTTATTTTTGACATGTTTGGTTTGGTGTGGTGTTTTCTAGAAGGTTGACCGAGGAGGAGTTGTAAGATGAGAGGTAAGAACATGCACATCTATTATCACAGGTTCCTTCAAAACTCAATATTAGTCTTTATTTTATTAGTTTCTTTTTTTATAGTATGTTTTCATGAGAAATAGAGATAATAGAGGTAGATTTAGGGGAAACTCAAAATAAGAAAAAGATCCAAAAAACATTTTTGGTGGGCGACAGGGTTCTGTCACCACCTCTGCAGATAGGTATTCTGAGAAATAACAACAAAAAGGTGAAACCTCCACCCAAAAAGCAATAGAAACTGAAATCAAGATATTGGCTGAGGAGACTATTGAAGGAAACATAGGATTAGAAGAAGAAACACCTGAAATTGGACTAGAATGTGACAATACAATATCTGAAGAACTTCAATCAACACTGATTACACCTCTAAAACCAGGTGATACCACTTATTATGGAAAACAATTTCCTGGTGATCCAAATTGGGTTGATTTAGTTAATCTTGAGAGAGTGAAAGCTCTTCTTGAGAACATTAATCCTATAGTTTCACAGGTAGATACCACAATCATTGGAGCATAAGTAATAGGATCCTCGGACAATCCAATTATCCAATTGGGGGATAAGTATTTTGTTAGAAGGAACTCCACTGGAAAAGAGGAAAGGTGGGATTTCACGCCTTCCCCGAAGAAATATCGAATTGCATATACAATCTTCGGTCAACCTTTTAACAGAACTGAAAGAGAAAGAGAAATGGAGAGAAGAGAGGGAGAAGAACCTCATAATGAGCATGGGGAGGAAGAACAAGTAGAAGATGAACCGCGAACAGAACCTACCTTTGGATTCCCAATCTTGGATCTGGTTCAAAATATCAATATGAAAAGTATTCCACCCTCTGCACTACTGACCTTTTATGGGAAAAGTAGTGAAGCTCCAGATGTCTTCCTGTTTCAGTTTGATATCCTTTGTAGAAGTTACAACTATCTACAGGATGCACATAAGTTGAAGTTGTTTCCTACAACTCTAAAGGATTCTACATTACGATGGTTTATGGGTTTAGGAGAGTACAGTATTAGATCTTGGGAGGATATGAAAGCGACATTTTTAAAGAAATACCAAGACTACTGTAGACCCAAGGATTCTTGAAATGATATTTTAAAAATGCAACAACATGATGAAGAGAGTCTAGAGGATTTCCTAGAAAGGTTTATATATATTCTCCAAAAATCCAAATATAATGGTCTCCAAGATGAAGCCATCAAAACTCTTTTCTTAAAAGGCATTTTGGAAGAATATATAGATACTCTTAATCTAATGGCTTCAGGGGACATCTACCAGAAAACCTTCGAAGAAATTAGTGAGTTATGTAGAACCTATTCGAGAAGTAAGGGGAAAACAATAAAGAGTGTAAGAGAACCTGTTAATAGAAACACTAAAGCCAGTACCTCTTGAGGAGTTACTAGGAGTGAACTAGGCAATCTTCTTGAAAATTTCAAAACTTATATCCTTAGTACCATTGTCTCTCAGTTAGACAGTATTAAAATTAAGAAAAAGCAGGAAGGAAGACCTTGTATTAGGCATGTATTGTCCTAGATGTAGGAAAAGACATTCTTGGTGGGAATGTCCTTTGGATAATATTTTCGTATGTGAAATTTGCATTTATAACCATGCAACAAAGGATTGCCCATCATTACCTGGGTTACAAGCTATATACAAGGGAGGGGAGGCTCCAGAATCATCATATCCACCTAGGAGGCCATGGAAACCTAGTAATCAAAACATGTATCAGGATCCAACCCCACAACCTTCTAGTTATTACCCCCTTTTTCAACAACAACAACAAACTCAGCAACAACAATGGAATTGGCCAAATTGGCCACTGCAGAATGTATCTACTCCACAACCTTGGGATTGGTGAGGGCATAATTATGGAAGTAATCAACAACCTGTAGTACCGATGCCTCCAAACCCAAATAATCAATACCCTCCCAATATTCAACAACTATTGCCTGGATTTATTCCACCACCACTACCACCACTACCACCAATTCCACAAAATTCACAACAATTTCGCACTCACAACCCTCCTCGATCTACCATATTACCCTCTCAAACCATTCCAAATCCTAATAATAGACCATCTCAGCCTCTTAATAATGTTGATTTTCAAAACTTTCCAGCTTACACCATTGCTCCCATTCCCATACAAGAAATTCAGTTGAGATCTGGGAAGGTGTTAAATAAAACTCCACCAATAAGAAGGACATCTCCTACCATTATTATTCAAGAAGAAGAGGAGGAAACTCCTGATGAATTACCAAATGAAGAAACCTTGGAAGATGTCATTATTCCGAAAATTCAATCATCTAATCCTCAACAATCTATACAAACTTAGATTCCTCGAACACCTCCTTTTCCTGAGAGGTTGATTATTGAAAAACCAATTGTTCGACCTGAGTTTGATATCATGAATGAGTTGAGAAATGTTTGTGTTAAGATTCCACTGCTACAAACAATAAGGGATGTTCCAATCTATGCGAAAACCATCAGGGAACTTTGCATTAAGAAACTTGGTCGGAAACAAAAAGATCCCCCTACTATACATCTCGTGGGACAGTGATCAGATTATATCTCTAAATCACCTAAAATTGTGAATTATGCCAACTCGGGAAATCCAATAGTAACTGTATCTATCAATAATATTTCCATTGGTAATACTTTAGTGGATTTGGGTGCAACTATTAACATAATGACCCTCAATACTATTGAGTGGTTACATTTAAGCCATCTCCTTTTCCCTACTCCCACAATTCTCGAACTTGCTGATAGAACAACTGTCAAACCTGTTGGGATTTTAGATGACATACTGGTCACATTATCTTCATGGTAATATCCTATGGACTTCATGATTATTTAATCAAAGGATCCCACAAAAGGTCATCCAATTATTTTGGGAAGACCTTGGTTGGCTACAACTAATGCTTTCATAGGGTGTCATGGAGGAGATATGTTTATTTCAAATGGAGTTTCTTCACAAAAGCTCACTTTATATCCACCAACTCAACTAGTTTCTAAAGACTTACGATGGTTAACATGTCCCTATAATGAGGATGATTTGGAAGAACCCTTGTTTTCCGTTGATGAGTTTCGTGCTCTTCAAGAACCAGTAGAAGATAATATCTTGAGCTAGTTTATGTCAGTAACAGAAAATGTGGAATTTCCACAAACATATTCTCAATACGATACAAATTTTAACGAGGAATTCCAGGAACAGAGTGAGTCATTTACTTCATTCTCATCATCTATGGTTTTTACCATTGATGAACATTTAGGGTCATCCACTATTCCAATCGAGATTGGTCTAGGGAAAAGCTTGTGTATTAACTTTGGATTAAGTCCAAATCAATAGAAGCAATTAACGAAAGTTTTAAAAGAACAATCGGGGGAATTCGCATGGGAGTATAATGATATGAGAGGAGTGCACACTGATACTTGTATTCACCATATCTATACTTAATCTAAAATAAGACCAATAAGACAACCACAAAGACGAATGAATCCCATCCTGAAGGACTTTGTAAAGGAAGAATTGCAGAAATTACTAAATGTGGGATTCATCTATCCAATTTCTGATAGTAAATGGGTGTCACCTCTTGTGGTGGTGCTTAAGAAAGTAACAGGGAAATGGAGGATGTGTCTGGACTTTAGGGAACTCAATAAGGCAACCCTGAAGGATTATTTCCCTTTACCTTTCATAGATCAGGTCTTAGATACTTTGTCAGGAAATAAATACTTTTCTTTTCTGGATGGATATAGTGGGTATAATCAGATCCAAATTTCTTCGGAAGACCACGATAAGACAACTTTCACATGTCCATAGGGTACCTATGCTTATAGGGTGCTACCATTCGGATTATGTAATGCTCCTACCACATTTCAAAGAGCAGTCCTGGGAATTTTTGCTGATTTGATCCACGATTGTGTGGAAGTCTATATGGACGATTTTACTGTGTATGGAAACACCTTTGAAGAAGCCCTGAACAACTTGGAAATTTTTTTAATTCGTTGTCAGGAAACAAACTTGACCCTCAGTCATGAGAAGTGTAGGATGTTATTAACTGAAGGTTTAGTCTTAGGTCACCATTTATCCTCAGAAGGAATCAATGTAGACCCAACCAAAATTGATGTTATTGTCAACCTTTCACCACCAAAAAATCAAAAGGAGGTGAGGAGTTTTCTGGGCCATGCTGGGTATTATTGTCGATTTATTGAGAATTTTACAAAGATAGCAGGTCCTATGCTCAAATTACTGACAAAAGATGTAGAATTTTGTTGGGATGATAATTGTCAAATTGCTTTCGAGACTTTAAAAGAAAAATTTTCCATGGCACCAATCTTAAGAGGACCAAATTGGTCTCTTCCTTTCCATATTTCCACAGATGCCTCAGACACTGCCTTAGGAGGAGTACTAAGACAAAAATAAATCCAACAAAATTATGCCATCTACTTTACTAGCAAGAACTTAACTCCTCCCGAATTAAATTATACTGTGATAGATTTGGAATTTTTGGTTGTCGTTCATGCCATCAATAAATTTTGACATTACATCATTGGGTATGAAGTTTTTGTACATACCGACCATTCTGCTATTAGATTTCTGATGAACAAACTAGTTACTACGGGAAGGATTACACGATGGCTTTTGTTACTTCAAGAATTTAACATCACTATAGTTGATCGGGCAGGAAAATAAAATTTAGTTGTGGATTTTCTTTCTTGGATTCCTCAAGACAGTAATGACATTCCAGTGAATGATAATTTCCATGACAAACATTTATTTGTAGTAGTTGTTAAGACCCCATGGTTTGCAGACACAAAAAACTATTGAGCTACAGGAAGATTGCCAGCTCATTTGTCATCACCACAAAAGAGAAGGATTGTCCAATAGAGTGCTTATTACTCTTGGGTAGGTAGTGATCTTTTCTATACAAGTCCTGATATGGTCACTAGGAGATGTGTTCGGGAAGATGAGATTCCCGATATCCTTCAAGCCTGTCATGACGAGCCATGTGGATGACACTTCTTTGATAAGAGAACAACATATAAAGTCTTATAATCAGGATATTACTGGCTGACACTGTTTAAGGATGCAACCAAATATGTAAGAAGTTGCGATAGTTGTCAAAGGATGGGGAGACCTACCGTAGCAGATGAGATGCCCTTACGACCTCAGGTTGTGATTGAACCATTTGAAAAATGGACACTTGATTATGTAGGACCAATTTCCCCAATGTCTAGAAAGAAGAAGTACATCTTGGTTTGTACAGATTTTGTGACCAAGTGGGTAGAGGTAAAATCCTTATATCAAGAAACTGGGAAATCAGTGGTGGAATTTATTTATGAAGATATCTTTACCCGCTTTGGTGTTCCACAAGAAATTGTTACTGACCAAGGTGCTCAATTCACCTCTAAAATAATGAAGGAACTCACAAATAAATATGGGATAAAACACTGTAAGTCTTCCCCATACCATTCACAAGCTAATGGGCAAGTGGAATCCACAAATAAAGTTTTAGAAGCTATTCTGACCAAGACAATACATTTACACCATAAAGATTGGGCAAATAGACTTCCAGAGGCTTTGTGGGCATATAGGACTACGTGGTGAAACACCACTGGTCATACCCCTTACAAACTGGTATATGGTAAGCAAATTCTCCTTCCCATAGAATTTCAGATTCATACCTTCCGTATAGTAGCAGAATTGGGTTTAAATTTGTATGAGGAACATAAACAATGAGTTATGCAATTGAATGAATTAGATGAAATAAGACAAGATGTCATTCAACGAACTATTTTAGTTCAAAATCAACGAAGTAAATGGCACGATAAGTTTATTAAAAAGAAGCATTTTCAACCCGGTGACTGGGCTTTATTATTTGATTCAAGATACAAAACTTTTAAGGGAAAACTTACAACACGTTGGTTAGGACCTTTTGAAGTCAAGACAGTTTTTGGCAACGGTTCTGTTAAGATTAAGACCATTGATGACTCACAAAATTCTTTCGTAGTAAATGGACATCGACTGAGAATTAATCATAAACCTCTATCCAAAGATGATTTCATGCAGGATATATCGAAACAAACAAAAATGGAGTTAGTAAGAGAAGAGTCTTACTCTTCTCTTGTTACTCGATTCTTTTTCCTTCTTAAATCTAAAAAATATAAAAAAAAATAATAAAATAAAAAAATGATAAAAGGTTTTTCTCTTGTCTATATAGTTTTTTTTCTTATATTATTTGATCTGTTTTTAAGTTTTGCAGGATTGAGGCAGGTACAAAATGGAAGCATCTTTATTTTTCGTAACAAGTAAGAAGGTAAGATTGTTTATTTTGCGAAACATTTTATAATACTGCCATATTGTCTTGCTTTAATCTAATAAATTTTGAGCTTGTTTGCTTCCTTTGTTTCTCATTAAAGTATGAGAGGAGCATCTATCGGGTATAGGCTTATTCTTTTTTTGGACCTGGTAGATTATTACGGGAAAGAAACCCCCTGGAGTCTTCTTTTAGCCATTTTTCAGACTCTCAAAATGTGAAAAAGCAACGAGTGATAACTAACTTGGGCTCGTAAAATCCACAATTAAGTGATTATTGTTCCACCAAATCATTTTTCTGCAAATTTTTATATTTGCACTCGAGTTGGATGATGTGGGATACATTAAGGTCCACCTTCCAACAAGTCTCACTCCATCGACATCAACACTTTATTTGGAGATGAGGCTAGAGACTATTTAGTACCCTGGTATTTGCATGCCTTAATGGCAGATCTCCTTGCTAACAACCATGGGAATACATTAATGTATCTTGGTTGATAGATCTTATAGGTGACTCAACATTAGAATATATATTCATACCTGTTAATATGTACTACAGTTACCTTGAGGCCCATTGACATCAATGGTGGGTCCTCTTGCATTGGTTAACAACATACATTAATGGCTGGCAATCCAATGACTTATTTTTGTGTTCGACTTCAAAACATTTATTCACACAATAAAGATTTGTGCCATGGGTAAAAGCTTTGAATCTGTTGCAGATTTGATGATTTTGGTTAATTCCTCTTTGAAATAAAAGGAGGACAGGTTCATAGTTAGTCAGAGATTTGTTTGCTCCAAAATGGGAACTTTTTCTACACCTCAGCAGGTTTGGGATACTTGTCCAGTTGCAGTTGGTTTTCAGTTATAGAGCTTGGAGCTTCGTGTTTGGCTAGAGATCATTCTGTTCAAATTGTTCTCGCTGTAGTTATTGTTCATCTTATTTTATCATTTTTCCAGTTTCTGTTTCATTCCAGTTTGGTACCGGTTTTGCACCAGTTTATTTCAACACTCTTTTAGTACTTGTTTTGTACTAGTTCTGTATCTATCTGGTACTCAGTCAGTCTACTCATGAGAAAGAATAACATTAGTTCCGTCCAGGAAAAACATCATATTGGTTTCAAAAGGATCCGAGGGCACTTTGTTGTAGAGAATCTTTCAGCTGTATAATTCATTAAAATCAAAGGAAAAACAGGGAGAACTTTTATAATGTCTCTATACCAGTGTAGTTGGGACAGAGGCATTATGGTCAGCATGAGACATCTATGGAAAAAGGATACACTCAGGCTCTGATCTTCAGCACCTGTTACAATACATGAAAAAAGTAAGTAATGGATGAGGTATGTGCTTCTTTAGTTAATCATTCAAATTATTAATACATTTAAATTTATTAAATGAATGATTGATTGCTGCCATCCTTCCATAACGAGATTTGGCCTTTGACAAAATGATTGCACATGTCCTCCCCCGATAATGATTTTATCCTTACCATGTGGTGTGTTCTCTCCATTACTTTCGCACGATTTCAGACATGTACTCTTTGTACTTTGAGATGATCCACTCATGATGAATCCTCATAAACATTATCTATCTCACGATTTTATATAAACTTTGCCATGATTGAGATCGTATCTCTGCAACCACCGTTATCTCTGCATGATTTCGGTAATGTACTTTATGGTACTTCGGGATGGTTAATTAATGATGAAAATGTTTGATCAACCACACATAATGATGCCTGTGGATGTTTTACCTCTTTTTAGACAGTGTTTAACCCCGTCGTGCATAATGTTTCTACCCTTATCCATTCTCAGCCCGACCTGGATAATTTTCTATCTTACCTTCACCTCTGTACCCGTAAACATGGTAGCTAGTCGGCATGAACCAGATAGTTTGGATGAGATTTCTTCCTCGCTGTAGTTATTGTTCATCTTATTTTATCATTTTTCCAGTTTCTGTTTCATTCCAGTTTGGTACCGGTTTTGCACCAGTTTATTTCAGCACTCTTTTAGTACTTGTTTTGTACTAGTTCTGTACCTATCTGGTACTCAGTCACTCTACTCATGAGAAAGAATAACATCAATTCCAGCCAGGAAAAACATCATATTGGTTTCAAAAGGATCCGAGGGCACTTTGTTGCAGAGAATTTTTCAGCTGTATAATTCATTAAAATCAAAGGAAAAACAGGGAGAAATTTTATAATGTCTCTATACCAGTGTAGTTGGGACAGAGGCATTATGGTCAGCAGGAGACATCTATGGAAAAAGGATACACTCGGGCTCTGATCTTCAACACCTATTACAAAACATGAAAAAAGTAAGTAATGGATGAGGTATGTGCTTCTTTAGTTAATCATTCAAATTATTAATACATTTAAATTTATTAAATGAATGATTGATTGTCGCCATCCTTCCATAACGAGATTTGGCCTTTGGCAAAATGATTGCACATGCCCTCCCCCAATAATGATTTTATCCTTACCATGTGGTGTGTTCTCTCCATTACTTTCGCACGATTTCAGACATGTACTCTTTGTACTTTGAGATGATCCACTCATGATGAATCCTCATAAACATTATCTATCTCACGATTTTATATAAACTTTGCCATGATTGAGATCGTATCTTTGCAACCACCGTTATCTCTGCATGATTTCAGTAATGTACTTTCTGGTACTTCGGGATGGTTAATTAATGATGAAAATGTTTGATCAACCACACATAATGATGCCTGTGGATGTTTTACCTCTTTTTAGACAGTGTTTAACCCTGTCGTGCATAATGTTTCTGCCCTTATCCATTCTCAGCCCGACCTGGATAATTTTCTATCTTACCTTCACCTCTGTACCCGTAAACATGGTAGCTAGTCGACATGAACCATATAGTTTGGACAAGATTACTTCCTCGATGGAATTTCGAGATACCAAGCACATTTTTGAAGCCGCAGGATGGATGCGCTTTCTTGAGAAATTTTATGGATATGATACGGAGATTGCTCTGCAATTTGCTAAGACCTTCGACAGGCATCACACCATTATCAAAGGCCTCAAATTGGTAATTATAGAGAGTCTTATCAGTTGGGCAGTGGGTCTTCCACACACAGGGGAAAGATGGTGTAAAGGAAAACCAATTGCGAAGGATATTTTTAATCAGTTGTTGATTCTTGAATTCAAGGATGCTTACTAGTCAAGAGGCAT
Source organism: Picea glauca (assembly GCA_000966675.3). Taxonomy (NCBI): domain Eukaryota; kingdom Viridiplantae; phylum Streptophyta; class Pinopsida; order Pinales; family Pinaceae; genus Picea; species Picea glauca. The sequence continues at coordinate 445,102 of JZKD02S1850408.1, read as the reverse complement.
TCCTAAAACCTAGTTGTCAGGCTTATGGGGTAAGTTTCTGTATATTTTGCAAAAAATTGTCACCTGTGAAGGACGTTTTGATACTTTATATATATATCATGATAAGTTGTTACTCCATCTGGAAGGAACTGCCCCTATGAACATTCTATATTATCTGCTCCAAACCTTGGGAAAAATGGTGAACCAGATTCAGAAAAGTACAACGAATCCTAAGGGTAGTTTGTCTCACCACGGGTTAATTAAAATTCTTGTTTCATTTGCTTTGGAAGCCAAAGATTTAACCTGGGAATGGTGTCTATAGGGGAATTTTAAACCTGGTAAATCTAAGAATTCCGGGTCAAAGACAAAAGTCAGTAAGGCTACAATTTTATTTAATAGATGGACTCAAATTCAGTCTGCCTCTAAATTACCCGAATCCCCTGCATCTTTTAATTCCGAAAGACATGGAACAAAGAAAAAGCATGATATTACTGAACCAGAAACACCCTTTGAAAGTAAAAAGCAGCCGAGAGTGCTATTCTCCCCTGATACCTCTGAATCTCCAGTACCTGATAATGAAAATACAAAGGCAGAGGAAGACAAGTGTATGGAGAAGAAAATCAAGGTAAGGAAAAGATGGAGTATATTGAGTCGGAACCAGTTGTAGATAAACCGCCTAGTCCTTTTCATTTTGAGATGAGATTGGATGAAGACCTTGACTCTGATAGAGTCAAGGAATTCATTGTTAAACCAAGAATCAAAGAGAAGTCTTTAGCTAACCCTTCTCATTCAAATCCTATGACCAGAAGTAAAATTGCTAACTTGGAGGAAGCTCCTACAGTGGAAACAGATTTCCAGCCAAGTCCAACTTGGAGCATGTCACGATTATTAAAAGAAGTTCACAGATGAGCAGAAGGTGTTGAAGACTTTGGGAAAATTTTTGAGGAGGAAGAGATTGTTCCAAAACAAGATGTTCAGGACCTCGTTGTTAACCCTGCAACTGATGTTCTTGACTTTCAACATCCTGTAAATAGTGAAGACATTGTTGAAAACCTTGTTAACTCTGTTTTGAATGCTGTTGAAAATGAAATTGAAGATTGTAAAAAACAAAAGAATCCCCTGAGGTACATGAATCAATGTCTACACCAATGCAAGAGAATGTTGATGGAAATTCAGAAGGTTTTTCTCCTACATATTTGATGAACCCTCCAGATGTTGATTCTCAAAGTGACAAAGGATGTATTTCCCTTGGCATACTGGTAAGAAGAAATGCACGCCTAAAGGAGAAACTTCAAGAATATGAAGTTCTTAATAGGCATATAGAAACAAAAAATGAGTTGAGAATAATCCAAAACACCCATATGAGAGCTAAGGTAGAGTGACTAAAAGGAAGGAAAACAGAGTTTCTTAAGAAGATGCTAGAAATTTAAGAAGATTGCTCATCAGAGACAAGCATAGATAAGAATATTAAAGAAGCAAGTTAGATAGTTGAAGATACAAATAGTTCCTGGTTTCCAAGTTCTCATTAATTCCCATGTTCCTAGTCCTATAGCATGAGGACACGCAAGTACTTCAGCTTGGGGGAAATGTTGGGCCATGAATATGACCTCTATTTTGCATATCTTTGACTTGTTTTTCACCTGTTCTGCACTAGTTTCCAACATCTTATATCTCCTTTTGACAAACATCTATCTATTTTGCTACATTTCTAGCCTATATCCTTTTGCCCTGCCTAACCATGTTTCTAAGGTAAAAAGATAATCTTTTAATACATTTTGCAAATGTTTTAATCTTTTGAATGTTAATTAAAAGAATGCATACTATGATTAATGGACTAATGCAATATTGGGATGCAACTCTTTTGACTACTCTATTGCAGATTATCAAATGTTGACGCAACCTCCTTTTTTCTCGTGAAGCTTCATAAAAGTTTGATGCCACTTCAACATACAAGATGGACTCCTATTCAAAGAAGAACGTATGCAAAGGCGCATTTACTGGAAGTTGTTATTAGAGGCGAATCTCATGACACTTCGTTTCATGAGATCATCCATTCAAGTTTATTATGTAATTAATACTCTGCATGGCTTTTCCATTTTTAGCGTTCATAGTTAGCTTAGATGGAGGATTGTCGATCCAAAAACAAGGATTAAAAACATTATAAAACGATGAGTCCTGGTATGAGGACATGGATTGATTTTGATTTTGATAAACTCGACTGAGACTTTTGCTGAATAGAATGATGCTATTTTTTTCTCCGAATTGATGTCTGGTTAAAGTTGAACACATGGAATAGTCGTTTCTGCAATAGTTGTTGAATGGATATGGTAGTGTAGATCGTTCTTTTCTGAAACGTTAATAGGGATCTTTGTCTCTATGGGAGGGCCCACCATCAGAGGTAGATGATCTCTCCATTTTATAGTAGATATATATAAAGTAGAGGTTGATTGTCTTTTCTGTAGAAATAATCACGGTAGAAATCGTTTCATGTTTTATGATTTAATTATGCAACTGTTAGATTGAATTTGGTTATAATTTAGATCACATGGCATTGTAATTCTGTAGAGTAATCTCTGTGCACAGAGCATATGTTGTTGGGAAATAATACCCTACGGACTAACAAGCTAGGGTTGAACTTGTACGCAGATCATGACCTCAAAGAAAACACTTTTAACCTATCACCCCAATACTCAAACCCCTTTTTCACACACACGCATGGAAGAGACCTACTAACCTTTTTCTATCGATGTTTGATGTAGATCCTCCGTTGCACTTTATCCTCTTTCTCTCGCTGCTCCTTCCAAAGACAATCCTACAATCAAGACAAAACACTACGCATGCATGCTATTCTTCTACCTAAGGGTTAGAGATTACGCATAAATCAAATAAAATATATATCACTCGTATATTGGGATGGGAAAAGTATTCTTTTATTAATCTCAAGATGAATCAACTTACAATAATGATAGAGACCAGCCATCGTTCCTCGATTCTGATCCTGGTCTCCTCCTCTTCTTTGTCCTCCAACTGCTTTGCTTGAATTCTTCTTAGGCTTGAGGAAAGGCTAAAGGGTTGGGACAAATGGATTCGGCAATTGGGAAGAGTTTCTTTGCTATCTTTTTCCTCCCCCAAATAGTACCCCTACCCCTTCTTTTATAGGTTAGAAGGAGCTAGGGTTTTGGACGAACTCTCAGCCATGCATGGCCCGGAGTTTCAGTTAACTGACCCATAGCTTTTTGTCCCGTCGGCAACTTTTTGTTTTTTGTGATTCTGAAGGCAAACACGGGCTGTAGTGGGCCTGCTAGCGTTTACTTTTTAAAAATGGAGTTTTTAGAAGAGTTGTTCAGTAGTTTTTTGGCAAAGAAGGGATATGAGTTGGCCTGATGCTAGGTAAGCATGTGTGGTGCAATTTAGGGTTATAATAGATGCCCCCTAATGTGTGAGGTCAAAAGAGCATCTGATGGTTGAAATACATTACCAATCTTTTACCAATCTGTACTGATATGATGAATGAGTGAGCCCAAGAATCAGGAATTAGGAGGTGTCATCTGCAAAATAAAAAATGTCTCACTGAGGCGGGCATACCGATGCTCGGGATAAAATAGAACACATGGCTACCAATCAAATACACTGTAGATCCATGTCATATAACTATATAAAGTGTAGTTGTGAACAGTACACAGCGGATCTACATCTCGAAATCAAAAAGATATACATGCAAAGTATCCATCTTCGTAGAAGCTGATAAGGTCTGATGGCTAGAGATGAGGATTTCAGATCTCAAGCAACAACTTCAAAATATTCAAAACTCGGGTAGGAGTGTAATATGAGTGT
>JZKD02S1850408.1:378200-428840 GCA_000966675.3 Picea glauca | reverse complement strand
ATCAAGGATCAATGCAAAAGAGAAACCCCAAAAGAAGTATGATGATCAAGCCTTCACAACAAGATTCAAGAACTTCAGGAACAAAAGGAAGTTTGGTTCAAGGAGGAAGCCAAATGAAGAGAAAGACATTTCATAAATACATTGCTTCAACTGTCAAAAGTACGGTCACTATAGGAATCAGTGTCCCAAGATAAAGAAAATGAAGGATAAACATGAAGCATTGATTGCCAAAGAAAAGGAACCTACAAAGAAGACTAAGCAGGATGGAAGAGACTTCTTCTACTAAAAGGTAACAACACTCTTTTTATTTCTTGTACATATCTTACTTTCATCGTCTTTGTACATATCTTGTATATCTATCTCTTGGAAAAGAATGTGTTCCAAGAAGAACTATACCTATGGAAGAACAACAAGATAAGAATGAATATCATTAGATAATACACATGAAGGGATGAAATACAAATCATGTGGAAGCTACTGCAAGATAAGCCGAATCAATCATGAAGAGACTTAGAAGTCAGACATCAAGAGAAATTGGAGAAGGACTTATGACGACAACTAAGACGGAAGCGTGGACTCTGTTAGACAAAGAGAGCCAATTATATATTGCAGAAGACAATAAGGATGCAGATGGAAGTATGGACTCTATCAGATGAAGGGAGCCAATTATATGCACTCTTACATAAAGCAAGGGTTAGGAGGGAGCTAATCCTATGATCCATTGAAGATGATGAAATGTATATATCCATGGTAGAAGCCATGAAAAACAGTACGTGTTCAACTCAACCGCAGAAGAAGACCTCTTTGAAGAAAAGACTTAAAGTATTCCTGGTTGTCCATCTAGATCTGTGATCCTATGATGAAAGGAAGAAGTGGAATCTCCATGAATCCAAGAGATAATAAAAAACATGAAGATTCCAAGAAAGAAAGAAAATCTAGAACAACCAGTCATTACATCAATAATCACAAGATTACCAAGCCTGATATGAAAGTAATCAAGCAGAAGAACTGAAAGTTCTGATGAAGAACAGTGTATGGAAGACTTATGAATGAAAGCATTGTGAGATCCAAAACCATAGGTTCTCTCAGATGGAGGGAGAAGACTATGATGATTGATTATTCCAGTACACCAAACTTATCTCTATATAAGTCATTATACCATCCGCAACATCCATAAGTTGGAGTTCTACATCAGATGAATGCAAAGAATATTCTCCATAGAAATTGAATAAAGAAGTGTATGAAGAGAAATCTCAAGACTTTGAGGCATACCGGAAAGAGACTCTTGTATGCAGATAAGAAGAAGACAACTTGGTGGAGAACCTCCAGTGCACATCAAAAGCATGGTGAAGATTTCCTATAACATCAAGATGACTACTCAGAATATCAGATCTCATGATGATAGAAGAAGTGTCACATAGATATGTTCCATCTTTCCAACTATGATATACTCTATCGTTCAGATCTACATGAAGCCTTCATAGTATTCTAGACTAAAGTACATTTGAAATAAATCATTACATTATCCATGATGAAGTCCAGGAAGGAGAATTAAATCTCGAGTATATTCCCACTGTTAAGAAGACATCGGATATCCTAACAAAACTTCTATCTAGAATCAAGTTCGTATATTTCCGAGAAAAGACGAGGATCGAGAATATTCTCCAAGCTAAGAGAAGGTACGGATTTTTTTTTTTTGAAAAAAAAATATTTTTTGTGATTTAAATAACTCTCCAGTTAGGAGGGAGCATTTATCTTTGAAAATAGTCCAGATTGGACAGATGCTTTCCTGTTCGGAAAGTGGATTGAGATTTCTGACTGACAGTGACTTCCCATTGTAGTTAACATGGGAGGTAGACTGATTGCTGATGTATCATAGAGAGCTACTTTCCATTGTGCTTAACATGGGGAGTGGTCTAGGACAATCATTCTTCTTGGCAGTCACTCTGAGTAGTGGTCAAGTAGAATGGTCCGCCTCGCCGGGAAGTCATTCTTTCAAAGTTCACAGGTGTGAGAAGTTTCGAAGAATGGTCCTTTTTGGAGGTTGATGCAGGACATACATTCGTAGAGGGTTATACATTCTCTCCAGGTTACATTTTGTTTAGTGTCGGAAGAATGGCCCAGGGTGGGGAATGGTCTAGACAGTTATTCCTCGAGGGCAGACTCATTCTCTCCAGGTTACACTTTGTTTAGTGTTGGAGGAATGGCCCAAGGTGGGGAATAGTCCAAGCTCAGCAATCAGGGACACTCATTCCTTAGGGTAGACTCATTCTCTCCAGGTTACACTTTGTTTAGTGTCGGAGGAATGGACCAGGGTGAGGAATGGTCCAAACATTTCTTAGGGTTTATACATTCTGTCCAGGGTGCACTTTAATTAGTGTAGGAAGAATGGCCCAGGGTGAGAAATGGTCTAGGCTTAGAAATCAGAAATAATCCTTCTTCCTTGTTTGTGAAGAATAGGGCAGATAACCCATTGCTGATGAGGGCATATATTCTTTCAGATCTCACAAACGTGAGTGAAAGATTGGCCTAGAGGATTCAGTTTATCTTTAACAATATTTTTCTATGCAGGATGGAATCAGATGATTGTTATGGAGACTACCTGTCTCCAGACAGTAGAGATATACTACTGTGGTGGATATGTTTCACTGTTCAGGAGGCAGATATTATTTCAGAGCTCATAGATGTGAGTGAAAGATTGGCCTAGACAAATCAGTTTATATCATAACATTGTTTCTATGCAGGTTGTTATGAGATGTTTGTTATGAAGACTGTATGACAGTAGATGAGGATTACTGTGGTGAATATGTTTCATTGTTCGCAACCATACATTGTTGATCAAGTACTTGTGTGTTACTTGATGTGGTAGTAAACCACTGAATTGTAGTTATATACTACTATGAATAGACACAGGTGTGTTCTATCCTTGTTCTAATTTCCTTGAAGACTACCAATAGTTTATTGGAGATAATGATCATTCAGATGAATGATGAACAAAGATTTTCCAGACGGAAAACAGTTCAGAGCTCTTACTCCTCTTGTATCACTCTATGGTGAGAATGACTTATTGAGCATAATATCTAATTACTTAGATGAGGTATGGTTTCAAGAGATGATGCAACTGATGGTGATGGTGATGCTCACCATCTAGTCATGAAATAGTCTAGATGACTATATTGATGCTACTGGGTAAATGGTATGTTTTTGTGCTCAAGTCCATTACCTGTAAATACCTCTCTAGCTAGGAGGGAGTGTTAATATTATGGTAGATATGGGAGGTATTTACCTCCACGTGTGAACCTAACGAGAATAGAAGACTCCAAAAAGCAAGAGAAACCCTAATGAGTTGGCTAATAACCATAGAAGCCTTGTCGGCTCAAGAAGATAATTTATATTAGGCTATTAGCCTCCAAGAGAAGAAGCCGGACATAAATGATAATAATATAATGAATAGACACTATCCAGAAGGAGAAGTTGGCCCCAACAAATCAGGCAGACCCAATATAAATATAGGGCGCCAGTTCTCATTTGACAACATCTCAAAATTGCAGTTTTCCCAGTTGGTGCGCACTGCAGTTGCAGTCTTGTGCGTATGTTTGGAGGAGGGTTATAGGTGCAGCTGCAGCAACAACTAGTTTCAGTATTGGGTTGAATATCTCTTGGCTAGGGTTTGGAGTATCTGATCAACCTTTTGTGGTGCGCTATCCTTAGGGAATGATGCACTACCCTTTGTTTGGATATCTAGCCTAGGGTTTTCTTCTGGAGGAATTCTCAGTGAAGGTTAAGGTGCTCGGAGGGAGGCTTCGGCCTATGGTTGGGTGACGAAGGTATCGTCAATGGTAAAACAAGAAAACCATCTTATATATTCTAACAGAATGTTTGTAGCACATACACCATGGACAATCCTTCTCTCTCTTAAGTGGTGTCGTTAATCTCAGCTGTAGATAACTCCCTGCTAGAAAAAGCTAATGGGTGGTCGATCTCCCCTTCTCTAGTTTGTGCTAGTACTGCTCCTAATGCAATATAATATGAATCAACATGTACATGAAACTCCTTGTTCCAATCTGGGAAAACTAGAATGGGCGTAGTGACCATCTTTTGTTTCAGTGTGTCAAAGCTCTGTTGGCATTCGTCAGTCCAACCAAACTGACAGTCCTTCTTCAACAGTTTTTCCATTGGTGTTTTGATTTGGGCATAGCCTTTAATAAATTTCTTGTAATAGACAATATGTCCTAGCACAATGCGCAATTGTTTGACTGAAGTAGGTGGTGGAAATCAACTATAATTGCAATCTTTGATCGATCAACCAACAATCCCTGCTTGCATACAATATGGCCTAATAGTACTCCAAATGGTGAGAAGAAGATGAACTTCTTCAGATTTAAATAAATTTGACACCGCCTTCATTTATCCAACATTAGCCTTAGACATTCAATATGGTTTTTCAACAAACTAAACACAGTCCAGTCATCAAAATATGCTTGTAAAAATTTATGCAAAAATTCTTTGAACGCTTCAACCACCACCCTAGAAAAGATAGCTAGGGAATTCTTCAGTCTGAATGGCATTACTGTATATTGGTAGGATCCCCATTCTGTGGAAAAGGTGGTCTTTTGGCGGTCCTCCTTGGCAATCCAGATCTGATGGTATCCAGAAAATCCATCTGTAAAAGAATATACCTCCTAGCCTCCCACGTTGTCTAATACTTCATCAGTGAATGGTGTAGGGAAGGGGTCATGTAGACAGTCGTCATTCAACTTCCTGAGGTCCACACATATCCCGATTTCTCCTATTTTCTTATCTTGTACGACCATAGGTCTGATCCACTCTGACTCTTCGACAGGTTCAATAATCCCTGCTTCCAACATTCTGTCGAGTTGAATCTTCACTTTTTCCTTGTATTTTGGGTTTAATCTATAGGGTCTTTCCTTGAGTGGCTTTGCATATGGATTCAAAGGTATTGTCATCTCTCCCATATGTCCTTTGATTCCCTTCATATCAGTGAACTTGATTGGAAACAAGTCTTGATATTCATGCTATAGCTTTGTAATCTTGTCAATGGTAGTAGCATCCCAATAGTCTCCGATATTGGAAAGCTTAGGTGTCTCCTTTGTCCCAATATTGACCTTTTCTATTTTGATTGGATGCCCAATAAATGGCAGCTCTACTCCTGGTCCTTCCACATCTCCTTTTACTTCTGTTTCAGTGATGTTTACCTTTCTAGGATCATCATCATCGGTATTGATGTTGTAGAAACTCTATAATTTCTGGAGAGGCGCATTCCATTCGTCCTCTTCTTGTTCCATAGAGAGTCTAGATGCCTCTTCGAATACCTTCTGTCTCACAATATGTAATGCTTGGTCTACTAAATGATATTCACTTCCAAATAAAAAGGTGGTTATAAAGTTCTGAATCATACCTTCCCAATCTGTAGTGATAATGCGCAGCTCCACTTGAAGGTACCAGTTGATAGGGGTTGTGTCCAGCGTGTTAATGAATCTGTGTACCCATTGTTCTCGAGGGATGTCACTCCAGGCCTCTTTGCAGCTTCGCACATAGTCCTTTGGGAAACTTCGACCTGTGTACCTTGCTTCGCAGCTTACTACCTGTGCTGAGAACCACGCTGTCATCAAGGTTCGACATTGTGTCTAGTCTGTAAAATTTATTTTATGTGTCACCCACCATCGTGTTGGTGCGGATTTCATGGCCTCATCCATTTCCAACAATCGTTGTTGTGTGGGTACACTTATTTCAAAGTCTGATAGGATTTTTTCTAATGGATTCAATCCATCAAATGTAGGTATATTACTGACTGTTGTGTCGATCCAACGAACTTCTCTGGTTAATCTAGCACATCTTTTTGTAGATAATTCATACATCTCATTCTGCCAGTTTTCCAACACTTCTTATGAATCTGATGAACACGCGTTGTCACTTCGCCAACTCAGGTTCCCATCAGCTGTAGGGTTGATGTAATCCTGATGTCTGGTTGTTAGTTTGTAGATGTTTTCCAGTTCATATGTGTGGTCTTCCTCTTTGATGGGATTTGTATATCGTTGATCCTCATGTGTATATAAGGGTGCAATGAACCTAAGGCCCTCTCTTTCAAATTTAATACGTATTTTCTTTAAATAAAAAACAGTAGAATTTTCAAAGGCCCAATCAATTCCTAGCAATGCAGGGTAGGGGAAACTATCATCAACAATTTCAATTACCTCAAAATCTGTAAAGGTTCTTACTCTGTCGATGTCCACTGGGACATTCTCTAATCATCCAAATGAGTTGACAGCTTGCTCATTAGACATGAAAAGCCTGATAGGGGAGTATATCAGCTTGGGTTTCTCCATCAGTTCCCACGTTTGCTTCGTCATGACATTAACCTATGACCCTAAGTCGAGGACCACATAATCTATATCATATTCTCCTATCTGAGCATTCAAGTGTAATTATTTATTTGTCCTACTCTTATTTCCAATTTGGTGTACTTCCCTAGTCAATAAGGGGTCTACCTTCCCTAGCTCATACTTTCTAAGCAAATTCTGCAACTCTTGTACAACGCTTTTATCTTGAATAAACTTAATACAAGTGCATAGAAATTCCATGAGTTTTCTTACCGCTTTTCCTTGTTTTGGTGAAGCAGAATGATCGAATGCCTGAGGCATTCCATATTATTTTATTTCCAACTGTGTTTTTGACGAGGACCCTTGATCTTCTTTGAACTCTTGCATTGCTTCCTCAAATATTTTCCTTTCTTTCTTCGCATAAAAAATCTGGGTCTTTTCTGTAGCTTTTTTTATTTCTGAATCTTCTACAATATTCTCTTTGGTCACTCTATCATGTCCTATAGCAGTGCCTCCTCGTGTAATAACAACAACTCTAGGATCAACTCTGCGGGGTTCCTCCTTGATCAATTGTATTTGTGGGTTCTGCTGAGGTCCTCGTCTTTCTTGAAGCTTAGCCAACAACATAGGGCAATATTCTATAACATGCTCAAAAGAATTGCAATAACTGCAAGTAGTGCAAGGGTTCTGACAATCCCTTGATAGATGTCCTGGCTGCGCACATTTGTAACAAATTATTTGTCCTTTTCCTCGGCCCATTCCTCCTCCTCATCCTCATCCTTTGTATCCACCATGATGATTGGAATTTCCTGTGCCTAGAGAGTTATACTGTGCATTGTTTCCTTCTTGATGCACTTCTTTCACATGTCTCTTGATCTTTCATGCATAAGGTCAAAGGCCCTACAATATATGTCATCATGTCCTACTGACTTGAAGAAAGTGCAATACAAGTTTGTAGGAGTCTAGAATTACTTTTTCATATAATAGAACTCACTGGGGCGATGTCGGTTTCTGCATACTTTGCACCATGGTAGATTAACTTGCTTCAGGGGGCTCGGTGCTCCTGAGGCCAAGTACTCATGAAAAAGGGGACAATCTTCCTTATCATGACCTTCTGATCTGCATCATACAAACCAAATATCTTCCCTTTTGTCCTTCCCCTTGTCCTTCTTCATATCCTCGACTTGCAGAGATAAACTAGTGAGCTGGCTCAAGATCTAGCTCATGCCTGAGGTGGATTCTCCCATAGGTGTTGATTCAAGTTTCATGGCGATATCCATGCTTTTGCCTGTGAATCAATCTTCTACTGCATCGGGGGAACTCTGATATGTGGTAGAAGAGAAACAATGAACCATTCTATGTTCTGTTCATCTGGGATCTTAAAAGTCAGTCTTTCAGTTAGGGTCTTGAATCTCTAATCAAACTCCCAAACAGGTTCGACAACCTTTTGCTTGATCTCCTTTAGCTCTGTAATACATTGTGACTCCGACTTAGGTTTTTTTAACTTTGTAATCAGCGCGTTCTTGATCTCATTCAGTGGTTTAGGATGCGCAAGTCCTTGGACAAGCTTCATGTACCAACTTAATGCGCGATCCCTCGGTGTGGTGATAAACTAGTTTCTTTTAATAGCTTCATCAGTAAAATTTTTAATGTTCCATACGGCCTCACACAGGAACTAGTGTTGATCAGGATTCTTAGATCCATATCCTCTAAAGATAGGGAGCCTCATCTCATCTTCCATGGAGTTACCTAGATTTCTTGTTTGAGTATATGATGAACTGCTAGTAATAGTACTCTATGGATTCTGGTGATTCTGACTGTTCTGATTGCTTAGCATTTCTAAAACAACAGGAGGATTGATATTACTTACTTCAGTTTTTTGCATAGTTCCTGATGTTTTTGACTCTATGAGGCGAAGTTCCTCAATGGCTCCTTCCTCCGTCCTAGTGGGTTCTGAGTCCTCTTCGTCCATCAGATCTGCCTCTTCTACACTGTATAAACCCTCTTCCCCATAGTTTTTCTTAAACATGTTCTCCAGGTGAACCCCTCTGAATACGTTTCCACTGCGCGTATGTCCAACTTCTATGTCACTGTCATTGTCTGAATTCTTGAACATCAGCCTGTTTGGATCTAGCCAGTATACTATGTCTTCAAGATGTGGTTTTCATGCAAGAGCATCTTGATTCTAAACTTTAGAAAATGTAAAAATTTCCCTCTGGGTCCTTTGAAAAAGTATCTCTCGGCTTGGCTGTACAATTCTACTCTGCCAACAACAAATTTGGTGATATACCCTCCAATTGTGCTATCAAACCAATGATCTACTGCTCTAAATACAGTGTTATCATCTCTCTTAATCCTCTAGATCAACACCGACATCCAAACTTTAGGGGATCTAGATCTGATCTCGAGATGTGTGTTAACTAACCTATCCAACCACTCAAACAACTCTTGATGGATTCCTCCAAAGAAGATCTCATGGATGTCGGTGAAAATGTATCTTTTTAGCCAATCTTCAGTACTCAACTTGGGGTTTTTGTTTTGGGATTCAGTAAAGTCCCTCTCTTGATCCTCTATCCACTTTTGAATCTTTGTCTTCTATGGGAACCACCTTGACATTCCCTTACACAGATTCTGGTCTCGACAACGAAACCATTTGTTGGCACAGGGGTAGACCCGAGGTTCATTCCAAGAGCGCACCAACAAGCCCTAGCTATTGGCCCTTTCGGAAACACCTGCGAAGAAGATGCAGTCTCACCCGAAGCAGCTATGAGGGGGTTGCAGGACATAAATGTCTACAACTACGGGAATATCAAGTGGATCCAATACAATATCAACTCACTACGCTTATCAAGCTAGATCTATCCTGCACAACTATAGATCTGATCTAACACAGCAATGAAAATAACAATATAACAATGACAGAGATCAAATCATCAATCACACACATCAAGATATGTATGTGGTTCACCCTCTCTCTAGGGCTACATCCACAAAACTATGCTTATGATATATTAAGGTAAAGATTACAGTTCTTGTCTGCGCTCTCAACCAATAGATCTTCTTTCTCTTCTCTCTTCCTCTCCCCTTCCTACACACCCAGATGTAGAAAGTGATCTTTGCACCCAGCTGAAGATCTTACAATACTAGAAGGCTCCCCGCTCAACTGTTCTTCCTCTCAATACAATGATCTCTCACACAACTATATGACTAGATTAAAAACAACATCATAACAACATGTACCCCCGTCTCTCTATGACCCAGGTCCTCTTGGCCTTTATTTATACATTACAATACCTCACCGACAACCTTAGGTTGAAACCTAGGTTTCAAAACCCTAATTACCAAAACCCTGGGTGTCTAAAACCCTAGGTCAACTTGAACCGCTTTTCTCGGGCTTTGCCGAGATGTTTTTCCTTTCTTCCTGCACGGTGCTCCAAAGCATCCAATGATATATTTTTCCACTTGTTGAGCTGTCCTCGATCCATCTTCCTTGATTTCTTTTCATCCTTGGTCTTCTCGTCCAACGACTTGCTTTTTCATACTTCACTCCATCTTTTATTCTCTTTTGCTCACTTCGACCCAGTAATAGTTACTGTGTCCTCCGTGAAGCTTGTTTTTACCTTTTCTTCTTTGTACTTCACTTCCTTCCGTAACCAAGGGCCAACAACCAATATCATTATTTTGATCCAACTAGTCCTATAGATCTTATAGATTCTAAGATTATACAATCAAATTCTTATACACCAGAAGTTACCTGTATCTTAGATCTCCAAGAAGAAGTCTTCATTAGACCTTAGAAATCTCCATTAATTGGAGCAAATGATCCATTTTTGGTGCATATTATGAATTTTGATCCGGGTAACAGTGACAACCATCCTTGGCCTCATATTTTTGTAGGGTGGACTGACAAGATGAATCTAGTATTGCAATCATCTGGCATGCCTTCAAGTTCTAATCCCTTCACATTGTTTGGTTTCTTTAGGAGCAATCCTTTCCCTTCATTTTTGATTTCATCAGGGGTCAACCCCTTCCATAGTCAATGAAATCCTACACAAGGGACTTTCCCTTCACAAAGGATGTCATTAGGGAGAAATCCTTTCCAATCCTTTAGAAACTTTATGGGTGAAATTTTTCCTCCTTTTTGTCAGGGATATCATGGTTTTTATCAAAACCCTAGCCAATCAGCGAGATCTTCTCGACAACTTCGTTCCATTCACAACCCTGGATTTTATTTTATGGTTTCCAACTAACCTAGGACTTCCAAAGTTGGTATTTGTAATTCAATGCCACAACTAAGGATCCCCTTTTTGGAAATATTAAACTTGTCAAATTTTTCGAAATTAATGAATGACCCAGTGATTCATGCTCTGAACTAGCCCCCGGTCCTCACCAAATTACCCTTGAACATTCCTAAGTTTGAAGGAAAATATTGAGAAGATCTGGATGACCATGTCACAAATTTTCACCTATGGTGTTCATGTAACTAGTTTAATGATGAATCGATTCAATTACGACTCTTTCAACACACTCTTATGGGAGTTGTGAGGAAGTGGTACATTCAATTACATTGGTTATCCTTTTGTAGTTTTCATGATGTTGCGCTAGTCTTCCTCAACCACTTTAAACTTCTTCTCTGGTACGATTCTAGCACTAATTTGTTATCAACACTTAGGAAAGACAAATATACCCACATCTCAGATCATATCTAGGAGTGGAATAGGAGAAAGAGGATATTAAGGCCAATATTCCCCTCAAACTCCTCTTAGAATGGTTTTTGAAATCATAGTTTTCTTATATCTCCATATTTAGGGCCCATCAATTGGACTTGATACACTCTCAGTCTGTATGAAATATTGTCATATGCACCTCGATTAATTATTGACCCTACAAAACCAAGTCTCAACCACATGCCGATGACATTTTTGGTTCTGTCAAAAGAATTTTCATAGATCTATTTGAGATTGAGATGAAACAAATGAATATTCATCACACTTTATCTCATAAAGATACGACTTTGACCGTTCCCAATATCTAGTCATCATATGTACACTCTATGCAATAAATGAATTTTAAGAGTACACTGCAACCCAGAAGTAAGAAGAAGGGTAAAGATAAAAAAGGAAGTGGGAATAATAATAAGAAAATTCTAATGCTAGTGGGGCTAAGACAGAGAAGAAGAAGGTTAGTTTTCCCTGTAAAATTTGTAAATATGATTACCTTACTCATCATTTCTCGAAAATGTAAGAATTTCGGCATTTTTTGGCATAAAAACAACCTACTATGTTGACTAATACGTTCCCTTAGGGATAGCATATCGTGACGGGATATTCTGGAGGCTCAGGAAATGCACAAAGGGGCACCGAAGGTGCATCCTTTCCAGAAGCTACCACATTGTTCATGCACATGGTGGGATCAGACATCTATTTGTCGACTAGGGCCTGAGAATATGGTAACCTTGAATTGACATCAAAAGTAAAAGAAACTCTCGACCCTCATAATTCTCTTTATATAGAGAATCCTAGGGGGGGTTCAATGTCGCACATATCAAAAGGTGTGTATAAATTTTCTTTTCATAACCCCAATTCTAGAGCCACACCCAACTACTTGATTGTTGAGGATTTGGCTTAGACACCTTGTGCGATGTCGATCCTCAAGGTGCTCTAGAGTTTCCCTTTGTAATGGAGTGCATTTTTGTCTTCTATAGAAGCTATTGATTCTTTGAGCTTATAGGTAATCAATTTTTGACACATAAGATGTCAAACCTCGCCTTCTCTATCATGTTTCCTTTTAGATCAATGTCATTTATTCTAAGAACATTATCAAAAGGAATTTCGTTGATGAAGGTACCTCGACATGTGTTATGTATTTGTCTTGTTTGAAAGCCATTGTCTCTCTTGTGATCACTCTTTCTTCCACTTTTATCACTACATTTGATGGATGATCTTTCAGGTTTCACATGATTCTCTCCTAATTCCATATCAAGTGTGGGGAGGGGAATAGTTTTAGTATATCTTGAAGTGGTTGACGCCCCACTTGACTACAACCTTTTGGTAGGACGAAGTTGGATGTATGCTATGACAGTTTTCGTATCCTCGATATTTCAAGTATTATGTTTCCCTCATGAAGGAAAAACTGTAACAATAGACCAAATGTCATTCACTCGTTTCAACTCTGTGACATCTACGGGATGTACAGGCTCGTTAGTTGGAAAATATCGGATAGAAACTGAGATAATTAGTGTAGGGATGTATCCTTCCTTCATGGGAACATTCAAATTCTTGGCACCAATATTGTATATTAACATTGTTCTAGATTGCTATCATCAATCAAGCTCTTCAATCCCTGTGACTCAAGTGATTTCTTTTTGAACATCGTACTTCGAGGATCCTTGGGTTTTACCCTCTTCATATGATTTGGTGGAAGGAATTGCACATGATGGGATGGCCATGCCATTATTTGTATTTGAGATAACTTACAAAGAAATTCAAACAACTACTGAAGATACCAATCCTAATCCTTGGATAGAAGAAGTGGATCATATTACTGAGCCCATTTGGGCCCATAATTATTTTAACTCACTTGATTTCCTTGATATTGTTTTTTCCCTTTTGATGAGGCTATCCTTGAGGCAATGACTGGACCTGAATGACCCTGGGAGGACTTACATCATCAATATTATTTCCTATTGAAACTTAGTAGGGTTGATAAGGGAGAGTTATGATCAACTTTGAGTGGAGGTGATGATTGTGCAATGAACCCCATAGCTACACATGGTGTGTATGATGAGGGAAACATGGAAAACATATAAAAAAACATTTTCGATCAACATCTATCAAAACCTTGGAATCATGCAGAACGTTTTCATTGGCACTAAGTGATCTCAGGAGGAGATCCACACTTATACTTCCCTATTCAGTGAATTTCACGATGTATTCCCCTGGTCATATGAAGAAATTCTAGGCATGAACCCTTCAATCATTGAACATGAGAAAAGAACGTATGAAAATGTGAAACTTGTTCGACATAAATTATGATCGGTTAACACTAGAAAGGCGACAACAATTAAGGAAGAGGTAGAGAAAATACTCAAGGATGGTTTCATTTATCCAGTTCCCATTATATAATGGATGTCAAATCCTATTCTATTTGATAAGAAGAAAGGAACCATTCACATTGTCATGGATTTTTGAAATATGAATAAAGCTTGTCCCCGTGACAACTTTTCCACACCATTCATTGATCAAATAATCGATGAGTCTGTGGGAAGTGAGATATTTTCTCTTATGGATGGACTCTCTGGCTATAACTAGATCCATATCTGACTCAAGGACGAACAAAAAATGGAATTTATATGTCCTTGGGGTACATTCAGATATAGAAAGATGTCTTTTAGCCTTAAAAATGTTGGGGATAAATTTCAACGGGCTATGTCTTTCACTTTTCATGATCTCAAGCATATCGTCGAAGCTTGTCTTGATTACCTCGTTGCTCTCTCTCGTAAGGGAGAATATCATTTGGATCACCTTCGACCTGTGTTTGAAAGATACCGATAGTATCGTATTCAATTGAATCCTAACAAGTGCATCTTCTACGTCATCTCAGGGAATCTATTGGGATTTATTGTTTCCAATAAGGGGATCATGGTCGATCCATTAAATGTTGAGAAAATGATTCGGTTGTCTCCCCTACAAAATATTTAACAACTTCAAAGTTTTCAAGGAAAATCCAATTTCCTTTGCCATTTTATCGCTAAATATGTTGACATCACCAAGGGATTCATGTGCTTGTTGAAAATGAGGGTCCCTTTCATTTGGTATGAGTTTGTGCAACAATCGTTTGATGTAATAAAAAAGGGCCTTGTTTCCACCGCCTTGATTAGTCCCCTAGACTATAGTAGATATTTCTTATTGTACCTTGCAACTACAAAATATACTATCGACATGGTTGTGGCTTAGGAAGATTATGCACTCTAGGAGCATGTAATTTACTACCTCATTCATAGTTTGTTGGGTCCTAAAATTAACTACTTACATGTTGAGAAGAGGGCTTTGAAACAATGCATTTTATTCAAAGGATTCATCGTTACATTATTTTACGTAAGACCAATGTAATTATTGATTTCAATCCTTTCCAATATGTTCTAACACGATGAATCACTGGGGGAAGATACAATAAATGGATTTTCATATTACATAAGTTCAATTTGGACTTCATTTCTTCCAAGTCCAAAAATTCGTTAGTCTTTTTTGAACTAATGTTGGAGTTTCCCAGGGAGGATGAAAACACCGTTATCGTAGATTCATTTCCTGATGAGCATATCTTCCTTATCTCTTCCAGTGACCCTTGGTATGGAGATATCCTCGTGTGTGTGTGTGTGTGTGTGTGTGTGTGTGTGTAATTTGAAGTTCTCTTCGCATTACTCATGAGATGAACAATAACGTATTTTCCACTAGGAAAAGAATTATCTCATCATTTATGACACTTAGTATCATCGAGGGATTTATTTGATCCTTAGTCATTATTTAACTCACGAGGAAGAATAGAGTGTTCTTAATAATTTCCATAGTGGAGCATGTGGTGGTCATTTTTCTGGGTTGGAAACATCGCAAAATGTTATGTGCACCAGATACTTTTGGCTGAAAATCTTCAAGGATTACATTGAGGAAGTCAAAATATGTCACCCTTGTCAAGTGTTTTCTAGGAAAATGTGGGTGCATCCCGCTTCTTTATTTCTAGTCTTTGGCATCAACCCCTTCACCAAGTGGGGGGTATATTTTATGAAATTCCACCCACCTTCGGATAGGGTGAATTTTTATATTATCGTGTCAGTCAACTAATTTATGAAGTGGTCATAGGCCATGCCTACATTTGCAAATTTCTGTGAGACTACAATGCTTTTCATCTTCAATCAAATCATTACCAGGTTTGAAGTTTTGAAAGAGATTATCACTAACCATGGAAGTCACTTCCAGACGAATGATTTTGGAACTAACAATGAAATTAGGTTTCAAGAAAGATAATATATCTCCTTATTACCCTCAGGAAAATAGTCAAGTAGAGATTGTCAACAAGTCTCTCAAGACCATCCTCTAGCGAACTGTAAATGCGAGAAAATCAAATTCACATTTGATTATTTACTCAACATTGTAGGTGTACCAAACTTTGGTAAATATTGATACAAGATTCTCTCCTTTCCAACTCATTCACAAGGAGGCAATTCTACCGATTGAATGTGAAGTACCTTCACTAAATGTTTCTATAGGGATTCCTTCTGACATGAAAGAGTTATAAGCATGACTTGTTCACTTCAAGCATCTCGATGAGAAACGTTGTGATGGTGCCATGAAAAACAATGCACATAAAAAGTGTGTTAAGAGTTAGTACGATAATTCTATTTGCCCAAGGATATTTTCTAAGGGATACCTTGTCTTAGTCTATATCCAATACAAAGAGGCCTTAGGGGAAAGAAATTTTAACCCAATGTGGTATGACCATTACATTGTGAGGCATGGCCTACAAAAAAGAGGTTATGAGTTAGTGTATTATGAGGGTAACGTGTTGTTGGAGCCCATAAATGAGATCTATATCAAGAGGTACTATGCTTGAATGTTGATACTCAAACGTCTTCCCCATTGTAATTATTGTTTATTGCTAATATTTAAGGATAGTTTTTAGTTCACCATTTCACTTAGGTTTTCTTATCATGCTTCTTCTTGGTTGGAAGATGTCGTGGGAGTCTTCAGTATTCATATATTTCATATACGGTGCCATCCATCACACTCAAAACCTTGCTTTCGCCGCTTGGGTGATATATTCACTTCTGGCCCAATTGGTAACTTTCAGAGGCACTTGTCTTGGGCCAACAAGAAAAAATGTAGCTGAGTATATCGTCGTGATTGATCTTATTAGATATGACATTTCACATGGTATCTAATCTCTTGAGGTTCACTTGGATTCCCAATTTGTGGTATCATAGTTGAATGTTGAGTACCGTTTTTGCGATCCCACGCTTCTCTGATGATTTCTTTAGGTACGTCTTCTAGAACGTTCTTTTGATTACAATATGTACATTCACATTTCTATAAGTTCTAATCTAGTGTCTGATTCCTATGCTAATTACATATTAGATTGGCATTTTTTTCATACCTAAATGACATAAGCACACATATACACCTATATATAAAATCATTCCATTTGAATATATTATATAAGTACGTTGAGGAAAAAAGTTGTATATATTCCTTTAATATCCATTAAGTACAAAAATATGGGTTGTTTTTACAAAATTGGGATTTTATCCATGAATGTCTATCTCTATAGACCGATACAAAATGATACATAAATTATTTGATGAGGACCCTTCCCCTTCATGTGTATCATGATGGCATATAACGACATTGGCCAAATGCAGAAAGAGTTGCACCTAAGCCCATGACACTCTGACGACCTACCACTGCATATGCTCTGCGAACTCCTTTATCTGTATCATCGAGACTTAGTGAGTTACATGGTATATGTTCCACTGGACATTCTATAAGACTCTCTCCACAACCCCTCTAGGATGGTTTGCATTGTGTCCTCTGTGTCTATGTCAAGGGTACCCCTCTGGTCACTTTGGTATGATAGTTGTACAATTAATATATTTTTTTAGAATCAGTACCCATGCCAAGAACATTTTTTTTTCATTTTCTTCTAGACATTTCTGTTAAATAAAGTACATAAAATTTTAAAAACTTTAAAAAGTGTTACCTATGTCACCCAATGCAGTGTTGGTGGAATGGGAATATTTGGATCTCAGATGAAGTTTATCCCCTCATAGGGCTAGTCATCTATGGTAATGATCTGCTTCCCCCACCAATTAAAGAAATCATCATCGTATGGGTTTGGCAGGTGCTTTCCCCCCAAACATTATATGAGCCCTTCCCATCATTTCATACATGGATCTTTGAGACTATGTGGCCCCATGTGGACTTTGGGAATGATAGTTGGCACTCTCTTGAAGAAGAAAATGTAGAGTATGCTTCTATAACCAAATTTCTTCATATTTACCATCTTACATTCTGTCAGGTGATTTTTCATACACTGTAACAATGTGGATCTACAATTATATACTTTCAGCCTCAAACATTCCCTGTGTAATACATTTGTGGTCAGGATTCTTGATGTAGTGCTATTGATCTCAATATTCTAGCAATGGTAAACAAGATTATTTTTAGACTGAGGCTTTCTATATTGTGAATTGGTACTTGGATCCCAACATTTTGTGTACCCAGGGTACATTAGGTGGCTATGTACTGCTCAATATTCATCTCACTGCCACCTCGAGTCTTGAGGTTGACTATGTCAACTAAGAGAGAAAGTTCATTTATGAAATATATATCTTCCACCTCTAGATTTAGAGGATGGTCGCCTAACATGAATTCATTATCATCAGATTCCCAATAATTTATGACGACTTGCAACACTCTTTTATAAGAATGTATGTTGCTTGTTTCAAATAACGTTTTTAAGAAACATCCATGAAGGACTTCCAATGCCTCTGGATCATCAATCACTTGATTATCAATATCTTCATGCTCTCTTTCTCTACACTCAATCACCATTCTGCATTTTTGTATCAAGAAAAGAGTCAACATCTTAATTTTTCACCTCAAATAGACTTGTATGGGGGTCATAGTTAGAACATGCATGTATCTACATGGTTTTCCTTAAAGAAGAGAGTGTATAGGACCTCCTATATGCACCGATTGTGTAAAAATGGATAAATATAACTAAAAATTGAGAAAAACATGAATATAAATGGATGAAATTCAAGAGAAGGATGAGGCCTCTTACCTGGTTCATACGAAAATTTATTTTATTGCTCGTAGTTCTCACAATCATCCGATGAAATTCAAGGTTTTTTTGCACCAAAATTCATTATTTGGGTAAATTTTCAAATGAAATGGTAAAAACTTGTATTTTTACTATTTAATCCAATTTCTTTACCAACTTTGCTATATTTTTTACCTTGTTTATGATTTTTATTTTTATTGGAACAACTTTCAAGTGTAGATGATTAATAATTCATTTTTTCAGGAAAGATGCTTACCAAGGTGTTTTTTCGTCCTTTCAGTCCACTTTTCTGACTCTTCATAGGTAATGTTTTCACTTGCTGGAATATAGGGTAGGAAATTTTCCACCTTGCATATTTCATATTTAGTGACATTTATACATCTACCTTATATTCAATCCCACTCACGCGTGACACAAAATTTCCCCATTGAATATAAGTCTCATCTTGTTTGTGGTAGAACCTACGATTCATGGGAATCCTAGATAAAACCTTATTTTTCCTTTTGATTCCCATGCTAAAGTATTTTGATAGGCTCGAGAGTCATGTTTAGTCCCTCCATGACATTGCGTTGAAACCTCATATTCTTCTCAATCTATTTTCTTTCTATCACCCACGGGGCTCCCTTACTTTTGTGTTAAGTTGTAACTACATTGCATATTTCATGCTTGTCCTTTTGGGCCTAATGTCATCTTCAAGTTGCAGTTTTTTAGCCTCTTATACATTCTCATTAGCTTCTATCCTTTCAATCTTTTCCTTTGTGAATTGACACCTTTATCCATGGAGGAAGCATTCCCCCAAATGTCCATGTTTTGCATGGGTTTCCTTTCATTGAGCATAGGTATGTTCCTTGTGCCTCGAAATAGTTTGATTTCCCATGACACTCATTTTCTCCACTATACTATAGCATTCTTTATTATTTTTCAGGATTTCTAATATGAAAAATAAATAAAAAATTAAAATAACAAAAAATAGGATGGGAACGAGTCTTCTCTTTAGTTTTTTGGTAGCCATTGAGTCACCCTTTAACAAAGAACAATTGTTTGAGTCTATGTCTTAAGAACTTGGATTTAGCATGGATTAGAAATGCTCCTTTGCTTCTGTAAACTTCAATATCTATATGGTCTTTGATTCATCTCAGTTTAGTTGCTAGAGATTCATGGGATGTGAATCTGCAAGATAGTTAGGGTAGGAGTAACTAAAACGTCTAAGTCATGCCAATATTTTGATTTTTCCCTAGAGGGAATATAAAGATCAACTTTGTGGGAGAAGTGTTATAGGTGAATCCTCTCGCGGACAAGCGGATTCCCTCTTGGTCTCTAGACTCCTAAGGCCAAGACAGAAAAGTTCTTAACATGGATGTTGCCATCCTTTTTATATGTAATTAAGCTAATATGCGAAAATGAAGAAGAGGGATATGTACCTTGTTAACGATGTTTTTCCTCGCAAGATCCAAGATGAGCTCCAATCCTAATATCCTCGATAGGTCCTATAAAACAAACAAAGATACAAATAACTTCCTATTCTTTTGAGAATAGCTTAAATATAGATCTATCTACTGAAGAGGTGCAACAACCTCTTCCATCTCTCCTTGTCCAACCCCTTTTCTCAAGTAATCTACACTGATTATGCTCTAATGGCATCTCACTTATGGAATCATAAGTTTGGTGTAATTCTCAATCTCCATGTCTCCTGCTACCATGAGGAGGCCTCCTTATATAGGCTTGGAGAGGCATAACCACTTGAGAGATATTTGGGATAAGTTGAGGATTCCTCTCCTTCAGTTGCGGATCTCTCCTAAGATCATGCCTTGACCCAAGATTCGAACCCAACTACCTTCAGATATTGAGGGGATTGTCCCCTGATTTCTTCCAACAAACCAAATTTCTCCCAAAAAAGGGTAGAGGTCCTTCAAAAGGGGCACATAGTGATGGAATGCTCCTCTATAAGGGAGTACAGAGCGCCAACGCTCCCTATTAGTAGGTAGGGGAGAGCTCCCTCCCAAAATTGATGTTTTAGTGGATTTTTCAGTGGCACAATGTTTGCACTCTTCTGTCAATTGATTTTCCTTCTTCAAAACTAGTCTTTGAGGTGTCTTAGTGTCCTTACGATGTCGTTAGAGAGATGAAATAGGTAGTATGATGTTTGTGACACTTGCAACCAATATGAGACACTTGTGATATTTGTATCGACGACACTAGCCATCATTGCAATGCGTGATTTTGATGTGTAACAGATTGCTCCCCAAAGTGGGAAGTCAGAAGACGATGATGATTGAAGTACTTTGTAGACTTTTTCAAGAAAGGGTATGGATGCAGAGAGGCTAGAAAAATATGCACACAACCATCAAACAAATATTATGACATGTTTCAAACCTAAGGCAGGCATACCTATGCTTGAGTGATAAAGACTTTTTAGGTATGGCCGCCATAAAATACACTGCAGATCCATAATTATATTGATAAAAGGTATAGTCACTGAAGATACAATGTGGGTCTATACTCCTATGACCTGAACTGACCGTAGCCACGAAGAATACACAATGGATCTATGAGACGACAATACATAGCCACGACCAATACAAAGTGGATCTATGTTACAGTATATGTGTCATAGTTCAAAAGAACTCCTTCACAACCTAGGCAAAGTATATATAAGAGTGATAACTCAACCCAGGGTATTCTTACTGATCCCGATTAAGTGCGAATATAACCATGTGAATAGATGTCCTAATGTCGAACATGGTAGAAACCACTTGATTACCAGTCAAATGAGGTAAACTGTTAACAAGTGCGAGGGAGATCACCATTGATGTCAATGATTTCCAAGGTACTCTAGTACATTCCGACGAATGTGAATGAATGAGTTGAAGTCGAACATCTGTGGAATCACCCGATCAATGGTCAATAATGTAAACCCATTGTCGGACACGAGGAGGCTTGCCATTGAGGCATGCAGGTCCCAAGGTACTAATTGGTTTCTAAGTCTAGTTCCTGGATAATGTATTGAAGTCGACAAGAATAGACTCATCGAAGGAGAGCCTTGATGTATCCCCCATAAATGACACAAAATAGACATAGAGATGTAATTGGTAGATCAAATGAACATGGAATGACATGGGTATTGAAACAAGATATTTGTGATGGCTGACTCTCGAGGCAGATACTTCCCTTGAAAATTGAGGTACAACAACAGAAACATGACATGGACCAAAACTTGATGATGTAGTGGATGTTGTGCCTTTCATCAGGTGACCCAAAGGAGTAAAATAAACTGAGAGGATTGGCTTAGTGCAGAGGTTCAGTGGATTAAAATGTGTGCAAAGACAAAGTGTTGTGTTCAAGGGAGACCGTAAAAGTTACTGGTAGTGTTCTCAAAAAATTCTTGGCTTGCTTCTTTCAAATTTTTCCCCATCCAGATAGACGAGTACCTCTTTTTAATTTAACGAGCTCAAGGAGGGTAACACATGCTTGATATGACTCACCTTCAGTAAGTCCCTCTTCCTTTGTTTAGCAAACTAGAAGAAGTAATGGTTTGGTTATGTATGGCCCCTTCAATGTATGATTGCTTAATGAAACCAAATAAGGTAAAATCAATGGTTTTTCATATTTAGAGAGTCTAAAAACAACTAAAGATGACTCCAATGTTGTCCTTTTTCATAATGTTAGTCTCGTGAGGCCAAAAAAGAGATAAATTATCACTCGAAAGACGCCCTTTCAAACCTTTTAATGAGTGGGAAAGGAAGCAAGATCACTTGACAATCGTTTCACGTTTAGAGAGTCTGAAAAGAGTTTAATGAAGACTCCAAGGGGTTCCTTTTTCATTTATCCATGCGGGTCCGAAAAAAAGATAAAATTTTACCCGACGCGTTCTTATATTTTTGAGCTTAAGAACGAACTAAGACTATGCTCGTGAATGTGACAAGATAAAAAATGAAGAAAACTTCTCTGAAACCTGTCAATAATGTCAAAACTACGTTCCAGGGGATTAATAAGGCCTCCACAATATTTTAAAAAACCCAAAAACTATATGTTTAGGAAAAAAATGAAATGTATATTAGTAAAATGGAGTAAAAATATCATTTACCATTTCATTTGTGCCAAGATTTGTAGCAGAGGAGAATTTTCCATTTGGAGGTGAATCTTGTTTTTCTCAGTACCGGGGCTACGGTCAACCATTTTCCTCATCGTTTGGACCAAGTTGGTGATCTTCTTCCCTTCTTTCATTTACATGGTTCACATTTTCTTTTAAGGAAATAAACATTTATAAAACAAATGATGCACTGGGTCGGCCCAAGTGCCCAAAAATCTCAGTGCTCCTCTATAATTCATGGGGGGGTGCTAAATGTCTTGGAAAACACCCCTCCTATTCATTGAAGGGCACGTTTATGCTTTGGTGTAGTGGCTATGAGGGCATTGTCCAAAAAACCACAAGAAAAAATGTCCAAAAACGGCCAGTGCGCGCTCAAAACGTGAAGAAGTTTTTTTTGTTTAAATTTTGAACATTTCAGTGGCCAATGTAATGATGTGTGGGTGCCTTGATGTTCATGCAAAGAGGGCATTGGTATTTTATAAAATAAAACAATCATTTTTAAAAAAATTGAAAATTGCCCAAAGATTGCTGAAAAATGTGATTTTTAATGAAAAATTTGATGGTTGACGTAGGTGATTTCGGAAATAATCATGCTTGAGTGGAAATAAAGAGAGAATGAGCTCGACGATGTGGCCAGTTTTAAAATTCGCCGATCGAGAGATGTGTTGAGGAATTTCGGTCTCCTCAAATATGTCAAAATGCAAAAAATGAAGAAAGAGGTCCTTATTCTTGAGCATATGATCGAGTTGTGGAACGTTGTAGAAAAAAGATTCCATATAGGAACACAGCTTCTTACCATTGAGCTAGAAGATGTGTACTTCATAACTGGCCTCTCAAAAAAAGGGGCTCCCATAGCTCTAACGGGACAGCGGGTACTTCTTGCACCCGTGGATGAGTATATGGCAAACCATTGTGTCCCGGGAGTGAGACTAGTGGGTGGAAAAATTGCGATCAAAGATATCAGGGATCTATCTCTTTGATCCATTTTGTTTTCTATTACGATTATAGTGGGAAGTATGAGTGCACACCTAGCTTCAATATCACAAGTGGTCTATGGTTTACAGTGTCTAGAGGCAAAACTGTTTAACTAGAGTGCAGGGTTCCTTCATCACGTGAAGGAACAGATTACGAGATGCAGATCAGGGAAGAAGAAGCAGTTCGGTTATGGTTAATTATTAGTTTCTTTCTTCTTAGAATGAATTCCAGAGATGAAACCTCATATTTCATTACCAGTATGGCCAACGAGAGAACCACGTATGGAGCGGTGGACCAGCCTGTCTCCGAGACTAGGCCCAGATTCAGAGTTCAGATTCACCAGTGATTTATTTGCTTGTATGAGACACCAATTGATCATAATAGAATACTTTCCATATGCCGGAGTAGATTTCCAGGGCAACATGGATTTGGTTCTTCTAGAAGGCGAGGATTGGGATGCATCAAGTAAGAAATCAAACTGACCTTTTCAAGTGTTTTTTAATTTTTGAATGTTATAATTTTTTTAGGGTACATAGAAGAGTCTTTAACAGACATATCATTTCATCATGTATATAGAGGAGCAACACGTCTAGTAGAGATGCCAGCACTGGGCCATCGCAGAGACACTCAGATAGCGGTAGATCAAGGGGTAGCAGTAGGAGGTCTCCTGGAGGTTGAAATAAACCTCCAAGGTCTCACAATGGGTATCCCTCCTCTTAGGAGGTGGGAAGTACCAATTCATATACAAAGACACACTATGGGAGTGTCGAAGAGTCTTAACTCTCTACTGAGGCGAATATCTCGTGCAGTGATATGTTACTTGCAGCATAATGTGATGCAGGGATATTAGGATCTTCCTTATGATTGTATAGTCTGTATGAGGATTTTTATGTGTGTGAGGACCCACATTTTGCCTATCTATGTACCATTTTGATGTAATCAAACATTTTTATTCATGCTGTGTATATATACATTTCTGAGTTTTTATAGTGACGAATGATTTTCAAATGATGTCTTTTATGTGATGTGTTTTAATTTACATGATGATATGTGATGTGTTTCATTTCCTTTATGAAATTTTATCCATGTGAGAGGTACCTATCCATGATGTAATTAGCTAGCAAATCTGAAATGGATTGAGTTCTCTTGGTATGTGTCTGTATTCAATAAAATCAAACATTCATTCAAGACGATGAAATCGTAAGCGGAGACGTAGTAGGATAGGATTGTGAATAACGTAGATTCAATTAAGTTGATAGACCATGATTTGGGAGTCTAGGTTGAATATCATGCGAGAAACACCTAGGGAGGAGGCTTCAGTTAAAATTCCGATGACAGCATGATATTCTGCCATGTTATTAGTTGTTGATCCTAAGAAAATACCTCCAGAACTCACCAACTCATCAGAGTGGTAAACGAACCAAGTTGCAAAAGAAACGTTATGGGTGTGTCGACTAGCACCATCCACAAACCCGACAAAAATCGGAAAGGAAGATGTCATCTGCGCATGAAAACACAAGACACAGTATAAGCGGCTAAGGAAAAAACTCGAGCACGCAAAAGAAAAAGACACACCAAACTAAAAATACAATAGTGTACAAAGCATGTATGTTAGATGTTCTATGCATAGTACTTCTTCAAGTAAATCCCATTCTGAGGCTCACCCAGGGAGATTCCATCGTAGTCCACTAACTCGTAGGTGTCTCTATGTAGAACACATTTCACAATGTAAGGACCATGCCATAGAGGTTCTAACTTACCCGTCCCTAACTTGCCATGACCCTGGTCATAAACGAGGACTAGGTCTCCTTCTGCAAAAGTGAGAGGATGGACATACTTGTCATATTGATTCTTGATTCGTTTTTGATATGTCTCGTTGACGAGAGCAGCATCACGACGTGTTTCATCCAACCTAGTCAAGTGCAAGAAACGTTCTTCTTCAGCAGAAGTGTGTTGCAAGAGTTCTACTTTTAGTTTTAACGAAGGAATTTCACATTCAATTGGTAAAACAACTTCTATGCCATATACTAGCTGGAAAGGGGTGAAACCAGTAGCATTTTTTACTGAGGTTTGATAAGCCCAGAGAGCGGAGAAAAGTTGTAAATGCCAAGATTTTCTGCTACCATCCATTGGATCATAGTTTTGAGGACTTTGTTGATAGCTTCAACTTTTCCATTTGCTTGAGGATAGTACGGAGATGAGTTCTCATGGAGAAAACCCAACTTGGCATGCAACTCACTTGTCATATGGTTTTTAAAATGTGAACCATGATTAGTGAAAATGGCATGTGGAACACCAAAACGAGTGATGATGTGGTTAAAAAGGAAAAGAGATACAATACGGACATCATTCAGAAAGGTAGGCATAGCCTCAGCCCATTTTGTAAAGTAATCGACGACAACGATTATATAATCATGCCCCTTGGCTGAGGTAGGCTTACATTGCATGAAATCAATGCCCCATTTGGAAAAGGGGCCGATGGAAACAATCAGATGCAATGGAGTAGGGTGGGTTCATGCCTTTTTGTGAAAAACTTGGTAGGGTGGGCATTTTTTGACTGCCTCAATAAAATCTTTGAAAATCGAGGGCCAAAAGTAGCTGGCACGTAAGATTTTCTGAGTTGTAGCCATCCCAGAAAGATGACCACCACAGGCTGCAAGGTGACAGTCATTAAGCACACGTTCAACCTCTTCATGAGTTAGACATTGTTGTAAAATAGTGTCAATGTCACGGCGGTATAAAGTGTCACCGATAATAAGGTATCGACGAGAATGGTGGCAGATACGACGATGATCTTCACGAGAGATATCGGGATGAAAACGTTGGGTCTGGAGATAAAGAAGAATATCTCCATACCAAGGATCAGACATGCTAATGAGGAACAAAGTTTTGTCCAGGAGAGAATCTCTAGGCTCAGTATCTTCATCAGCATGGGGAAGGTCCCAAATAAGCTCTGCAAACACCAGGGACTTTTTAGCTTTGGATTTAGTGAACTCGAGATCGAATTCCTGAAGGAGAACGATCCATTTTGAATATTTGACCCCAAGAACTTGACGTGTCAAAATGTGGTACATGGGGTTCAAGTCTGCAATAACCGTGGTAGTGCGTAGCAGAATGTAGTGATAGAATATTTGGACAATGATGACGGCTGCCAGAGCCAACTTTTCAACATGTGAATATCTGAGATCTGAACTAGATAGACTTTTTCTCAGATAATATATCACGTGTTCCTCGCCGTAAGGGCCCTCCTGAACTAACACCATGGAAATAGTGGAAGTAAAGGCTGCTAAGTAAAGGATATAGTCCTTTGTGTAATTTGGAGGATGTAACAAATGAGCGTTGGCTAATGCAGGCTTAAGAGCAACAAAGGATCGTTCAACAGTGTCATCCCAGATAAAAGGGGTGCCTTTTTGTAACAAGCGCATAAATCCTTTTGTAATCTTAGCATAGTTACAAATGAAACGACGAAGAAAGTTTGCTTTCCCCTGCAAAATTTGGAGTTGTGTCAGATTGTTAGGTGGAGGTAAAGCCAAGATAACCTTAATTTTTAAGGGATACACTTATGCGGGTTCAAACGAATGCGGTAGAACCAACATCGAAGAAAAATAGCCCATAGATGACCAAAATGGTTTGATCGATTGGATGAGTGGGCAGGTAAGTTATCGAGGTAAGGCTCCGCAATATGTTTGATATCGTGGAAAGCATAGGACATGGCTCACTGGAATGTAGCACCAACATTTTTAAGGCCAAAAGGTAGTTTTCGATAGGCGAAAGTTTCCCACGGGAAGATGAAGGTTGTCTTATGCTGATTAGTAGGTAAAATGTCAATATGGTTATACCCTGAGAAACCATCCATAAAAGAGAAAATTATGCTACCAACACAATTATCAATAATCTGGTCTATAAAGGGCGTAGGGTAGTTGTCTTTTTGACAAGCCTTATTGAGGTACCTATAATAAATGAAGACATGAATGGTCCCTTGCTTCTTAGTAAACAGAACAATGTTCGAACCCATTTTGTCAGGGGGACATGATAGATGAGGCCATATTTCAATAATTTCTCAACTTTTGCCTTAATAGCGGTAGTGTTCTTAAGATGGACCAGGCAAAGTTTCTGTCGAATAGGTTTTACACCTGGGTAGGTTTTAATCTCATGCACAACTATCATAGGATCGATCCCTGGCATCTCTTTGTAGCTCCAAGCAAAGACATCGTGAAATTATTTAAACAAAGCGGTATAAGAAACCTCTTCCTCAGGTGTACAATTAACGCCGAGATTAATATTTTCATTTATACTTTCCTTGATCAAAATATCTATTTCGACTGTAGAGGTAATTTTGCCTAAATTCCCTTCAGAAATAACATCTTGTGTAAGTATAGGTGATTGGGGAAATTGGACAACATCAGGGGGGGAAGATAGAGTGTATATCTTCCTGGATTTATTCGAGAGGTGGAAGAAAAGAGGATCAATGATGTCTATCATCCCAAGGTATGTCATCGATGCTAAGAATTTCCATGATCGATTCATCAGAGGGAAAAATTTGGGAAATGTAGTCGAACGCAAACGTCAAGGAATTTAACCACGATGGCATCGAGTAAGTGTTGGGTGCCAAGAGATGTTGGTCATCCAAGGAGGGAGAGGCGGATTGGATGGCAACATATGAGGTTTCGACTGGACTAAGTGGCATGGTGTCACCTAGTGCATCGAATTCCATCGGACTAGGTACATTCCAAGGGTCAGATGATTCCAAGGATTGATAAATCGTAGTTAAAATCATATTGATTGTAGCAACATGATGTGTGGTGGGTGGAAGTGGTGTAGGTAAGGTACCCATAAGGCTAGAATATTTTAACAAGCCAACACCAACGCTTTCATACGTTATCTTGTGATCTCCCAGAAAGGGAATATTGTTGGTAGCAGGAGTGTGAGCGTTAGGTGTACATAAATATAACTGATCGATAGTGACAATTTTACCTTGATGGGGAAATTTCACACATCGAAATACTGGCGAAGCAACGATAGTAATAGCATAAAACCAAATTCTTCCAAGTAATAAGTTGTAATCGAGGGGAGTATCAACTACCTCGACATCAACAGTGATGGTTTTGCCACCCAACTAGATGGGTAGGGACTATAAATGTCCATGGAGATGAAAACCTTGCCCATCAAATGCACGTAACATCATTGGGGATTTTTTAAGTGCAGGTGATTTTACACCTTTCCAACATGCTAAAGACATGACACAAGTAGAGGCTCCCTCATCTAATATGGTTCGGTGAATTTGTTGATTGTGAACAATAACATCAATTTGGAAAGCAAGTTGGTGGGAGAGTCGAGATGTATAATTGTCCAGGTTAAACATGATATTGTTGGATGACTCAGGATCAACAACACCAATAGAAACCAAGATCATTCTACGTTGACTAGGACAGTGCTATAGAACTTCTAACGTGGACATAGCACATGATGCTTGAGCCAAATCTTCAACAATGTTGTATTTTTGAGGGACACATGAACTAGGATTAAAGTTAGATTCACGAATAGTTCTCTTAGGAGGGCGTGAGATAGAGTCGAACACAGGTTTCTCAATCTGAAGTGGTCCAGAGGGAGGATTAACTGATGGAGGACTAACAGAGGATGGTGATGGATCTAGTAAAGTACTGGTACCCTTAGTGACTTTTCCTTTGTCAGGTTTAACCGGTGTGTCATATTTCATACAGTGGGAGGTTAAATCAATCCTGTTAAACATGTAAATATGGGCACTTGTCGAGGCTTCATCATGGGAAGGATGGCTGGAACTTCCCCCTGGAGAGGGGGTTTGAGCAACCATAGATTGTTTTTGTGGAAAAGGATGAGTAAGCATGACGGGTTGGGAATTCCCCTTGAAACATTTGGCCACTTCATCATGATGTGGACAGTCTCAAGTGTAGTGATCATCACCACAAATGAGACATGGTAACTTTGGTTTCCATTGTGGTTTATTTTCATTAGCAGGTGGTGGGTTTTGAGATTTTGGTTGTTCATTATTATTATTATTATTATTTTTTTCTTTGTCTTCTTCTTACCTCCGGTTTGTTGTGAAGGGGTAGATTGAACTGCATTCACCTTAGAGATTTGAGTTTGGGGAGAGGTAGAGGAGGGTTTGGTCGAACTGGGATTGGATTCCAGAACATATCGATTCATCGTTCCAGTCGACTGGGAAACATATTGGGTTTTGACGGAGCCGATAACTCCATCCACATGTGACCTGGATGACGGTTTAGATGGATCAGTATTTGCATGACAAGAATTTTGGATTAACTCATACAAAGTACCGGATTGGAAATAGACCAAATTTAAGTACTAAGACCAAGCAATGGCCTCTTCCTCGGTGACTACACCACCCATGGAGACATCACGAGCAATCGGGGGTAACAGTGATTTAGTGAACCATTCCACCAATAATTGGTCAGGAATGACTTCTTTGATCAACCTTCGTCATCATCTCCACTCATGAATATGATCAGAGATATGCACAGAGTTTTTCTGATGAAGGGAGGTCAAGAGTTCGGTACCCATATCATATTGAATGGGTAGTTGAAAGTGTGTGAGAAAGGACACGGCAAGGGAGTTGAAATCTTGGAAAGAACCACGTGGAAGTTCGATATACCACTTGGCTGTTGAGCCCGTAAGTGTTCGCTGAAAAAGGCGTAAATGGATAGAGTCATCCATTAAGGAGTTCGATGAACACCATAAATGGAAAGTCATCACATTGTTATCTGGGTCTTCTCCAGGTTTACCATCAAATTTTGGAATATCAGAAGGTAGTTTAGTCGGAATCACTGGCCAGAAAGGATAATGACGTATAGGATCATTGGTCAACTGAGACAAGTCTGGGAGATCCAGAGTAGCAAGGAACAGTAGTTGTCAGTTAACCTGAGGGTGATACTGGTGTGGCATAGGGACACTAGTAGGACCGTAGACTAGGTTAGGTGGATAATTGTAACCAGTAGGTCCTCCTGCATACGGTTATTGTTGACTAGAGTAAACTAGATTCAAAGAGGGTTGAGAAACATGTGTGAGCAGAGGATAACCTGATGGATTTTGAGGATTATAATTCAGTTGATGGGTTTGTCCATAAGGTGGATAAACATTTTGTCCATAAGAAGGATAAGGTTGTTGTTGTCCTCGAGAATGTTTCCCCCTAGAGAATAGTGGATTTCCCAGAAAAGGAGTGCGCCAAGAGTTGGGCATTGTAGACGCATTCTGCCCAGAATGTTGATGATGGGATCCATTTTGAGGCTTCCCCCCAGCATGAGGTTTCCCTTAAATGGAGGTTTCCCCCCAAATGGAGGTTGCCCTCCAAATGAAGTTTGCCCCCCAAACGGAGGTTTCCCTCCAAACTGAGGTTTCCCCCCAAATGGAGGTTTCCCTCCAAAAGGAGGTTTCCCCCCAGACAGAGGTTTCCCTCAGAAAGGAGGTTTCCCCCCAGCATGAGGTTGAGTCCCTAGAATTTGGAAACCATATGTAAATGACTGAACGATACCACTTGATGGATTAGAGACACCAAGAGTGGTCCCTCCGGGTTGTTGTGTAGGTATAGAACTTCCAGGTATAACTTGGGTAGTGTTGATAATGGAAGGATTCAATGCTCTAACCCAAGGGGAAGTTACGAGGAATGCCGAGATGATAGTGGTGTACCAATGGGAGCTTGGCTAACCACCACATTACTAGTGGGAATAGTCACAACGTGAGGGACCATCGTAGGATGGACCATCTGGAGAGAAATAGTGGAACTTGGACCAACAGACTACATATTCATATCAACGGATGGTGCAATGGAACTAACAATCCCACCAGTAAAATGATCTAACAGTACGGTATAGGTAACAGATGTTTCAGGTATTTGGGATATGACAGGTATATCTACGCCTATCCCTAATCCATAAAGGTATCGCACCGTGTGAGGTGGTATTTGAGCTATATCAAAATTCCAAAGGGGGTTTCCGACCAGAGGAACCGAATGATATCCGGTTAGAATTTTGGAATGATCAATGACAACAAGTTCTCTAGCTAAATTCATCTGGAGAAAACGCCTTTCATATCCCGCAGGAATGCGGAAAGACTCCATAGGATCCAGAACAATCCAAAAATTTTCTATAGAAACTTCCTCTTGTGAGGTTATAACATCATGGACCTCGCTCTATTGAGGAGATCCCTCCATAGAAGGAGGGGATAAATGGGTAGAATCTTCCATATTTTCTAGGGGAAATCCCTGTACCCTACGCGAACGGCGTGGAGGGTCGATCTTGGCAGAAACAAGTCGACGAAAAAAATCTATGGTCAATTAATGACAAAGAAACAACATACACTAATCAAATCTAGGAATCAAAACAAGCAAACAAAACTTCTCTCAATGATCATACTAGTTGGTGATGAAATCCAACATTGCGTGATCAAGTCAAGAAGGGGCTAGGATATGGTGGAACAATTACAATGGTTACCTGCTTAACGGACTTTCACCTTGGTGCAAGCTTCCACGCAATAATTGTGGATTTACCCTCCATGGAGCCTGAGTGAGTTTGAACAATGTTTGTTCCAGGTACAGTGAGACTTTCCTTCACTATCACCTCGTGTAAGTACCTAAATATTATGGAAATTAAAGACACCAACTCGTAGTCATCCCCTAGGTGGGTACAGTCGATTGTCCTGTGTGAACATATGAGCAAGATAACAAGTCTAAAATCCTTCGAGAGAACTGAGGACAAGTGGACCGATAGAACTCCAGAGGACCCCAAATGGATTCGGAGTTCATGAAGCACCGAGACCAAATGAAACCAGCTGAGCCTCAAGAAGAAACCTCAATATATGATCTAACCACTACAAACAGTTGAACCACGGAGGGATAATCTTCATAATTCTCCCAAATGCGACCTCATGCGTAACCCTTGTGTGAGAGGGGGATCCTAGAAAGCCTATACAACAATTGGATTTTTCTCTCCCTACCGCAAGATGCTAATGTTTGTTTTGAATACTTTGGAGAGTTATACTCACTGCCTAATACAAAGTGTTGATTCTATTCTAATGTTGGTGGAAGATCCTAAAAACAAAATGTTCTAGATAACTTTAACTTAGCATTCATTTTGCAGCTATTCTTTACTCAAAGGGTGTATGAAAGTGAAACTTGATGGTGTTAAGCCTCAATCCCCCAAAACATGCATAAAAGATGATAAGCAATCATTTCTTTCAATGAATACCTATTTAAGGAAAGGAGAAAAATTTGTTTTCACTATCAAACACTAAGATGCAATGTTCTCAATCAATTTGTTTCTCAATCAAATTCAGTGTAAAGCCAAAATTCTCATAAAAAATCCTTTCTAATATTCAAAAACAATCGTACAAAGATATCCTTGTGCTTTGTGTGTGAATGATTATCAATCTTGATGCAAAAACTTCTAATTTCATTCAGAATTTAAGATAAAAAAAGTTCAGACAATCAGAAGCGAGTTTTTCACAAACAAAGACACACTCTCGTTATGATTAACAAGAAAGACAAAGATCAAAAAATTTACAAAATGAAACCAAAAAACTCAAAAATATTGAAAAAGGTTTGGGAAAAAAGAACTCAAAGATAAAATGGGATGGTACACAGATCTTTGAAATTCCTCACAAAGGTTTCTACTCAACCAGATAAATGATAAGAAATCAAGACACCTCTAAATCAATAAAGACGAAGAGTGACTTCAAAGCAAGGAAAGAAAATTTCAAAATCCCAAACAAGAAGAGATCAATTCTTAAAAAATAGGGTGTTGAAGGCCAATACCAAGATGAACTGAGAGGATGAAATTCCTGAGTCAAAGCCAAAATGAAGAAACAGCTTCAGAAGATGAAAAATCTGGAGAATTTCTCACAGAAAGGGGGTAGCGCTCTGGTGTAAGGGGAACCAGAGTGTTCCATCTCTCTGTGTGAGGCTAATGGGGAGTGTTGGCACGATGAAAACAACAGAGGGGGAGCGCTTTGCTCTAAAAAATCAGAAAAAAACTCAGAAAACCAAATTTCTAAAGAGACTCAGTAAATCAAGGTGATCATGATGAAACAAAGAGGCAATCAAATAGATCTAAGAATCAGAGACAATATGGAGAAGGTCAAGAAAGGGAAAAGGACCAAAATAAGATCTGGGAATGGAAACAAAAATCATAGCTCCTCCCCATTGGAGTCGCCAATTTTTGTTACAGGTGAATCCTCCTGCAGACAAGCAGATTCCCTCTTGGTCTCTAGACTCCTAAGGCCAAGACAAATTTTTTTTTAACATGGATGTTGACATCCTTTTTAGATATAATTAAGATAATATGCTAAAATGAAGAAGAGGGATATGTACCTTGTTAATGACATTATTCCTCACAAGATCCAAGTTGATCTCCAATCTTGAGCTCCTTGATAGGTTCTGTAAAAAAAACAAAGATACAAAGAACTTCCTATTCTATTGAGATTAGCTCAAATATAGATCTATCTACTCAAGACAAATTCATGTGGAACAAGCATAAATTTGAAAGAAACAGGCCAAGCATTGATTATTAATGAGAACAAGTAAAAGGTGCTTACAATCCTTTGATGGAGGTGCAACAACCTCTTCCATCTCTCCTTCTCCAACCCCTTTTCTCAAGTAATATACACTGATTATGCTCCAATGGAATCTCACTTATGGAATCATAAGTTTGGTGTAATTCTCAATATCCATCTCTCCTTCTACCATGAGGAGGCCTCCTTATATAGGCTTGGAAAGTCCTAACCACTTGAGATATATTTGGGATAAGTTGAGGATTCCTCTCCTTCAGTTGTGGATCCCCCCTAAGATCATGCCTTGACCCAATATTCGAACCCAACTACCTTCTGGTATTGAGGGGATTGTCCCCTGATTTCCTCCAACAAAACAAATTGCACCCAAAAAAGTGCAGTTCTCCTTCAATAGGGGCATAAAGTGTTGGAACTCTCCTCTATAAGGGAGTACAGAGTGCCAACGATCCCTGTCAGTAGGTAGGGGAGCGCTTCCTCCCAAAATTGATGTTTTAGTGTCTTTTTCAGTGGCACAAAGTTTGTACTCTTCTGTCATTTGATTTTCCTTCTTCAAAACTATTCTTTGAGGTGTCTTAGTGTCCTTATGATGTTGTTAGAGAGACGACATAGGCAATATGATGTTTGCAACACTTGCAACACTTGCTACCAATATGCGACACTTGCGATATTTGTAACGACGACACTATCCATCATTGCAATGAGTGATTTTGATGTGTAACAAGAATGGAATTTCTTTCAGAATATCCACACATCTTACTGAGGGCTCATGCTCATGTCCTTAACTAATTTGCTACTAAAAGTATTACTGCTTAGCCCACAATAATTTCTAAAGGACCCATATGACAAGGGCCTGGGAACCCTGCGCTAGTCTGAAAGGAGCTAGCCCTTTTGGCTTCAGGACTTTAGAACGTACAACTCCATGGCCCTAAAAAATGTTTGAAGTCCATAGTCGTGAATAGATGAGGGTCATTGATCTGGGGATCCAATGATGATCTATCTTAGTCATTAGATGAGACTTAGGAAGGGTAGTGTTATGTGCTTCGGCGGAGTTCCACTTCAGGAGAATAGGAGTGGTCTAGTGCCAAAACTCCCAAATTCCAAAGTCGCAAATTAATATGGACCACTGACAATAGAAGGAAGCATGTCCACAGATAAAAAAAGTATTTAGAAGTTTGGGTATTCGATGGTATATGGATGCACAAGTTTCCTCGGAGCTCTACAAGCCAGAGTAAATCCTGGTTGTGAATGCTAGGTACGCGTGGCAAGAGATCCTATAGTCTGGAGACTTGGTACTCAAGAGGAACTTGGCCAAGATTTTTGAAGGTGTGAAAACTCCCGAAGTCGTGAACGGTGAAGTGAATCTCAACCATTGATAGGTAGAGGAAACATGGCGCTATATTCGAGAGTCCTGAGACTTGGCTCTTTGGGGGATTTGCAATGTGAGAAGTTGCAAAGTCCGAAACCCTGAAGTAATAGAGGTCGTTGATATAAGGATTACATGGACTCTTACTGACTGTGAGATCGAAGGGCTAGACAGCTATCAGTCCAAGATGACGTGGCATCCTGATGTCATTCAAGGTGGCATGGAACCATATTATGTGTGTCACGTATCACCCATATATGGACGATTCACAGACCCCTTAGGCATATTAGAGCATGACACATGTCAACTCCTATTGAGGACAAGTGTCACCCATGTTCCTTGTCACGTGTCATCTTTTGGTTCGTGCCCGCCTAGCTAACGTGGTTGGTGACGTGTTCGGGACTCCACGAGTCTGGATAACTTCGTGAGTTCAGAAGATTTGGGCATAGTATGGTAAAGGGATGTTCAACGTCGATTTCCAATTGTCGAATGTTAAACTTTCAACGATGATTGTCGATTTCCAAAACACTGAAAACATAGGATGTTGACTGCCGAAAAAGGGGTGTAAAACGAAAAAATTCTAAACGCTAATCGTCGAATGGCCAAGGCCACGTGGCAAGATTTTGGGACTTCGGGGAGTAAGATAAAGGGGCATTCAACGTCGAACACCGAAGACCCCAGCTAATAATTCCCAGGTAACTTCAAGAGGAAATAACTTGTAGAACAAAGCTCATATTTTAGTGTGGTGATGATCGTCCAAAAGCTCGTGGAAAATAGTAGCCAATGGAGGTCCCGGAATTAGGATTTGATAGAGTTAGGAAAAACAAAAAAATGATACCCCATCCCTAGGAAGGGTATTTAGGGGTTGGGTGTGTTACAAATTGGTATCAGAGCATGGTGATAATGGTTGGCCTGCTTCGGCTCATGCACAAGTCGCATAAAAATATTATTGGAGAACTTTGTGGGGTAACACCCTACCTCACACCCCTTCTATAAGAAACTTGTCTGGATCTCTACTAAAGAGAGGAACAAAACCTTCTATTGTTGATAGATTTTTTAGAAGTCTGCACTGCATGTTGATAATGTTTCCAAATAAAGAAGTTAACTTTAGTTTACAATGATATGTGTTGTTCATGAATTGGTAGATTAGTAACTAATAGAAATTTTTTTATCAACACTCAAGCAGTCGGTGAACAACATGAAAACTACAACATAAGGAATGGTGACACACAATGAGTTGGGGGAGATCTCCCACAATACAAAGGAATAATCTAATGAAAGGAGGGTGATGGAAACCCCTTCAAATTTGGCATAAATTGTAAGAAGCCTCATTGTAGAATTACAAAGTTATAAGGATGAAAATAAAGGGTCGATAAAGGAGCAAGAAAAGCAGACTGAAATTAATGCAGTCCTACTACAAATTCTATCATATATACAAAGGAAACTACAACATGGTCCAACTTCCATTCATGTGGACATGCATCATACTAAGAAAAATCCAAGTCCACATGAAATACAAAAGCATGCTCTGGACAGTGGCCACACCAGGAGGAGTACCTCAAGGAAGGACTAACACGGAGTCAAGAGACACTCACCAGAATGTCTCTCTGAGGACACTGACAACTCCAAGTAATATTCTAGTGGAAAAACTACTTCTTAATCTCATGTGAGCGGAACAAAGAGGAAACATTCCAAGAGTCATGACCCTAAAGAATTCAAGAAGGCCAAACCTCCCACCTTCGATGGAGATATTAAGAAAGGGGAAGATGAAAAATTTTGGATACTCGTCCTGAATAAGTACTTCAGAGTTCATGACTACTATGATAACTTAAAGGCTCACATAGTCATTTTCAACTTGAATGGGAAAGCTTCCATTTGGTGGGAGGACCTTAGGAATATGAAAGGAATCCATGAGAAGGACTTTTCATGGAAATTTTTTGAGAAATACTTCAAGAACAAGTATCTGTCAGAAAAGTACTTTGATCGGAAGACCAAGGAGTAATATGAACTCAAGATGGGACAAATAACCATAGATGAGTATATCAACAAATTTCTCGAGTTGATGAGGTATGTTCCCTACATAAACGATGAAAAAGTAAAGCTACAATGATTTATTAGTGGATTACCATAGTCCTACCTGGACATAATTGAGTTTGATGAGACAAAGACCTTAGAAGATACTATTTGGAAAGCAAGGTATTGCTTTGATAAATTCAAGAATAAGACATAACCCCATGAAGACTGGAAGAATAAAAACAATTCAGGACTCAAGAAGAAGGGGTTTAAATCCTCAAGATTTAAGAACCATGGGAAGAGCTCCAGGATGACCCTTCCTACCAGAATTGTGTATTGGAAAAATTTTCCATCCCAGAGTGGAAATAAACCCTTTGAAGCAGATCCAAGTAAGACTAATAACATGAAGAGAGAACCCTTGAAATGTTGGGATTGTGGAGAGGAACATCTGCTAAGGGACTGTCTGCATAAGAAACAAAACAATGGGAGGTTCTACAACATCCAAGAGGCTACCATAGTCAATGATGTGGCTAGGAGCATGCCACAAATTTATGCAGCCTTGGATAATAGACAAGCTGACCACCAAGATTCAGTGGTGGAGATGGAAGGTACGATTTCCAACCATCTTGTTTCCATTTTAATTGACCCTGGTTCTAATTTGAGTTATGTTTCACCTCAAAATGTTGAGAAATGTAAATTGCAACAAGTTAAACATGTTAAATCATGGCTGGTACAACTAGACACTTTAACCAAAAGAAAAGTAATTGAGGTCATACCAACATGCCAATTCATTATAAGTGGGTTGCCCACCCAAGAGAACCTAAACATACTTCCTCTAGGATCCTATGACCTGTTGATTGGAATGGACTAGTTGGCTTCCCACAAAACCAAGTTGAACTATTACAATAAAAATTTGGAGTGGGAAAATGAAGAAGGAAGAAGGGTAACCCTACAAGGGATTCAAAATCCTGTCTCAGTGAGATAAATATCATCCCTCTAAGTGAAGAAGTGTTTCAGAAAGGGATGTACCTTTTATGCAATACAAGTACTAAAATATGTTGAGAATGAAAAACCTAGCCTAGAGGACCATCCCATATTAAGAGAATATAAATATGTATTCCCAGAAGAGGTACCAGGTCTACCTCCAAGAAGGGATATTGAATTTTTAATGGAACTCATACTAGGAGTAGTGCCAATGTCTAGAACACCCTATATAATGAGTACACCAGAGCTAGTTGAGATCAAACTACAGGTGAAGGAGATGTGGGACAAAGGCTACATTCGACCTAGTGTGTATACATGGGGAGCACCGGCCTTGTTTGTGAAAAATAAAGATGGAACCCTCAGATTATGCATAGATTATAGGCAACTCAATAAGATGACCATCAACAATAAGTATCCCTTGCCAAGGATCAATGACTTGTTTGACCAATTAAGGGTTTCTACAATATTCTCCAAGATTGACTTGAGGTTTGGATACCATCAGGTCCGAATTAAAGATGAAGACATCAACAAGACAACCTTTAGGACAAGATATGGTCACTATGAATTTGTGGTGGTGCCATTTGGTCTTACTAATGCACCGACCACTTTTACGTGATTAATGAATAACATATTAAGAAATTTATTGGATAGTTTGTTGTTGGTTTTCATTGATGATATCTTAATCTATTCTAAGAATAGGGAAGAACGCGAAGAACATCTCAAGCTAGTACTCCAAGTACTAAGAGAACATCAGCTCTATGCTAAGCTTAGTAAGTGTGACGTTTTCTAGAAACAAGTACATTACTTAGGCCTTGTTATTTCCGAGGAAGGGGTGTTAGTTTATACTAACAAGATTAAAGCCATCATGGATTGGCCTACCCCAAAGGATGCATCTAATATAAGATCCTTTATGGGCCTAGAAGGATACTATAGGAGGTTCATAAAGGGATTATCCAAGATTAGTTGCTCAATCACCTCCCTTCACAAAAACGGGGTTAAATTCATTTGGACATTAGAATGCGAAGAAATATTTCAAGAGCTGAAGTACCTTCTAACCAATGTGTCTGTGATAAATATTGCAGACCCAAACAAGGACTTCCTTGTGTGTACAGATGCCTGCAAGGAAGGGCTCAGAGGAGTCCTTATGCAAGAAGGACATGTGATTTTCTATGAATCCAGAAAATTGAATGAGCATGAACTCAATTATGTGACCCATGATATGGAAGTGGCTTCCATAGTGAATGCCTTAAAAATGTGGAGGAATTACCTCTTAGGTAGAATATTTGTACTTATGATAGACCATAGTGGGTTAAGGTATTTGTTTGACCAACCAAAACTCAATGTGAGACAAGCTAGGTGGATGTCTCTCCTTAGTGAGTTTGATTTTGAGATCAAACATATCAAAAGAAAAGAGAATAGGGTGGTTGATGCCTGTAGTAGAAGTATGGAAGTAGTTCACTTGGAAGCTATAAGCTCCAGTGAATCAGATATCAAAGAGAGGGTCAAAATTGCACAAGAAACAGATGCATTTTTCAAGACTGTGAAATCATACCTAAAGAAAGAGCCCATAGGGATGAATTACAAAGGCTATCATATGCTTAATGATGTCCTGCTGACTTACAACGACAGATTTTATATTCCAAATTGTGACAAATTGAAGAGGTTCATAATGGATGAAGTACACAAAATAACATATACTTGTCATCCTAGTTATCAGAAAATGATCACAACCACTAGGAAACTATTTTATTGGCCCTGATTGAAAAAGGACATAGTTGATTACTTAGTTAAGTGTCTAGAATGTCAACAATTCAAGGTAGATCAATGGCACCCAGAGGGATATTGTAGACCC
The DNA here is from genome assembly GCA_000966675.3 of Picea glauca. Lineage (NCBI taxonomy): Eukaryota > Viridiplantae > Streptophyta > Pinopsida > Pinales > Pinaceae > Picea > Picea glauca. Next base: position 388,833 of record JZKD02S1850408.1, on the reverse strand, counting down.
TACCAATTCCCGAATGGAAAGGGGAAACCATCTCTGCAGATTTCATCATAGGATTACCAAGATCAACCAAACAGAACGACTCCATCATGCTAGTTGTGGAAAAACTGAGCAAGACTGATCACTTCATGCCCATCAAGTCAACTTGAAAGGAAATAGATATTGCCAAAATTTTCATGAAAGAGATATTTATACTGCATGGCATACCTAAGGAATTATATCCGACAGAGATAGAAAATTTACTTCAAACTTTTGGAAATATTTATTTACTAGTTTTGAAACAAAATTGATCTTTAGTATAGCCTATCACCCTCAAACTGATGGGAAGACAGAGAGGGTTAAACAAGTATTAGAAGACATGCTAAGAATGCATGTAATGCATCAACCCAAGAAGTGGGAGGATTACCTACCACTGGTAGATTTTTCCTACAACAATGTCTATCAAGAGTCATTAAAAATGAGCCCTTTTGAATCCCTCTATGGAAGATAATGTAACATTCCAATCAATTGGAACAAATCAATAGACATAGTTACAATCAGGCCAGATATGCTAGAGGAAATGGAACAACAAGTAATTCAGATCAGACAAAATATGAAGATATCCTAAGATAGAAAAAAGAGCTATGCAGACATGAAAAGGACCCCTAGAGAGTTCAAAGCAGGGGATCATGTGTATCTTTGAGTTAGACTCGGGAAAATATATTTGAGGATGGGAGATTGTGACAAGATGGCACCTCGGTATTGTGGAACCTTTAAACTTTTGGATAGAGTGGGACCAATATCCTATCGGCTAGCACTTCCTCCCACAGTGAAGGCACATAATTTTTTCCATGTTTCTTTATTAAAGAAGTATGTACATGATTCTAATCATATTATTGAATCATCTATTATTCAGGTGGATCTCGAGGGAGAATTCCTGCTAGAACCTCAATGCATAATATATAGGAAGGAAACCCCACTCAAGAACAAAACCATTGCACAGTTCAAGGTGAAGTGGAAACACTTTGGCCCAGATGAGGCTACATGGGAAATGAAGGATTCCATGAAACATGCATATCCATTTTTGTTTACTTCTATGCATACAGAGCACATCGACAGATAGAAAATTGAGGATGATGTTCCTTTAAGGGGGAGGGGATTGTAATACCCATGTTTCCCCCAGTTTGTAAATATAACTATAACTGGACAAGAGACTATGGCAGACTAAATATGTGTGAATGTTTGATTTGATGAACCTTTTTATAAAAGGGTCAATGTATGGATTTTTTGTTATTGATAAAAAATGGATATGTGTTGCACAACTGCTAAAAGGGGGGAGTTTTCTAGGATATACCATGGATTCTATGAGATATATGGTGAGGGAAACCAAGAATGGTTGAGGTGACCCTCACCAAACCAGTACCTACAGGGTCTAATTGCTCAATAGTCCTCTGACCCATAAATGAATTACCAATTAGGCTGGTAGTTGGAAGGCCATCCTCAAGAGTTAATGAGGAGATAGGGCAGGGTACCCATCTGTAAGGCTTCCATGTCTGACCATGAATTGGGGATTTACGCCCACACAACCTTTCTGAGGAAGGAAAGAAAGGATTAAATTCAAGGGACACAGACAGATCTGCAAGGAAGAATAGTAGAGAGAATAATCGAAAGAAGAGAAGAGAAGTGTGTTTTCAACTCTGGTGTTCAGCGAAAAATTGAGAAGAGAGCTCGTTTTGGCTGTAAGAAGCCATGGGAAGGGTTTCACTACAATTTGATAAACAAGGTTGATAAGTGACTAAGGAAGCACTCGTGCATACCTCCTTGCTTGGAGTAGGGAAAACCAGTTGCCAATTTCTTGTGGGAGGAGGAGAGTAACATTCGTCCCTGAATGTTGTGGAGCAAGGAGAAAGAATCTCTCTTAGAGCATCATGGTATAGCTAGAGGGTGGACAGTGGTAAATCCATCGAGAGTGGTTGTGCCTATGGTTGGGAGGAAATGAGAACCTCTTTCAACAGTTGATTCACATTATCCATTTATGATAAGTATTATCATACTCTGTGTATATATATTGGTTGCGATGATGGAATGTCTATTTTTATGGTTAAGTCTTTCAGTACTTGAATAATTATTAGAAATGCTCATTTTTCTCTGTAAAATTCTATATCTATATGGTCCTTGATTTATCTTAGTTTAGCTTTTAGAGATTGATGGTATGTGAATCCGCAGGAGATTCTAGGTAGGAGTAACTAAAACGTCTAAGTCCGACAAATCTTTTTAGTTTTCCCTAGAGGGAATGTGAACTTCAACTATGTGGGAGAAGGGTGTTTCCTTAAGGCTATCCACCCATCTAACCGAGAGCCCATGACCACGTCCTTAACCCATTCACTGCTAAAAGGATTAGAGCTTATCCCACAAGAATTTCTAAAGGACCCATATCACCAGGGCATGGGAACCCTATGCTAGTCCAAAAGGAGCTAGCCTTTTTGGATTTAGGACTTTGAAATTTGTGACTCCACAACCCTCGAAAATAATAGAATTACAGAGTCACGAATATATTAGGGCCATCGATATAGGGATCAAGTGGTGATCTCTCTCAGCCATTAGATCGAACTTAGAAAGGGTAGCATTAAGTGCTTCAACGAAGTTTCACTTCGGGAGAATAGGAGTGGTCTAGTGTTGAAACTCCTGAATGTTGGAGTCGTGAAGTAATATGTACCATTGATAATAGAAGGACGTGTGTCCACACATCAATGACTCTTTGGAATTTTGGGTATTCAGTGATATAGGGACGTGCAAGTTTCCCTAGAGCTGTGCAAGCTGGAGTAAATCCTGGATGTGAATTATAGGTACACCGGGAAAGAGATCTTATAGTCCGGAGACTTGGTACTCTGGAGGAACTTGGCCAATATTTTTCAAGGTGTGAAAAATATCAAAGTCATCAAAGATGAAGTGAATATTAGTTTTTTATAGGTAGAGGACACGTGGTGCTATATCCAAGAGCCTAGAGTCATGGTTGTTCGAGGGATTTACGATGTGAGGAGTTGCGAAGTATGAAACCCCGAAGTAATGGAGGTTGTGGATCTAAGGACTATGTGAACTCTTATTGATCGTCATATTGAAGGGCTGGGTAGCTATCAGTCCAATATGACATGGAATCCTAACGTCATTCAAGGTGATGTGGACCCACATTACGTGTGCCAAGTGTCACCCAGATATGGATGATTCATAGACCCCTTAGGCCTATTAGAGCATGCTACGAGTCACCCACTATTGAGGACACATGTCACCCATAGCCCTTGCCATGTCTCATTTTTGGTTTGTGCCCTCCTGGGAAACATGGTTGGTGACATGTTTGGGACTCCGAGAGTTTGGTTAACTTCGGGAGTTCAGACTATTTAGGCATAGTATGGTAAATGGATGTTCACCACCGATCGCCAATTGACTAACATTGAATGTTCAACAATGATTGCTGATTTTCGAAACACCAAAAATGTAGGACGTCGACCGCTAAATGTCGAAAAAGGGGTGTAAAATGCCGAACGTTGATCCTTGAATTGTCAAGGCCATGTGGCAAGATTTTAGGACCTCGGGGTGTAAGATAAATGGGTGTTCAACGCCGAACGCTAAAGACCCCAACTAATGACGCTTTGGTAACTTCGAGAGGCAATATCTTGCAGACCAGAGCTCATATTTCATTACAGTGATAACCGTTCGAAATATCGTGGAGAGAAGTAGCAAGTGGTGGTCCCAGAATTAGGATTTGAGAGAGTTAGGAAAAACACAATCAATGCCCCATCCCTAGGAAGGATATTTAGGGGTTGGGTGTGTTACATCAACATATGACACTTCATCATTAATCACTGACTAAGTGGTTTCCCTTGTGTTCAATGGCAAGAAAATTATTCACACAATGGGATTCATGTAGTTCCTTGGATTCTATTTGACCCCATTGGTAGTCTCATATCATTTATCAATGATTTTTGTTATTGGTTGTTACTCAAAGGGTCTCTTTCATGCGCTATTCCATCGGGTGCATGCATGAGATGTACTCAGTGGTGGGTCATTTCAATATATCGTTCATGTTCTTCCAAATATTTTTCCTTTTGTTATTCCTTTTGTTGGATGATGGGGGATGCTCTCCTTCCAACATATCTCTTCCTATAGACTTCATCTCATATTTATCTAAGATATGGATTTAGAGTATTTATTATTACCTTAGGGATTGCAGTCATCAATGCAGTTTCCATCATTATTAACAATGGGAATACATCAATGTCCCATGTTTGATCGATTCTACAAGTGTTCGATGTCAACTCATTTATTCACACTTGCTAGAATGTAATAGGTACCTTTATTAGCATTATCATTATTGGTGGGTTGTCTCACATTTGTTAACAATATACATCAATGATCGGTAATCAAACAATGTATCACCGTGTTTGGCCTCAACACATCTATTCGCGTAGTGTATATTTGTACCATTGGTGGTTTGATTTGAATACCTTGGGTCTGTAGTAGCATCTCCTATTTCTGTTATTTCCTGAGTTGCATTTCATAGTACCACTTCCACTCTGTGACATTGGTACTTATGGAGGATTAATTTGTTCATTTCTTGTTTTCAACTGCCTCCTCTGATTCTGAGACATAGATCCACTTTGTATCTCTTTCATGGCTATGATATCTTTTGACATGGATCCAATATATATTGATTTTTGTGGCCATAATCAGTGATTCTATATATACATATTTCATGGATCCGTAGTATAATTGATTTGGTGGCCATACTTTTGTCACTCCTGAGCATGGGTATGTCTGCCTCGGGAAGAGAGTGCTCTTAATTGTTTTTTGTTGTAGGTTTTGTTCTTGGACCAAGTTTTGGTGACCTTCACCTGGGATCACTGCATCCTCACCTCCTACATTTATAATGTATTTTGGCCATCATTTTCTCTTCTGACCTCACAAATTAGGGGGAATTTGTTATAACATCAATTACCACCACATATGCATTGATGACATGTTGTCCTTTCCCTTTCCCACTTACAAACCTTAATCCCCTTTTTCCTCTTCTAGATTCATCAATTTGTTTTTTAACATATACGCACCCTACTAACTATGCAAGGTGCATACATACACATGTTTCTCCTTTGCAGGGTGCATACACCTTAATTTGGCTCAAAAAAATAATATTTTTCATATTTTTGGGTGGCTTTATGGGTTCCCCTAGTTCCCGACCCCCTATTTCCCATATACAACTATTTGTAACCACTCCAACCACTTGGAGAGGGTATAAAACGAGCCTAAGGCTAGAGCATAAGATAATCATACTTGAATCATCATAATGATGGAATTTTCTTGCCCCATATGAAAGGCCATTTTACCTTACTATCGATTTATTCCCTCAAACCTGGAAACCCCTATTTCTAGTCTTCCTTGCTCCTCATATATTTTCAATAAGAATCCATTCATCTTCTTTGGACTTGCATGAGAATTGGAGTCGAAGGTACTATCTATGGTCATTGGCTTGGGTCAAGGGACCTGAAGTCTAGCTCCATAGTAGCATCATAGTAGATATAGGTAGTAACCACCTTTGTCTTGTTGTTCATCAATAAAGAGACCTCTTTCCCATCAATTATTTGTGTTTTGATGTATGATGTTTGTGTTTAATAGTTCAAATTCTTAAAACACTAATTTCTTTATTTTCAATCATTTTTATAAGAGTTAGTTATCTTGTAACTACCCCCTTTGTATTTGTCAACTTGAGTGTTTTCAGGTAATCAAAGGGAATGTTGGGAAGAACGTTGAAGTGAAAGGTTTCAACCATGGGATCGTCATCGAACCTTGGGAGCCTAGTATGATTATCTCTTCCTTACTATTAGTTAGTTAGTTATTTATGATAATTCTTGGTTTCATTTCCGGGATCGAGTTGATCCAAATTATAATGAAAAAGAAATGAGATACAACCAAAAATATAGCAAAGAACACATAAATACAATGAAACCCAACTTCTATTAATGAATAATAGAATATTGTAGAACACAAATTGGCTAGAATGGTGGTAGATTATTTCTAAAGAGAAAGAGATGCTAGATATTCTCATTCACATTAAGCATTCCATCAAACTCCATTGCATGCTTAAAGGACCTCCTTCACCTCGATTATATATGAGAGAGTGAGAGGAGAATAATTCCCATGATGCATGTGGGATAACTTGGTATAAGTTTACAAAATACCATAGGCATGTAAAACACTAGGACTTCCTCGAAGGTCACCCATCCTAATACTACTCGAACCCAAGCACACTTAACTATAGAGTTCTAATGGGATATGATGCATTAATGTTGTATAAATTGAATTACATTATATCGGAGATGTAATTACATTACATTCCCCATCAAAAGGGAAAATATCATGGTTTATCAAAACCATAGGCTTGAAAACATTGATTCATAGTAGAAGGTGGATGGCCACTAAAATCCACCTATATCAATCATCCCCTCTTAGGAATAAATGTTCCCCATTGCGATAAGTTTCCTAAGGAGATGGGGAAACTTTTGTTGAATATGAAATTTCGTGAGTCACTTTCCTTGCTAAAGTACTTGTCTTTCTTACCTAGTCTGTGGAAGGATGTCATGAACCTATCGTTGGAGGTGTTGGATCTGTTTAACAAATATGGATGCATGATATTCCTTGGTCTGAGTGTGGGAGGACTCTGTTGGTGAATATGCAAAAATAATATCTATGTCGATGGGTTCTAATACTTGGAACCCCAAGCACACCTGAAAAGGTTCGTGGCTAATAAAGCTATGTTGAACATATGGAATAATCTTATTCTCTGGAAGGGAGAATCTATATATTGTACCATTAGGTAATGGAGCACTAGGTATCAATTCAATGGAATGTAGGACATGGTAGTGTAGATGCACCCTCATACGTGAAGAAAAAATATCTTCATGCTCCTCTACAATATTTTCACCCTACTTCTTCTAGATAGAAAGGTATTGGGCTGAGGTTGTAATGGTCACAGTGACCTTCTATACACATTATGTCTGGATTATGAAGAAGGAATACTTTGTGGTTGGAGAGATTACTTTGCATCACTGTTTTTCCAAGATCAATGAATTGGAAGTAGTCAGAGCTACCTATGGTACCTTGTAGAGTTGACCTACCAAAGTAATAATGACACTATGAGGATGAGACTCCTAGATAGTGTGATGTTTCCACATATATGGTTGTCCTAAAATAACATCACAAACTTCAAGTGGGGAAAGATTTGATGCAGGTGCATCCTACCTTCCAGATTTTGTACATTGTTAGGATATTTAGACACTTAGGAGTTAGTAAGAACTATTTTGTCTATTGTGCCGTTAGGTAAATGTGTGTTTTATAGTGTGTTTCTTTAGTATGCATTAATATGCATTTGTAGTTAGGAAATCCGACGGTCACGATATGTTCCCGACATAGAGTGATCTGACGGTTCATACTCTCCTTGATCTTAATGGCCATTTATCCATGGATTAACACCCGCTTGGTCCATGATCTCTATTTAAAGAGCATGGAGGGTCATTTTCCGATGATCGATTGTGAGAAAATCTCTTGTAAAATCTCTCTGTAATATTTTTCTTTGCATTAATAAACTGCTCCAAGTGGTCGTGTTGGTTGGGGCCATGGATGTTTCCCCATAGGGGTTTTACCACGTGAAAACATCGGTGCATTGATATTTGATATGTTTATGTGAGTGGTTACTAAATGTGTTCACCCTCTGTTTGAATACCTGTGTTGTCGAACATGGTATCAGAGTTTGTTTGAAGACCCCCCCCTATTGTAGATCGAGATCATGAAGCCGAGTTGCCTCATCTCCATTTTCTATCATTTTCGTACATTTCTGGGCTGAGATGACCATTCCATTGCGTCTGGATCAATCATTTCATTCAGGAACACTTTTTGTTTCACTCGAAAAGGTTTCCGTTTGCCCAAGATACGACCATTACAGTCAGACCCATAGGTATAAAGCATGAATACACATTTTTTAAATTTCTGCAAAGTTTTATTTTGATTTTATTTCGGTTTGTATTTTTTATTTCCGAGTTGCTACTCTTTTAGATCTGTGTATTCTATTTGCCCCATGCCCTGTGCGATCTCGGAAAATCAGAAACAGATAGGAAAAGGTGCATCTTCCAGGTAAGCTAACCGAGATCTAACCCTTGTTGTCATCGAGAAGCGAAATTTTTTTCTTGTGTGAAAAGAGTTTTTTTTTAGCATGCTCTCCAAGGCCATCTTCAACATCAACAACAACAAAAACAACAACAACAACAACCCCAATCCTCCTTCTGAACATTACAATATGTTTTTCTAGACCATTTGGTTAAAACTTGCCTTATCAAGTAAGAGGTCTTGAGTTCAAGTCTCTCTTTTGTTACTTTTTTTGAAAAAGTTCATGCTAAAAATTGTAAAGTTCATTTGACTTCAAGTATAAAAGTGAATCACTATAAGTAGCTTTATATTTTATTTTATAGTTATTTATTTTGCATGCAACTTTTCTGTTATAAGGTAACTTCATTGTAAAAGTGATCCCCACTTCTCTTTATAAAAGTGGGTCACTTCATAAAGTAGCTTACACTATCACGTGGTTATTTGGTTACCGTTTATGCATTTTTTTAAATAGGGCATAACTCTTACATCGAAAGTCCGTTTTTAGTGTCGTTTTTTTTTAAACTGCATAACTTTTCGAGATCTTTCCATCCAGATCATGAGTTTCAATTTTTAAATCAACATGATCTCCATATTTAATATGGATTTTACAAGTAATGTCTTGCTTACCAACAACAACTACTTCCAATGAAAATCCCATATGGAAGATTTATTAAGAAGTAAAGGCATGTACCGGATTACCTTGGGAAAGGAAACAACACCCACTGATGATGATAAGAAAACCAAATGGGATAATAGGAATGACAAAGCACGTGGACTAATCATAATGTCCATCTCTCTTGATTTAAGGTACCACCTTCAAGGAATTGATGACCCCGAAGAATCTTGGAACACGATTGAATCTATGTTTGGTAAACTCAATATTATTCAAGCACAAAAGTTAGAAAATAAAATACTGACCTTGAGTCCAAGTGACTTTTCTTGCCTTGGAGACTATCTATCTAAGTTTAAAACACTCATAATTTTATGTGAAAAATGTAAGATAAAAATGGAGGAAGAGTGTTGCATATATCTTATTCTTTCTAAGCTAGGTCATGCATATTTTGTGTTTGTATCTACCTTTTATGCCATGAGAGAGGATCTAGGGAAATCTTATGGAAAACCCACTCTTGAGTCCTTTTGTGCTTCTTTGATTAGAGAGGAAGATAATCTTGTACAACTTGGAGTGATCAACACTGCAGGTACCTCCAACAAAGCCTTAGTTACCCAACAGAAATATAAACCCAAGTATCCCAAGAAGCAACATCCTCACTACAACAACAAACATTATAAGGGTCCCAAACCTACTCAGACAAATTCAGCTCCTAATGGTGACAAATGAGCAAAATATAAAAGTAATAATACTAACAAACATTGCAAATTTTGTGATAAATATGGTCATGATTAGTCCAAATGTTTCAAGAAGATGGAAGCCTTAGAAGCAGTGATGAAGAAGCACAAGATATGTATTGATTCTTCTTCTTCTTCTTCTTCTCATGGACATGCACTTTTTTCTTCTGGTTTCTCCTTCAATACCCCTTCTACTACTACTTCTTCTTCTGATGAGTGGATTATTGATTCAGGAGAATCTTATCATATGGCTAAGGATAAAGCCATATTTTCTTCTCTAAATGAATCCAACACCAAGAAAATATTTGTTGGTGATGATAGATCTCTTAGTGTTGTAGGATCTGGAACAGTTCAGGTAGAAAATGGTCATTTCAATGATATATTATGTGTTCCAAATCTTTCTTGTAACCTTCTATCAGTATATCAAATCACTCATTCAGGTGAAGGTAAAACTGTAGATTTTTCACCTCACCAAGTTGTAATCAAGGATCTAAATGATCCTAAGCATGTTCTTGCAACTGGAATTGCCGATAATATTACCGGGTTGTACAAATTTGACAACTTTGGGTCATCAACTTTTTCATCAGTTTTTGTTGCTCATAGCGATGACTTGAACAAACTTTGGCATGAGCGGTTTGGTCATCTAAACTATCGCTCATTGCAGCAACTATGTAATCAACAGATGGTGACTGGTCTTCCTCTTGTTTCATGCAGAGATGGTGTTTGTGCCGATTGTGTTCTCGGAAAACATCATCGGGATGGTTTTGACAAACGTGCCTCTTGGCACGCCTCAGGCCCTTTACAGCTTGTTCACAGTGATTTGTGTGGTCCACTTTCTTTTCCTTCCTTTTCTGGATGCAAGTATTTCTTAATTTTCATTGATGATTTTTCCAGACGTACTTGGGTTTACTTCTTAAAACTTAAGAGCGAAGTTTTTAACAAGTTTTTAGCCTACAAGGCCCTTGTAGAAAATAAATCTGGACATCAAATTCAAAAGTTAAGAATAGATAATGGAGGTGAATATGTGAACAATAATTTTACAAGTTACTGCACTACACAGGGCATCCAAATGCAACAAACTGTTCCATATACACCACAACAAAATGGTGTTGCTGAGAGA
>JZKD02S1850408.1:365260-378150 GCA_000966675.3 Picea glauca | reverse complement strand
CCCTCCTCCAGATGAGTCCTTTGAACCTGAACCAGCACCATCTCCACCGCTTCCTAGATGGGTCCATTCAACACAAGAAGCAGTTGGTGATCTTGTTGGTGATCCTTCAGATCAACGTCGGACACGTTCATAGTTCCAGCGAGCCTCTTCTCTTTTGGCTCAAGTTTGAGAAACTCATGATCCAGAGACATTTGCAGAAGCTTCAGATCATCCAGATTGGGATACAACAATGAATGAATAGTATCGTTCTGTAATGGAAAACAATACTTGGGATCTTGTACCTCTTCCAAAAGGAAGAAAACTTGTTAGATGCAAATGGGTCTACAGAACTAAGTATGCATCGGATGGAAGTGTTGAAATACACAAGGCTTGGTTAGTTTCCAAAGGATTTTCCCATGTTGAAGGAATTTACTATAATGAAACCTTTTCCCCTGTAGAAAAAATGAATTCCATCCACCTTGTTCTTGCCCTTGCTGCCTCACATAAATGGGAGTTCCATTAGATGGATGTTAAATCCGCCTTCTTGCATGGATATTTGTAAGAGGAAATATACATGGAACAACCTCCTGGCTATGTCCATAATGACTCTAGCCTTGTTTGTCGCCTTAAGAAATCTCTTTATGGTCTCAAGAAAGCTCCTAGAGCTTGGTATGCCAAAATGGATAGCTTTATTATTGCCACTGGATTCTCTAGATGCCATTCTGATCCTAATGTCTATACCAAGAAAGTAGGAAGCCATCTTATAATCCTTGTCCTTTATGTTGATGACCTTATCCTTATTGGTAGTGACTCAAAACTTTTAAACCATGTGAAAACCAACCTTAAGAAGAAATTTGAAATGACATACTTAGGCTTTTTGCACTATTTCCTTGGCCTCCAAGTTTTGCAAACTAATGAAGGAATTTTTCTTTCCTAGTCTAAGTATGTTTGTGACCTTCTTCATCACTTTCACATGGATGATTGTAAACCAACCCCTTCTCCCTTCCAGTATGGAGTAAATATTTTTTCCACCTGTACTTCTCCTGAAGTTGATGCCACCCTATATCGTGAGTTAGTTGGTAGCGTCTTATACTTGACTCATACCCATCCTGATCTTTCCTTTGCTATTGGTATTGTTTCCCGATATATGAAAACACCCCATGAAAGCCATTAGAAAACAGCTAAAAGGATACTTCTCTATGTTTGTGGTACAGTTCAGTTTGGGATACATTACAGTTCAGGGGGGACTCCCTTATTGGTTGGTTTCACTGATTTAGATTGGGCCGGAGACCCCGATGATCGAAAGTCTACTGCCAGTTATGTTTTCAGCCTTGGTTTAGGACCTGTCACTTGGGCCTGTAAGAAACAACAGGCTATTGCACTTTCTTCAGTAGAAGCAGAGTACTGAGCAGTGGTAAATGCAAGTCAGGAAGCCTTGTGGTTTAAACAAATCCTTTCAGAGTTTGGATTCCAGCACCCGCATCCAACCAACCTTTGGTGTGACAATCAGAGTGCCATTAATCTCGCCAAATACCCAGTTCAACATCAACACATAAAACACATCAAGCTACACATGCACTTCATTAGAAAGCTCATTCATGATCAAGTTATTGAAGTGCTCTTTTTCCCTGTAGAAGATCAAGTTGTAGACATTTTCACAAATTCTCTTACAGAAGCGAAGTTTTCCAAACTTCGATCTATGTTAGGAGTTCAGTAAGTTATCATTAAGGGGGGATAGGCTCTAATTCCTCCTTCATTCTCCTATTGTGTCACTATTGTAAATCCTTCAATCCTATCCCAAGTTGTTCTTAAGGGGGGGTGTTAAGATATTTAGACACTTAGGAGTTAGTAAGATCTACTTGGTCTATTGTGTCATTAGGTAAAAGTGTGTTTCTTTAGTATGCATTAGTATGCATTTGTAGTTAGGAAATTCGATGGTCGCGATATTTTCCCAACATAGAGTGATCTGACGGTTCATACTCTCCTCGATCTTAACGGCCATTGATCCATGTCTTAACACTCGATTGGTCCATGATCTCTATTTAAAGAGCATGGAGGGTCATTTGTGGACGATCGATTGTGAGAAACTCTCTTGTAAAATCTCACTGTAATCTTTTTCTTTGCATTAATAAACTGCTCCAAGTGAGTGCGTTGGCTGGGGCCGTGGATGTTTCCCCGTAGGAGTTTTACCACGTGAAAACATCAGTGTGTTGATCTTTGATCTGGTTATGTGAGTGGTTACTAAAGGTGTTCACCCTATGTTGGAATACCTGTGTTGTCGGACATACATTTGGTAGAGATCTAAGGGGTATTTCATTTAGGTTCCATAAGCATGATTTAATGTGTTTTCTATGTTTTTGAGAATTTGGAATGTAATGTGTGTGTGATTATTAAAATGTAAATGTTCTCGAATATATAAGAACATGAGGGTTGATATATCTTCGGATATATTAGATCTCATAGGAATTGTGAATCTTAGATTAGGATTGGTTGAGGATTTTATGGATCTAGAGGATATTTAGGATATGGTTGAGTGGATTGTGGATCTGAGCCATAAATGGATGCAGAATCCTTTTGTACAAATATTGTAAGACTTCAGGCACTGAGTGTGGCCAAACGAATGTTAATCAAGCCAAGATATTGGAAGTGGACAATCAACAGAAGAATTAGATCAGATCCCAAGAGGACCAATTGTATGTTAATTAGATCTATGAGGATTCTATCCTGTTGATTTAATATAGGAAATGAAATGCCTGTGAGGCTATGTAATTGTATGTATAGTGAGTGTACATTTGATGAATGAAAAATTATATGTTCGAGAAGATCTGTGCATTGTATTTCTCTGTGGAAATTAAGTGAGTATATGTCTCATAATTGAGGAACTTGTGTATGTTATGGTGTGCGTAATTGCATAATAAATATATGATTGCAGGTTTAAGGAGAAAAAATATCAGAACAAGTTCTTGGCGCAACCCTATAAACTAAACCAGATTGCGGAAGTGTCCCAATGATCATCAATCATTGTAAAGGATTGATAATCCTAGTGTAAAGGATTGATAATACTAGTCTATTCGTAATTGGGTAGTTATTCATGTTAAGGTATCTCACGCAACCATGGTGGAAGAAGCTACAAGAGCCATTGATCTAAGGAAAGAATAGATCGTGATCGTCAAAGGATGAAGTCAACCTTTGAAGAAGAAAGCTACAGTAGCCATCAGATCTGGGAGTTGTAGAGGAGGCCCTTTAGATCAACATCCTATTAAGTCCTGACCATTGGATCAAAACAAGAAAGATCGATGTCGGGGAGCCATTATAGGATTCAAAGGTTGAGTTAACGTTCACACAAGTTTCATTTCTAAAATCCACACCAAGCGTCAATCATCACCTACCAATAAATCAACAGTTGGCATCGATTCCACTACCAATCAACAGTTCTATTGCAGAACTCGGGAAAGGAGTTAAACGTCATGCTATTTGGGAATTTCCAATTTTCCCTGATTGTAGATATCCATGTCGGTTCAAGTATGATAGACGATCCTCGATGGGAGGTTAGCGACTGAAAGAGTTGAGTGATTTCATATCCCTCGGTCATATGAAGAGAGGGCAGAGGTCCTTCAGGATTATGAGGAGAACAAGGTTTAGCGCCTATGTATTAAAATGTTGTCATGTGGATATTCGATCATGTTAGTCATCGAATCGGAGAAGCTAAGACGATCCTAGGCACCCCTATTTTGGAGTTTACAATTGCAATTACATTAGAATATTGCATAGAAGGGAATTAGGATAGGAGGTCCTACATCAAGTGGTATCAGAGCACTAGAAAAAATTAGAAAGAAAAAGAGCAAGTGATATTTTGTAGTTCAATCTTGAAAAAGAAGAACCGTGAAAGTTATTTATAGGGGAATTGTAGAGTTGTAGAGACATAATGTGAAGGTGGAGTTTAGATTAGAAATATGATAAATTTCCAGCCAAAAGGAGGAAGGATATCATGGAAAAGATCTCACAGGTAAAAATTGGTAAGATAAATTGCTCTAAAGTGTATTCTTAGTACAGGTCATAGCAGCAAAGTACATCAGAGAAGTTGTAGGAGAATGAATATTGAAGCATGTGGAAGAATTCAACAAAGAAGGTTGTTGAGAAAGGAAAAAACATAAGTTCTCAGAGGAAAGGAAAGTGAGCAATTGAATATACATCAACATATAGATTAGGAATTTGAAGAGCAGGAGTGCTCGAAAGAGGGATTCTATTGCAGAGATCCAAGAGAATGCCAACGTGATGACTTGGCATTGGTAACAAGATGAGACTTGTTATAGAGAGATGAAGGAGGTTGGTTGCATATCACAAGTGGTCAAGGAGAATACACAAAAGAAGGAGAGGAAGATGGCTACTGATAGTCATGAGGGAAGCCACAATAAGGATACCAAGGAAAATGGTATTCAAGGGATGAGTCAAAAGGAGTTTGACAAGGAATTTGCTGAGATAAATGCAAATTTAGATTATATGTTAATGCTAATAGAGGGAAAATAAGAGGACCAAAGGAAAGGTTGGACTATAAGAAGGAAGGATGTGAGATGGCATTCACTGTAGGTGAAACTAAGACAAAGGATGGTTGCAAGGTTGAGAGAAAGACTCGGAGCAACTAAGTTTAAGATGCAGATTGTTTATTGTGAACTTGAGGAAGGAGATATCCTTAGAGAAGGATATGGAGAATAGGGGAGGCTTGCATAAAGTCTCATGGACTCTTTGAGGAGTTCATATCAGCATAATGATGATGTGTTGATAGAGGGTTTGGATAAGGATATGAGACCTCATTAATTTTATTTTTATGATAATCCATTGTTTGTGATTACATGAGAAGAAATTGGACAGCTAGATGAAATCGTCATGTAGGTTGAAGAAGGTGGACATATGATTTTTGAAATCATGACAACAAGACAATACATGGATGTTTTTGAGGAAATGGATGAAGATGAGGAATTTCACTGGTGTGAACCCGAGCAATGATTGATGTTCAATGATGGTATTGGTAACTCCATTTATTGGATGGAGAACTGCAAGGAATTGCAAGAACATGTGTTTACAGATGGTCAAGCACTAAAGGATGATGTGATGCTAGTATTGTCTCAAGTAGACAAAAATAATAAAACTTTAGCAGAAAACCCGGAAGAATAAGGAAGAGCCATGATGAGGATGGAAACAACATAATTTTATAATGTTAAATCTGATAATTGGTGTGTGAATGTAGGTTGTGAAGATTGGAAATATTTCGAGGATAGGGTGAAGGAAGAATTACCTTGTCAAGGGAACATTTAAAATTATGTTATGCATGTAGCATTGTTTCATGAAAACAATGGGAAGGATGTTGAAGGTATGGTCATTGTTGAAGACCTAAATGAGGCAGTGGATTTCCTTAAAGATATTTTTGTTGAGGAAATGTTGCATTGGGATACATAAGAGTACAAGGAAGCAATGATGAAATTGATTGATAAGAATTTTGTTGATATGGTAAGTGAAGGTATGAAGCATTTGGATTTAATTGGTTGCTTTAGTCAAATTCAAGAGAAGAATTTGTAGGAAAGATTCCATAAGTTAAATATTGAATTGGAGGATGTGAAATATTCTGTATGTGAGTATTATAAAAATCTTGAAAGTAGTCAAGGATATACAGGTGAAGATACAATGCAGCCAAAGGATAGCAGCAACAACAAACAAAAGCAAGGATGCTTAGCCCAAGAAGATGTTAATGAAAGAAATCAAGGATTGCAGGGAACAACAGAAATTGATTATGTGATTGAAGAATTGTGGAATTTGTTGATGAGGCAGTCCATATGGAGGAAGATGACAACAAAAGGGATGATCAATCAGAATTTGAGGTTGATTGAAAGAAGGAAAATGAACCAAAAGGAAACTGATATGCAACAACAGTAAAGGTGCAGAGAATTTGGACAACTACAAGCTAAGGTTTGTGACCCTGGAGGTTTTCATCAGTATATGAAATCACATGATCAGGGGATCATGAATGTTTTCAACCTTGGGAGTCTGATGCAGGTGCATCCTGCCTTCCAAATTTTTTACATTTGGTAGATATCTAAGGGGTATTTCATTTAGGTTTCATAAGCATGATTTAATGTTTTTTTCTATGTTTTTTAGAATCTGCAATGTAATGTGTGTGTGAGGATTAAAATGTAAATGTTCTTGAATGTATAAGAATGTAAGGGTTGAGAGATATTAGCTCTCATAGGGATTGTGAATCCTATATTAGGATTGGTTGAGGATTTTATGGATCTAGAGGATCTTTAGGATATGGTTGAGTGGATTGTGGATCTAAACCAGAAATGGTTGCAGAATCCTTTTGTACAAATATTGCAAGACTTCGGGCATTGAGTGTGGCCAAACGAATGTTAATCAAGCCAATAGATTGGAGGTGGCTAATCAACAGAAGAATTAGATCAGAGACCGAGAGGACCAATTGTATGTTAATTAGATCTATGAGTATTCTATCATGTTGAATTAATTTAGGCAAAGGAAGGCCTATGAGGCTATGTAATTGTATGTAAAGTGAGTGTACATTTGATGAATGCAAAATTCTATGTTTGAGAAGATCTGTGCATTGCATGTCTCTGTGGAAATTAAGTTAATCTTTGTCTTATAATTGAGGAATCTGTGTATGTTAGGGTGTGTGTAATTGTAGGATAAATAATTGATTCTAGGTTTAAGGAGAAAAAATCTTGGAACAAGGTCTCAACGCAACCCTGTAAACTAAACCAGATCGCAAAAGTGTCCCAACAATCATCTATCACTATAAAGGATTGATGATCCTAGTCTATTCTTAATTGGGTAGCTATTGAGGTTAAGGTAGATCACACAGCCATGGTGGAAGAAGCTACAAGAGCCATAAATCTAAGGAAATAATATATCATGACTGTCAAAGGATGAAGTCAACCTTTGAAGAAGAAAGCTATAGTAGTCATCATATGTGGGAGTTGCAGAGGAGGACTGTCGGATCAACATCCGATTAAGTCCTGACCGTCATATTAACACAAGTAAGATCGATGATGGGGATCCATTATAGGGTTCAAAGGTTGATTTAAAGTTCACACAAGTTTTCGTTCGAAAATGCACATCGAGCGTTGATCACCACCTGTCAATAAATCAACGGTTGGCATCGATTCCACTACCAATGAACATTTCCATTGCAGAACTCAGGAAAGGAGGTAAACGTCGTTCTAGTTGGGATTTTGCAATTTTTCTTGATCGTAGATCTCCACGCCAGTTCAATCATGACCTTCAATCCTCAATGGGAGGTTAGCAGCTGAAAGAGTTGAGCGAGGTCAAATCCCTAGGTCATACGAAGAGAGGGAAAAGTCGGTCCTTCGAGATTATGAGGAGAAAAAGGTTTAGCGCCTCTGTATTGAACTATGATCATGATGATATTCAATCGTGTTAGTGATTGAATAAGAGAATCTAAGATGATGCTTGGCACCCCTATTTCAGGTTTTACGATTGAAATTATAGTAGAATATTGCATACAAGAGAATTAGGATGGGAGGTCTTGCATCAAGTGGTATCAGAGCACTAGAAAAACTTTAAAATCAAAAGAGCAAGTGGTATTTTAAAGGTTAAGATTGAAGAAGAAGAACCCTGAAATTTCTTTACAGAGGAATTGCAGAGTTGCAGAGACAAAATGTGAAGGTGGAGTTTATATTAGAAATATGATAAATTTCTAGCCAAAAGGAGGAAAGAGATCATGGAAAAGATATCACAGGTAAAAATTGGTAAGTTAAATTTCTAAAGTGTATTCTTAGTATAGGTCATAGAAACATGGTACAACAGAGAATATGTAGGAGAATGAAGATTGAAGCATGTGGAAGAAGTCAACAAATAAGGTTGTTGAGAAAGGAAAAAACATAAGTTCTCAGAGGAAAGGAAAGTGAGAAATTGAATATGCAGCTGTATATATATTAGGAAGTTGAAGAGAAGGAGTGATCAAAAGAGGGGTTCTATTACAGAGAGCCAAGATAATTCCAGCATGATGACTTGACACTGGTAGCAAGAGGAGACTTGTTATAGAGAGATGAAGGAGGCTAGTTGCAAATCAAAACTAGTCAAGGAGAATCCACAGAAGAAGGAGAGGAATATGAGTACTGATAGTCATGAGGGAAGCCACAGTAAGGATACCAAGGAAAATGGTATTCAAGGGAAGAGTCAAAAGGAGTTTGACAAGGAATTTCCTGAGAAAAATGAAAATTTAGATGTTATGTTAATGTTTCTAGAGAGAAAAGAAGATGAACAAAGGCAAGGTTGGACTATAAGAAGGAAGAAGGTGAGATGGAATTCACTGTAGATGAAGCTAAGACAAAGGATGGTTGTAAGGTTGAGAGAAAAAATCAGATCAATTGAGATTAATATGCAGGTTGTTTATTGTGAACCCGAGGAAGGAGATATCCTTAGAGAAGGATATGAAGGATAGGCGAGGTTTAAATAAATTCTCATGGACTCTTTAAGGAGTTCATATCAACATAATGATGATGTGCTGACAGAGGGTTTGGATGAGGATATGAGAACTCATAAATTTTATTTTTATGATAATCCATTGTTTGTGATTGTAGGAAAAGAAATTGGATAGCTAGATGAGACTGTCATGCAAGTTGAATAAGGTGGACATATGCTTTTTGAAAGCATGAAAACAACACAAGACATGGATGTTGCTGAGGAAATTGATGAATATGAGGAAGTTCACTGGTGTGAACCCGAGTAGAGATTGATGCTCTATGATGGTATTGGTAACTCCATTTATTGGATGGAGAACTGCAAGGAATTGCAGGAAAGTGTGTTTTTAGATGGTTAAGCACTAAAGGATGATGTGATGGTAGTATTGTCTCAAGTAGACAAAAACAATAAAAATTAAGAAAAAAACCCAGAAGAATAAAGAAGAGCAATGATGAGGATGGCAACAACATAATATTATAATGTTAAATCTGATAATTGGTGTGTGAATGAAGGTTGTGAAGATTGGAAATTTTCCAAGGATAGGGTGAAAGAAGAATTTCCTTGTCAAGGGAATATTCAAAATTTTGTTATGCAGATAGCATTGTTTCATGAAAACGGTGAGAAGGATGTTGAAAGTATGGTCATTGTTGAAGACCTAAATGAGGCAGTGGATTGGATGAAAGATATTTATGTTGAGGAAAAGTTGCACTGGGATACAGAAGAGTACAAGGAGGCAATGATGAAATTGATTTATAAGAATGTTGTTGATATGGTAAGTGAAGGTATGAAGCATTTGGCTTTAATTGGTTTCTTTAGTCAAATTCAAGAGAAGAATTTGTAGGAAATATTCCATAAGTTAAATATGGAATTGAAGGATGTGAAATATTGTGTATGTGAGTATTCTCAAAATATTGAAAGTAGTCAAGGATATATAGGTGAAGATTCAATGAATCCAAAGGATAACAAAAACAACAGAAAAAAGCAAGGATGCTTAGCCCAAGAAGATGTTAATGAAAGCAATCAAGGATTGAAGGAAACAATAGAAATTGATTATGTGATTGAAGAATTATGGAATTTGATGATGAGGCAGTCCATATGGAGGAAGCGGACAACAGAAGGGATGATCAATCGGAATTTGAAGTTGATTGAAGGAAGGAAAATGAACCAGAAGGAAACTGATATGCAACAACAAAAAGGTGCAAAGCATTTGGACAAATATAAACTAAGGTTTGGGACCCTGGAGGTTTTCATCAGCATATGAAATCACATGATCAGGAGATCGTGAATGTTTTCAACCTTGGGAGTCTGATGCAGGTGCATCCTTCCTTCCAGATTTTGTACATTTGGTAGAGATCTAAGGGGTCTTTCATTTAGGTTCCATAAGATGATTTAATGTGTTTTTCTATGTTTTTGATAATTTGGAATGTAATGTGTGTGTGAGGATTAAAATGTAAATGTTCTGGAATGTATAAGAACATGAGGGTTGAGAGATCTTATGAGATATTATATCTCATAGGGATTGTGAATCCTAGATTAGGAATTATTGAGGATTTTATGGATCTAGAGGATATTTAGGATATGGTTGAGTAGATTGTGGATATGAACCATAAATGTTTGCAGAATCTTTTTGTACAAATATTGTAAGACTTCAGGAATTGAGTGTGGCCAAATGAATGTTAATGAGGTCAATATATTGGAAGTGGTCGATAAACATAATAATTAGATCAGAGACCGAGAGGACCAATTGTATGTTAATTAGATCTATGAGGACTCTATCCTGTTGATTTAATATAGGCAAAGGAAGGCCTGTGAGGCTATGTAATTGTATGTATAATGAGCGTACATTTGATGAATGCAAAATTCTTTGTTCAAGAAGATATGTGCATTGTATGTCTCTGTGGAAATTAAGAATATCTATCTCAGAATTGAGGAACTTGTGTATGTTAGGGTGTGTGTAATTGCAGGATAAAGAACTGATTGCAGGTTTAAGTAGAAAAAATCTCGGAACAAGGTCTCGGCGCAACCCTGTAAAATAAAACAGATCACAGAAGTGTCCCAACGATCATCAATCACTGTAAAGGATTGATGATCCCAGTCTATCCGTAATTGGGTAGCTATTGAGGTTAAGGTAGCTCATACAACCATGGTGGAAGAAGCTACAAGAGTCATCGATCTAAGGAAAGAAAATATCGTGACTGTCGAAGGGTGAAGTCAACCTTCGAAGAAGAAATCTACAGTAGCCGAAAGAACTGGGAGTTGTAGAGGAGGACCATTGGATCAACATCTAATTAAGTCATGACCGTCAGATCAACACAATTAATATAGACGACAGGGAGCGATTACGGGGTTCAAAGTTTGAGTTAACGTTCACACAAGTTTCAATTCTGAAATCCACACCGAGCATCGATCGTCACCTACCAATAAATCAATGGTTGGCATCAATTCCACTACCAATGAACTGTTCTATTACAAAACTCGGGAAAGGAGGTAAACGTCAAGCTAGTTGGGACTTTGCAATCATCCATGATCGTATATATCCACGTCAGTTCAATCATGATCGTCGATCCTCGATGGGAGGTTAGTGCCTGAAAGAGTTGAGTGAGGTCATAGCCCTCAGTCATATGAAGAGAGGGAAGAGGTCCTTCTGTCTTATGAGGAGAACAAGGTTTAGAGCCTCTATATTAAACCATGCTCATGGGGATATTCGATCATGTTAGTGATCAAATCAGAGAAGGTAAGATAATCCTTCGCACCCCTATTTCGAGATTTACAATTGCAATTACAGTAGAACATTGCATAGAAGGGAACTAGGATGGGAGGTCCTGCATCAACATCACACAATAACTCATCCTTGAAGGGCTTGATGTTGTAAGATAGAAGACACTTCTCGTTGATACATATGTCTCATCCATGGCTCAATCATTCGATGGTATATGGTTGGAGGTGTGGCATCATTGGAAACTTCAATATATTGACAACCTCGGGTGAGATCAAGTTCTTATGACTCCCCCCATCAACAATAGAAGGTAGTGGGGTCCCATTTACCCACATATACAAGTTGAAGAGGCTCTCACACAAAAAGAGAAGATTTTTGTGACACCACTGATATATATTATATTGATAAAAAAATGAGATACAAATGAAAATATAGCAAAGAACACAAAAATACAGTGAAACCCAACTTTTATTAATGGATAACAAAATGTTGTAGAACAAAAAATAGCTAGAATGGTGGTATCTTGTCTCTAAAGAGAAAGAGATGTTGGCTATGCTTAAAGAGACTCCTTAACCTTGATTGTATATGAGAGAGTGAGAGAAGAATTATTCCCATGATTCATGTGGGATAAATTGGTCTAAGTTTACAAAATTCCATATGCATGTAAAACACTAGCACTTCCCCGAACGTCACCCATCCCAATACTAATCTAGCCCAATTGCGCTTAACTATAGAGTTCTAATGGGATCTGATGCATTAAGATTGTAGACATTACATTAAAAATAAAGATGGAATTAAATTACATTCCCCATAAAAAGGGTGAATATCATGGTTTATCAAAACCATAAGCTCAGAAACATTTATTTCGTGGAGAAGGTGGATGGCCACCGAGATACATCTAGATGATGAGTTCAATATTTAAATCTCATAGCTCTATTTTGGATTTAACCCATATCCATAGGGGAATTTATCTATAACACTAGTATGTGTATCAAATAGGATATATAGAAATTAGTATGCTCAACAACCATGATGCATAACAATGAAGATGAACAACAAATAAGATCTGCAATGTCCAGGATGCACAAAAAATTAGGATCCGTAGAAACCAATATGCACAAAAAATGATGATAAGCATTGAAATGAACCTGTAATAAGATTGGATCCATGGATCTATGTCTATATATCATGTTCTACAACAATCAATGAAGTGGACCCTACCAGGTTTGCAACAATCAATGAAGTGGACCCTGCCAGGTTTGCAGCAATCAATGAAGTGGACCCTGCCAAGTTTTGGAACTGAGAACTGAAGAAATAAAAGGTGTTCTCTTTCTCTCTCTTATTTTTTTTATTTCTTTTATTTTTTCTCTATTAAAAAAATATTCTATATGCTTGGTGATGTATTCAGTTTACTCTTGAGGAATAATTTCTTCTATAACAACTTGATCTATTGCAGTTTCATGTGGTGCAATATTTCTATCTTCCTTAATAGTCTCGATGACTTAATTGGATACTTTATTTCATGTTGTTGGTTCTTGTGTGGTAATAATAACTATTATTGATGTTGGTTCTTATGTAACAAAATCAATATCTTTCCTTGAGCTAGTTTCTCCAACAAATTATACGACATCAATAGATATAGTCCTTCTATTTCTTGAAAATTCAGGGGGTGTGTTGGAATGTATGTGAATTGTGGAAGTAGAGT
>JZKD02S1850408.1:301527-343997 GCA_000966675.3 Picea glauca | reverse complement strand
CAAGGGATATAGAAAAAATGGGTCTCTTTTTCTTTGTTGACGTACATGATTCTATAGTAGATTATTCGCAAGCTACCATGGTAATATTTTGTGTAGAAATTGTGCCTAAAAATTGTCTAAAGGACCATCCGAAAATTTTCCACCTATTTATTAGATGTCTTCATTGAATCCTTGAGGGGAGACTACTTTTGCAATAGCTTGTTCTACTATAGGTTCTTATGGGGAAATATTCTCTTTCAATTAAGGAGTTTGTTTGATTTCTTTATCTACTATTGGTTATTGTATTGTAGTAGTTGTATGGCCTTTTGAGGTTGGTTCTTGTGTAGTAGCCTCATGGCTTGTAGGTGCTAGTTCTTGTGCGGAAGCACCTATTTTTTTCTCCCTTGCTAGTTGTGTGAGCTTCCTTAGCAGTAGAATCCCTTTGAAGTTGGTTCTTGTGTGTCATCCATAAGGCTTATTAGTGTTGGTTCTTGTATAGTAGCACCAATAGTTTCCTTAGAAATTTCTATTTATGTTTCTTTTGTGGTAATAGTGGATTATGTCCTTCTTTTCTTTGAAAACTATATAGAAGTCATTGAAATTCTTACTGTTTTAGACCTATTTCTCTTTGATATGCCTGAACCTGTACTTTATATGGAAATAGAAGGGACTTCCTCAACAATGGAGCATGGTATGATCTACTATCTCTCAGGGTACACAATTTTGCTAGAAAGAATACCATGGATCTAAGAAGTGCTACTAAAAATAGAAACATATTGCAGAATCTAGAGCACATTGTTAGATGCTAAACTTGAATGAAGTGTGTAGGAACAAGATTAGTAGTAGTTATGTAGTAACAAAACTTCTAGTGGATTGGTACTAACAAACTATTGGAAATACTTATTCAATAGTAACTAAAACAAGAAAGGAGATAGGATAGCTAGGTATCTCAACATTGTAAGTGGGACGAGTTACTTTATTTTTTTGGGTTAGGAGTGGGTAGAAAAAGAAATTACAAAGACCTTTGTGAAGGAAAGGAGTGGGATGACGTTTTTATTTAATAGTAATAGTTACATGAATGATATTCTTATGAAGCCCCAAGGAAAACTTTATTTCTTCAATGTCAACTGCATAAGCAAAGGAAATTTCATTAACCTTAGCATGCACTTTCTTTCTAATCATCTTTGAGCTAGGGAGAATAAAATACATTGACATACCATATTTATTCAATGGTAGAGAATATTAGGTCTTCTTGAAGGTTCATTTTGCATCAATAGTATCGTTGATGAATAATAATAATGGATCATTGACTCTCTTTCTTTTGTAGCACTCTTTCTTGACTTCTATGGCACTTATCTTAACTTCTATAACATTTTGTATTGAACTCTATAACACTTGTATTTACTTGATCTTAAAATCCAATTATTTATTTGTCTTGTACTCTATCCATCTGCAACTTTATGAAAATTCTTAGTGTTGTTGGTCAACATCTTGAGTTCTTTCGTAGCAAGATCCTAGGAACTTGAACATAAGACATGGTTCATTCAAGGACTCAACATTACATGATATTACACTTTTTTTTCTTGTATGTCTTGGTGATATTCCCTTTTCATAGAAATTGGTCTTCATAAATAACTATTTCTTAATCCTTTTGTGAATTTAAAAAGCTAGCACTTATTTGCAATGAAATGTGAGATTATGGAAGAAGAGACTGTATAAAATTTCTTCTCCACATAAATATAAAAATAATTTTAAATAGTGTATATGAAATATATCTAGAAATGAGACATTAAGCAATTTGCATTTTCAACATGCTAAGGAGAGGTGGCCAACCTAGACTACTCGATAGTTTTTTGATGATAATGTTTCCATTTAGTGTCCAATTGAAGTGATTCCAAATCCAAAATAAATTAGATTTATATGGATATCTCCAATGTAAACAAGATTTTAAATTTCTTTGAAATGATATGTCACTAAGAAACAATCAACATGACAAAGTTGTTTTTTTATTTCCAACTTGAACCGACAATCAGTATTTTAGGCACAACTTTTTTGTTTGATATTAGATTGAAATGATTCAATTGGAAGATGAAATTTTTTGCAACTGTCCTAACTCTATTTATAGTAACTTCATCAATTAAAATTGTTACATATTCCATTAGGGCAGGAAAAATGGTGGATGTTCTACTCTAGAAGACAATTTTTTTCACTAATAGGGGACCCACCCAGGTTTTTGGCTAATCTTCTTAGCATGGTCTATGGGCAAATACACTGGGCTCAGGTGTATAGGGGCAACCTCTTTGAATCGAACCTAGGTATCTTTGGTGATAGTCAATGGGTCTACAAATTCCCCTAATATAAAAAAAATTCAACTTTTTACATGAATTTCATAAACGTCCTACTCCTACTAAAGTGTGATCTAGGTATGTGATATTTTTTTGCAGTTGTACGTTTACTAGTTTAATTCTTCCCTATACAAAAAATCTCAATTACTCAGATCCTATATTTTTTCACATGACCTACATAAGATCTATAGAAAATGTAAACATCATCTATAAGTGATATGTAGCAACTTGCCATGGATCCAAATAAAATATTGTATCTCTTAAATTGTGATCTAATTATTTTAGATTTTTTATGGGTGTGTTTGTCCCAACATAATATTTGACTGTCCCGAAAATCTCATTGAACCAGATAATAAATTATGAGATATGAATAAATCATTGTAAGTAAATTTTTATGTGCATACCCAGATCTCAAGAATTTTCATTTGCAAATCCATGGGAATTCTTCAAAATTTTATGATTTAACAATACACAACATACCTAATTTAAATTGGTTGAAATAAATTCCCTTTTTCTTATTCATTAGTTCTTCTTATTCTTATCATTTTTCTGCAAGGAGGTTAGTACTATAGGTGGCTCTTACTGCACCATGAAAATATTCTAACTTAATTCATGCATCTATATGAATGCATAACACTATGTATGATACCCACAGAGAGGGTAGTCGACATCTCCTCTTTTATCATCCCCATACCATGTGTTGTCTAAAAACTAGTGCAAATAGTACTATTGTGTCTTTGACATTTTCCCAACAATGGCACCAAAATGATGGTTTATTGAATTACTTTGCTATTTCATTGTAATAGTAACAAAATGGATTGTGCATTAAATTTTCAACCTGGGGTCCAAATGCTTGCAATATTCCCTACACTATATGTGGAGGCTCCAGGTTCCTCATTTGCTAGTTTTCTTATCATACTCCTAGTGAATTGGAAATTCACACTCGAAAAATAAAAAATGTTATAATTAAAACACAATTGCATAAATAAAATCCTTGTAAAGAATAATATATTATCGACAGTAAATGGAATTGAAATAAAAACAAGTAAAAATGGAATTGGAAAGAAAAAACTAAAAACATAATTCAACAAAAATCTAAAGTAATCAACATGTTGTTCTAGTGAAGTGAGCTCAGCCTCCGAAGCACAAGGCATTGAATTTGAACTAAAAAATTATAAATAAAATCAAACCACACAATATATATAAAAGCATAAAATTGTAATTTATATTAAAACAAGATCTCCATGAATTTGTACACTATGCCATGATAATTCAAACTCTTTTCTGTAAGTGTCCTCCCCCAAAACAAGTATCACACTCTCTTCGATACATGATATTTCTTAAAATAGAAATAAAAAATGTCTAAATATAGATCCAATTGAGAATCAATGAATCTCCGGTGGTTGAAACCATTTTCTAGAAAATGATTTCCAAAATTCTTATTATTTCCCATCAAATTTTAGAATTCCATTGACTATCAAATTCATAACAAGTTGTGTGGGTTATAACAACTTACCCAAAATATGTTCAAAATAGTTGTTACTGGTGTTGGGATTCCTAGATCCATTTCATATAAAAATGTATATCTTTGAATCTGTAAAAAATTGGATATGCACCTGTGGGCACTAGCAATCCATCCCATTTTATCTCTAACAATTAAAATCACAAATGGATTAAGATTTGAGATAGTTTCCAATCAATGGAAAAATATTGAGATATATATTTAAATAACATTGTTGTAATTTATCCATTCGTAGAAACATCTAGAAACTCTTTACTTCCATGGATTTAGAGCCGTTAAAGTTTCCTCAACCCCAACAAACACACAAATTACTACCTAGTTGTTGGATTACTGAGAGGGGAGGTGAATCAGTAATAGAGAAATTTAATCCTTTTTAACCATATAATGAAAGTGTTATATCAGTGTAGCATTATCATCCAATAATTTTAGAGTAAATAAACAATGAAAAAATGAGCAATCATAAACATAAAGAGTACACCAATGTTTTTACGTGGAAACCAAAAGAGGGAGAAAACCACAGAATGATTTTTCTTATATGTCTTGAAGAATTACATTCATTGGAAGCACCAAATTCCTTTGTGTTCCAGTTGTAACTAGAAGGAGGCTCCAACCCCCTAGTTTCTTAGGCTACAACCTGAGGGAATCTCCAACTCCTTAATTCTCTGGCTACAACTAGAAGGAGGCTACAACCCCCTAAGTTCTCAGGTTACAGCCGGGAGGTGGCTACAACCACCTATCCTTGCGCTGTCCAACCACCCTGAAATATAAATTCCAAATGTAGAAAACCTGTCACTGTCACCGAATAAACCACTTCCAGTGTCAACCTGTCATTGTCAACCTATAACAACCTATACCAATCAACCTGTACCAACAAGCTGAACCAACATGTACCATGCATCAACTGCACATCAACTATGACTCATCAAGATGTACCAACATCATCAACTATACACCTCATGTATGTGCCAACTCATCAACTACTTGTCTCAACCATGTACCCAACATGTACCTCAACCATATACCAAAGACATACACCAATATAACCATAAAAAATTCATCACTCTATCCATAAACCAAATACCATAAACCCTTACATCAAACCATGTTCCACAACTCACTATTATGTAGCCTCAAGCTAAACCAACAAATTCAACAACACATCACAACCAAAAGACCAATACCCATATGCCAAATACCAACTATATCCCTCAAAAAATATGATATATGCAACAATAATGAACATCCAATACCATCTCAAGAGCTAAACCCTAGCTCACAAAACATACCTCAAATAAGATGTGCCATATCTCTCATAAATAGACCCTAACCATGTTGTTGCCGCGATTTTTTTACCGCAGTTTTTCTGCCATGATTTTTCTGCCATACTTTTTTTCCTTACTTTTTCTACCACGATTTTTCTGCCGTGGATTTTCTACCACACTTTTTCTGCTACACTTTTTCTACTGCACTTTTTCTGTCGCACTTTTTCTGCCGCAATGTTTATGCCGCACGTTTTCTACCGCGATTTTTCTGTCGCAATTTTTTCGTCACACTTTTTCTACCACACTTTTTCTGCCGCAGTTTTCTTGCTGCACTTTTGCTGTCGAACTTTTCTTACCGCACTTTTCTCTATCAATAATAATTGCCCAAATAACCTTTCAAAAAATAGATATTCAATGATATTCAATAGGTTCAAGTGTGATTAAATGAGAGAGACTTGCCTCTTATTTATGCTTTCATGTAGCATCCCACTTTCCTTATTTTAGGGAGTTCTCCATTAACTTTATTATTTAAATAATTTCTTTTGCAAACACTTTCACTACTTTGACCTTTTGGGGCTTCTAGATCACTCATGAGGGTTCTCCAACTTCACATGGCCATAACTCTCTAACCGTGAGGAGTTATGTGACGTTCCACATACCAACAAAAATGGTATGACATGTATTATCCATATAGAATAGTCTTACCTACAAATATATCAAAACTCATACTAGTATCCATCAAACAAACTTGGGTCCATTACCCAAACCTTTGTGCTACTGGAATTTGCTACCAGACTTTCTTCAAGGGTTGACATCAATGACAACCAACCCAATTAATAAACAATCTCCCCCTTTGGCATTGATGGCAACACTCTTATGCAATACTGAAGTCATGTCATGCAATACTGAAGTCACATCACTCATGCTCGCCCTATGACCATCTCTCCCCTTGGAACCATGCCTTTGTGCTCAGCATCTGATAAATCTCTCCCCTTTGTCATTAATGGAAAAGGTATCTTTCCATCTGAGGCTTCTCCCCCTAGTTGAACTGTCCTTGGGGATACTCCCCCTGACTGAAAGCTTCCTGAAACTGATCTCCTGACCTAAACT
This sequence comes from Picea glauca, assembly GCA_000966675.3. Classification (NCBI taxonomy): domain Eukaryota; kingdom Viridiplantae; phylum Streptophyta; class Pinopsida; order Pinales; family Pinaceae; genus Picea; species Picea glauca. The sequence continues at coordinate 337,779 of JZKD02S1850408.1, read as the reverse complement.
GTCCTCTTTATGGTGCTTCCTCATGTAAATCTAATACATATAAGATAAGCATTAAAAAGCATTCATTTTGGAGTAGAAATTACTCTGAGTCTCTGGCGAAGATACTCAAAGCATTCCAATGGAAGCTATTTTGTAAAGATGTATGCCACTTGTTCTTTTCTTCCCACATATTCAACTCTAATGTTCTTCTCTACAACCTATTCCCGTAGAAATTGATACTTGATTGGAATGTTCTTCACCTTGGAGTGCATCACCAGGTTCTTTGAGATACTGATGGCGCTTGTATTATCACAATAGATTGGAATGGGCTCATCATACTCAACCTGTATATCTGTCAGAGTTTTTTTCATCCATAGAACCTGTGTACAACCTGTGTACTTTGCCTCGACTATAGATAAGGATATTGATGTTTGTTTCTTTCTTATCCATGATACTAAACACCCACCCAAGTAGAACATTGCTCCATTGGTGTGTCATCGGTCATCAATGCAACCTTCCCAATCTGCATCTATGTAGGAAATAAGTGATAGATCCTTTCCTTTTGGATGCCATAATCCAAACTTTTATGTTCCTTTGAGATATCTAAAAATCCTCTTCACTGCTACGACATGTGTTTCCTTTGGTGCTACTTGAAATCGTGCCACCTGTCCAATTGCCTGCATTACATCTGGTCTGGATGTTGTCACATATAGTAAGATACCAATCATTGACATGTATTTCCTTTGGTCTGTAGACTTTGAATCATCATCTTTTCTCAACTTGCAATTGGTTTGCAATCTTCCATTCCGAACCTCTTTAGGATTTCTCTGATATACTTAGTTTGAGAAATAAAAATTCCTTGGTTTCTTTGACATATCCGAAGACCTATAAAGAAGGATATTTCTCCAAGTAATGATATTTCAAGTTCATTATGCATATCCTTTGCAAATTTTTGTCTTAACCTGTCATCGGTAATTCCAAAAATAATATCATCGACATAAAAGTCAATTAATAAAATACTATCTTGAGTTACCTTGATGTAGAGGTTGTTGTCTGCACTTCCTTTTCTAAACCGTGTCTGTTGTAGATATTTATCTAGTCTAGAGTACCATGCTCTAGAAGCCTGTTTTAGAAAATACAAAGCCTTCTTCAATTTACACACATAATCTACATTTTATGACAACTGAAATCCTTCTGGTTGTTTAGTGTAGACTTATTCTTCAAGTTCCCCATTCAGAAAAGTTGATTTCACATCCATATGATACGCTTTAATATTCTTGGAGCATGCATAAGCTAGGAGAAATCAGATTTCTTCCATTCTCGAAACTGGAGCAAATGTCTCTTCAAAGTTGATTCATTCAACCTGTGCATATCCTTTACATACCAATCTAGATTTTATCCTTGTAACATGTCCATCTTCATTCAATTTATTTATGAATACCCACTTTGTGCCAATCACATTCTTATTATTTGGTCTTGGAACCAATTCCCAAGTGTCATTCTTCTCTATTTGATCAAATTCTTCATCCATGGCCTTATTCCAAAATTCATCCTTGCTGGCCTCTTCAAAACTTTTTGGTTCAATCGTAGATGAGAGTGCTAGGTTTTCTTGTTATGGTGAACATATTATTCTTCTAGTCTCAGCACTTGCATCTTTTTTTCCGAGAATCTGATCTAAAGGATGACTCTTTTGTACTCGTTTGCTAGGTTTCTTTGAAGACACTTGCTAAAATTTCTCTTCTACTTATGTATGATCCTCTTCATATTCCCCTTCTACTTCTTCTTCATATTCTAATTCTTCTTTGTAAAGTTGTTTCATTGATTCATTTTCTTCTTCCTTTAATTCGCGTCCACTTGTTTCATCAATTGTTACATTGATGCTTTCCACAACTTTGTTCAACCTCAAATTGTAACACTTGTATGCTTTCCTTGTATTTGAGTAATCAACAAGTACTCCTTTGTCCACACGAGAGTCAAACTTTCCCATTCTTCCATCTTCTCTTTTGATGTAGCATTTTATTCCAAATACTCTGAAATTCTTCACATTTGTTGGTCTTCCTTTCCATAGCTCGTAGGGAGTTTTTTCAATGTTGTTTATGTGCATTACTCTATTTTGAATTTGCACTGTTGTATGCACTGCATGCGTCCAAAAGATATTTGTCAATTTGGAATCCATTAACATTGTTCGAGCCATTTACTGTACTGTATTGTTCTTTCTTTCAACAACTCCATTCTGTTGAGGTGTCCTAGCAATGGAGAATTTATTTTTTATTCCATGCATGCTGCAGTAGTCCATAAATTCCTTTGAAGTAAACTCTCCTCCATTATCAGATATCAAACATTTGATTTGTGAATCCATTTCATTTTCAACCATTTCCTTGTAGACCTTGAAGTTTTCAAAAGCTTTTGACTTATTCCTGAGAAAGAAAATTGCAGTCATTCTTGTATAATCATCAACTAATAACATAAATTATTTCTCACCTTTTAAACCCTTTGTTGTAGTTGGTCCAACTAGATCAGTATGAACAATTTCCAGTGGTCTTGTCGTGGAATATTCTTTTGATTTAAGCTTGGTCTTGATTTTCTTCCCTTGTTGACAATGCTTGCATAAAGTGTTGGTTAGTTTTGTAATCTGGGGCATTTCTCTAAATGCTTCATTTTTTCTGACTTTGACAAGGTTATCAAAGTGTATGTGACCCATTCTTCTGTTCCATATCCAACTTTCATCTTTGTTTCCTAGACAACACTTTTCATTTCCAATTTCACTTAGTACATATATGTTGCTTGAAGTTCTTGCAGTTGTTGCAATCAATTTTCCTGAACCTTAATTTCTTATCTCACACTTTTGTGAATATAAAGTAATGTTATGACCTTGCTCACACATTTGACTCGCACTTAGAAGATTATGTTTCATATATTCTACTAGTAGAACATTTTCTTCCTTAGTATTCTTGTTTCCAATTGTGACTGTGCCTTTTCCAATGATTTTAGCTGAATCATCATTTCTGAAGGATACTGATCCATCTCTTTCCTTTCTTAATGTAAGAAACTTGTCTTTATCACCTGTTAGGTGTTTTGAACAACCACTATCAACATACCAACCACGTTTCTTCTTCTTAGATTGTAGAGCGAGTGTGCATTCTTCATTTCTATATTGATTCTTCTTTCTTATGCACATTCTCTTCTGAGGTTCCTGTCTGTGACTATTGTTGTTCTTTTGTGGGTCTCTAGGAGGAACTGTCATTCTGCAATATTTGATCATGTGTCCAAAGTTGTTACACTTGTAGCATTCCACTTCAGTGCTCAATGATTCAAACCCATTGTAAATTCTTCTCTGTGTTTCATTCGGCCTTCTTGGATAACCCTTTTGTGTATGACTTCAAAGTTTTTTATGTTCCTATTGTTAGCTTTGAAATTCATAGCTTTATGTCCAAAATTATTACATGCATAACATAAAACAAAAAATATAGTTTGATACTTGGGATTTGAAGATCTTATGAAATATGATTCTCTTCTAAATCGTTCATCTTCCCAAGGCCTATCTATCGGTTGTTGATTCTGAAATCTGAATCTTCTCGGTGGAGGAGTGTCCCTATAATCTTCCTTGTAGATCTTCCTATCCCCTTTGATTGTTTTTGCATATATTTTTTGATATGTTTCTTTCTCTATTGTTTTGGAGCTTGATCCCTTTTATGTCTGATTTTAACCAAGTCCAGACTTGTCATGATGAGGTTTTTGACTGCTGATAATGTCATCCAAAACTTTTGAGTTGTTCCGCATATTTTTCTTTTGAAGATCCTTTCTTAATGTGACAATATTTTCTTCCAAATTTCCAATGATCCTGTCTCTTTCTTCTAGATATTCTTTGAGTGCTTCTTCAACTCTTTTATCTTCTTCTATTTGAACCTTCAAATTTGTGATCATTTGTTCTAGTTCCTAAGTGTCTTCTTTCTTGTCTAGTTCCACTTGTAGCTTATTGTGTTTCTTCTTTTCTCTTCTTATAACTTATATGGCACACAACAATTATTCTCGGTAGTCAACTTCAGCCTCTTCATATTCTTCTTCGGTGTCTTCTTTGTATGAGTCTTCTACTGCCATGAATAGAACTCTTTCTATCTCACTGTCATTGACTTTATCTTCATCTAATGATGATATGTCTTCTTTGGTGCATAAGCTTTTCTTGAAAACTTTCTTTGTGGCTATTTTGCTTTTACATTTTTGTTTTCTATTTGAGTAATCTTCATCATTCCTCTTCATTTTCTTATGAGACATTTGTTAGAAAAATGACCAATACCATCACAATTAAAACAAATCAAATGAATCTTACCTTTATATCTGTCGTTGGTTCTCTTGTTCAATCTTCTGACAAAGTTGTCCATTTCTTCATCATATTCTGAGATGTCACTGCTGCTACTATGTTCTTTTTCCTTTTTCTTTCCCTTTTTCTTTGTCCTTTTGGATGCTTTGAATGCTGCTTCTTTTATATCTGGATTTCCTGTTCAGTTCTTATTTCATATGCTTTGAATATTCCATGTAGTTTGTCCATGCTTATTGAGTCTAGAGCTTATCTTTCTTCTAGTGCTGATATCTTAGGATCAAATCTCATAGGGAGAGATCTTAGTACCTTTTGAACAATTACAAATTATTTAATTTATTGTCCCAATCCTATGATTTCATTTACTGTTTCATCGACTCATAATAAGTAAGCTGCAATATCCTCATCTTCCTTCATATTTAGTTGTTTGAACTGACCTCTGTAAGTTTGAATCTTTGCTGCTTTGACTTTTGAATCTCCTTCATAAATATTTTGAAGCTTGTCCCAAATATATTTAGAAGATTTACAATGTATAACTTTGGTGTAAACTGATTCACGAAGACCATTCAGAAGTGCATTTGTGGCTTCGGAATTATTTTACCTGAGTTTTATTTCTCTTTCATTTGTCGGTGAAACTGTTGATTCTTTGTATCCATCTACAATTGATTCCCAACTTTCAAATTCCTGTTCCTGTATATATGTTTTCATCCTTCTGGTACAAAATGCATACTTGTGTCCATCAAACTGTGGTATTCCATTTTTATGCATGTTTCCCTCCATGATCTACCTTCTAGTGGTTAAACTCATTTCTGAAGGAACCTGCTCTGATACCAATTGTTGGATTATTGAGAGGGGGGGTGAATCAATAATAGAGAAATTTAATCCTTTTTAACCATATAATGCTAGTTTTATATCACTGTAGCACTATCATCCAATAATTGTAGAGTAAATAAACAATGAACAAATGAGAAATCATACACATACACATTACACCAATTTTTTTATGTGGAAACCCAAAGTGGGAGAACACCACATACTGTTTTTTCTTATATGTATTGAAGAATTACATTCATTGGAAGAACCAACTTCCTTTGTTTTCCAGCTGCAACTGGAATGAGGCTCCAACCACCTAGTTTCTTAGGCTACAACCTGAAGGAATCTCCAACTCGCCAATTCTCTAGCTACAACCCCCTAAGTTCTCCGACTACAACCGGAAGGTGGCTACAACCACCTATCATTTCTTCGTCCAACCGCCCTGAAATATAAATGAAAAATGTAGACAACCTGTCACTATCATTGAATCAACCACTACCACTGTCAACCTTACCAATAACCTGTAACAACCTGTACCAATCAACCTGCACCAAAAAACTTGTACCAATAACCTGAACTAACATGTACCATTGTTATAGAAATATTTTCCCCACCATTACTATCTTGCACAGAGGGCCTTTTTCCATTTCCCTATGCAGAATTGTCATCCCTTTTTGATGAATCCATAGATAAAAATACACATTTTTCCACATATACGCACCCTATATACTATACATCATGCGTATACACAGGCTTCTCCACTACAACTCGTGTACATCATGATTTGTGCCAAAAAATACAAAAATGGAGTCTAGTTTCTATGTCACGATAGAAGATCTATGATCCTTGGCCTTCCACATACAGGAAATGTTCCGACTCGGCCCTTCAGTTGCATTTTGAAGACTATAAAAGCACAATTCTGAGCTATGTAAAGGAGGAGAAAGCATTCAACTTTGAGAGAAAAATTACTCTGGAGAAATTACTTCATATTGATTCTGCATCCCTTTGTCCCTCAAGTCTGAACACAGTGTTCAGCCCCCAAGCTCTTTCCCTATTGTTGATAGAACCTCATTGTCTCTCTCTTATGAGATTACCTTTGGTGGAGGATTGAAGTGGTGGAGGACTAGTTGGAAGGAACTTGGTTCCTTGGTTTCGAACCATGCCGACACGGAAGTCTGTAATGTTGTCACTTCTACTGATCAATTATTAATAGAAATACTCCTTTCCCGTCCTATTGGTATCGTGAAAATATATGATTATTATCCATGGGCATGTTTGTAATGTTTATTAATGGATTATGTTATCTAATGTGCTAGCCGCTTTATACTATCACCATGTACTTTCTATGCTTGTTTGTTGAGAACTTATTGCAGGTATAAAGTTTTGGGTCAAAGTTCTCAACGGTGGAACATCATCGAATGTTGGATCGAGGTAGGCGTCTTTCTTATCTTTCACATTAGTTTATATAGCATACAATGGAATCGAGTTGATTTTTGCAGTCATACTTGTCTGTTGTGGTTTACCCTTGGCAATAGAGAGTTTTCTCTCGTAACAGAATTGGCGACTCCACTGGGGAGAGATATTCCTTCTAACAGTTGAAGTATTTTTTCTTCTTGCATTGCTCTTTTTCATTTTTGTTTCTTGTCGTATCACTGCTTGACAGATTCTGTTCACTCTGAGTCTGAGTTTTCAGCCTTTTTTCCCTTGCCTGGCCTTGTTTTAAAGCATGTACACTCCTTTTGCTTTGACAGTCATGTATACACATGTGTTTTCTCACTGCAAGATGCGTATATATGCACTTTTCTCCTGGACAGTCGCATATACCACTTTCCCTTGATTATTTTCTTGGCTCAGTGACTACTGGGTGGGATTTGATGTTTGCTTAGCCTTCTTAGGTCTTTGTAGTGCCCGTTGAGATTCTCTAGGTTGATAGGAAACCTATTTGGAGTTGAATTTATGGGCATATTCTTTCTCATTGTTTTTCATTTTTTATTTGTCCTTGAACCCTTGGTTGTTTTCTTGGCTACTTGGTATTATGCTTGAGTTATTTCGTTTATACACAGTAGAATTTATATATCAGGTTGCCTTTTTAGTTCATGCATTTTCTCTTTAATATATTGAAAATACAAAAACAAATAGGCATTTTGCATTGGTTAGCATTTTTGTCTTTGAACCTTTATCATTAGCTTAGTGCATTTAGTGAAAGATTGCATTTTACTTCTGAATTGCAGAGTTGAAATTGAAAATTGCACTATTTTTATTAGCATATAATTCATTGAAAAGTTAAAGATAGACTTTGCATTATATTCATATTTAGCTTCTTGCAGAGGCATAACATCATAAGTTTCACTTCCATACCCTTTTGAGTAATCACAACCAATAAAATTTATGCTTTAAACTAAAATTGATTAGTCATGATTTTATTTTTAAGGTGCACAAACTAGTCTAGGATTTAGTGCCTTGGAATAGGATTTTGTGAGTAAACTTCTCCAAGGCAATTAAATCAACATATGTGTCTGAGACAGGGAGTTGAGAAGTCCATTGTATAATTGGTAAGATCAAGAGGCTCCGCTGACACCGGAGTTAATCACGAGGTCGCGCGAAGTTAGTTGAAGGGATAACCCCTGGATACTCACCTAGTGTCAGATATATTTTTGTGGATTTATTCATATTTGGGGATATTTCTAGTACCCATACCTCTGTGAGAGGTGGTTCTTTCAAGGTTTCAAGCTTTGCTACCCTTCCCATACGGTGATCCATACTTATGATTGATTGCATGTGCATCGGTTATATAGTGGTTTATTAGTTGCTTGACTTAGGTATCTCATAGGTTACTTGCAGGGGTTATTCTGCTTGTACCCTGGGTTAGATAGGGGTCAGACATCACACAACCTTTATGGAGGATTACCTCTTCGGGGGGATTCGATTGACTGGTTGTTAAGCCCACGAGGGCCCCTATAACTGATTATGTTACCTCCAAACTTTAGCAGGGAGTCTCAGGTCCCTCTTGGACGAGACATACCTTCTTTAGCAAGGGAGGCCACTCAACCACTTTAGCTTGTTTGCATGCATATTGTTCGTTTGAATTTTTGGTATGTTCTTTGACTACTAGTTGGCCTTAGAATATTTTTACTTTTTCGATTCCTAAGTCGTTGTGGAGTCGGACCAGCATCCCTGTCGGTCTTGTCCTTTGTTACAGTTACCACCAGATTTCGAGTTCTTTCCTTCTAAAAGGCGTAGAGTTTTTAGAAGTGGTACACACACATCCACCTTTCAGACTCGTGGTTCCACAAGGATGAGTATTGAGTCTAGTCTTTAGAAAAATGAGAGTTCTTCGACTCCCATACCCACTATAGTTAATGGAACCCCCTCGACTCCTGCAGCCTCTACAGTTGCAGTGTTGGAGGCTTATACCAGTACTATGGATCGTCCTGTAGTTAATGCTTCATCTCTTGCCTTGAACCCTTTTGGGGGTTTCATTTACTCGTCGAGTTACAATGTTCAGTCCATCCCTATGGGTTCTAGTCCATTTTCTTATGGTATGCCTAACTTCACTTTGTAGTTTTTGATTTCCATCCCAGATGCTATCCCTAATGCTAGCCTTGGACTTGGGGGAAGTACACCTCCTTACACTCCTTTCCCATTTGGTGGTTCTCATATCCCCCAAACTAATCCTAATGTAGGAAGTGTCCTTAACCCTAGGTCGAATCCTTCTATGGATGGATGGAACAACCCATCTAGAAGACAAGTTCCGCCCTATATCCCTACCTCCTCGGTGCCAATTCCGACCAATACTTTTGGCATGATGAATCCACTTCAATTCTCCGAGTTCCCACCTGGAGGAGGTCAGTATTACACTTTGGACAACCCCCCTGGATCCAATCTAGATGGGGGAAATTTTCACAATCCTTATCAAAACATTCCTGCTGGAATGATGCCCAACCCACCCTATACGAATCAGCTCGGAGGAGGACCTTATAATTCTAAATAGGGCTTTGGTTCTTACCAGAATCTTGGGTGGAATGCAGTTCCCAACACACAATCTTTAATGGGAGGATGGGGCCAGATGTCACAACCCTGTCTCCCTTTTTTGGACACGCTCAATCTGCCAGACTTGTCTAAGTTAATGAATGACCTGGTGAGTCACGATCCCACATGGCCCCCCGTCCCCACCAAACTTCCTTTAGACATTCCAAAGTTTGAGGGTAAGAATGGAGAGGAACCTAGTGAACACATTACTACCTTTCACCTTTGGTGCTCATCGAATTCCCTAAACCATGATTCTATTAGATTACGAATGTTTCAACGCACTCTCATTGGAGTTTCTTTGCAATGGTACATCGAGCTACCTAGGGGGACAAATGGGTCATTTGATCAATTGGTGGTGGTCGTTCTCAACCACTTTCAATTTCCCATTCCTTATGATGTTGGCCTCAAACTTTTGTCAACTTTACGCCAGGACACCACCACTCACATCTCGGATCATATCCAGGAGTGGCGTAGATGGAGGTGGTTTATTAAGACTCCTATACCCTAGACCTTTCTTCTAGAATGGTTCCTAAATTGTTTTCACCCTCCTATATCGAAGGACGTTACCACCTCCGGGGTCTCCAATGAGGAAGAAGCTATCTTTAGAGCCCAACAGTTAGATTTAATATATGCTCAGTCTGGGATGTTATATCATCTTCTTCCATAAGCATTGTGGTCAAATTACGATCCTAGGAAAAAACACAAACCTCATGTCGATGGAATTGTAGGGTCCGCTAATGTAAAGTCCACAGACTCGTTGATGAATTCTGTCGGAGGATCAACCTCCTCTGCATCCTCCAAACCCACCCAGTCAATGGATGTACATTCTATGCAATTGTCAAAAAACCCAAATGGTAACCAACAACCAGATGGGAATAAAAGGAAAGGTCGAAACAATCGTAAGGGTGGGAAAAATGGTAACAAGCCCAAGGACAAAGATAATAATGGGAAGCAAAAGGATAATGCTGGAGAGGGAAAGAAAGAGAAATGTAAGGTGAAGTTTCCTTGTAAACTTTGTACTGATGACCACCTTACACATTTATGCCCCAAACTCGTGGAGGCTGTGAGGCTTTTAAATATACCACCTGTTGTGCTGACGAATCCATTCCCACACAACCAACACTTATCCTCGAGCTCTTTGAACACCAAAAATGCACCTGGTTGAAGTCAAAACCCATCATCGCAATATGGCGACCGTCTTTGTATCAATATGGTCGATGAGAAAATTGATATAGCCACCCGCTCTCGATATTATATCTCTTCAAAATCTAGTACCAGTCTAGAAGATCCTCCTCCCCCTTTGGAGATGAACCTATAGTTTGAGAAACTAGAGCCACCACCTTGTATTTCGAAAGGAGTACTCAAGCGCTCTACTCACAACCCTAATGTTAGAGTCGCCCAGAACTTCTCTATCGTTGAGGATATGGGCCAAACCCATTGTGCGATGTCGACTTTGGAGGTACTCCAAACATGTCCATCATAGAGGAATTCCTTAATATCTACCTTAAGAGCTCTAGAACCTAGTGGCTCGAAAGTTAACAAGTTTGACATCATGGATGTGAAGCCTCACTTACCCTACCATGTGGATTTCCATATCCACATGGAGTATTCCAAGTATACTATCAAATGAGCAGTCGTTGATGAAGGTGTTTCCACTTGCATGATGTCCCTGGCCTGTTGGAAATCTAATGTAGGAGCATCGCAAGCATCGTAAGAAGAAAACAAGCATGAAGACGAAAGACAACTGGAAAACACCAACGCACATTTTTGAAATGTTTTGAAACATTAATGTAATAGTTAAGAGGAAGCACACTTAGATATTGTAAACAGATCTTGAGCAGTTGCTCTCATCTGTAGTAGGTGAAGGAATTTATGCATAATTAATGTAAGTAGGTAGGTTTGAATGCATATTAGACAGTTTAGAGTGTAGGAGGGAAAACCGACTACAGACACCCTCATCTTGTATCATTTGTACAATTATTATCAATTATTATCAAGAATATCATAGAGCAAAAAAGAAGAGCTGTAGCAGAGAGCTGTGTAGAAGAACCCATGTACAGAAGTTCTGAAATTAATATATGAAGTGTTGATTCAGACTCATGGTGTTCAAATACTTTCTGTGTATGCATGTTGAATGTTATTCTCATGGTTGTTTTACTCTTTCTGTTGTACATTTTCTTTCATGCTATGTATGTATGATTTCATATTAAGTATTTGAAGTCTGAGAGAGTAAGGGAATGAGTTTCAATTGTTTCTCTTCTTGAGTAAAATTTCCTGCAAGGAGTGCATTGAAATGTCTGCAAGGAGTGCATTGACGGGTTCAGAGTTCATCTATGAAATCTCGGGAGGGATACCGTTATTCTCATTTTCCGCAGAAGTGCAAGTCAGGCACAAAAGCCGTGCAAGGTGTGTGCAGGCTGGTTGGAAGTTAAGAGCTTATCAACCAAGGAGAAGGTTGAAGACTACTGTCATGAGGAGTTGCACAGAGTCAAAATAACTCAAGTACTTAGACATATTTGAAGAAGTTCCGCAAGGAGTGCATGCAAAAATCTCATAGGAGATTTGAGTTTGCAAAAGGAAGCTCATGAGAGTTAGTGTATTCAAGGTGTTCGAGGAACAGAAGGGAACTTTAGCCATCGTGCAGAGGATACGTTCCAGAATAAAGTCCCAGGGTCAATTCAGAACCAGAGATCTTTGAAGAAGAGATTCGGATGGTCGGAATTCTCCGAGAAGAATTCCCGAAATAGAGAGAACCGTAGGATCTACAAGAGCTGCAAGGTGGATAAGCGTTGTTGATCTTGAATTATTTGGACATCAGATCATTTTGGCATTTCGGGGTTCGAAAATCCAAAGCATATGCCAAATCCTTGGTTGACCAAATCCCCGATACGCGAAAAGGAGGTTTTTGTGTGTGGAAGTAAGGAGAAACAAGTTAAGTTTTCAGAACTTCGGAGTTCAGGGTTTCAGAAGTCTCGAGGGAAAGGTCAATACACAACAAAGGAGAAAACCTGAAATCAGAAGTCGCGACAGAGGATTATTGGCATTTCAGCATTTCGGGGATTGCAAGGATATAAGGTGGTTCGAGAGTTCCAAACTCCCGATGCCCGGAAACCCGAAACAAGGAGGAGGTGACACGTGGAAGGACAGGAGAATCCCTGTCGAAAGTTCATGAAAGCAGCGAGGAGAAGTTCCATTTCGGCATTTCGGGACTTCTGAGACTGGAATATGGAGGTGACAGATTATTTGATCCTTAGCATATCGAACTCCTGATCCGTGAAAGTCCGAAAGGATTTCAGGAGACGTAATTTTGACATTTCGGGGTTTGGAGGTTCGAGAGCCCCGAGGACATAGTGGAAGCGCTCCACTGTCTTCTTCATCTTTGTAAGGGTACAAATATGATATGTTAAATGTCAGTGAAATTTCGATCCCATCAGGTAATTCGATCTCATATGAATTTGCCCCAAATTTCCTTACGATCCTGCATGGTCCAATCTTTTTCATTTTTAGTTTGTTATATGTTCCCCTTGATAACCTTTCCTTTCTTAGGTGTGCAAGAATCAAATCACCAACTTCAAACTGAAGTTGTCGCTTGTTTTGATATTCTCTGTGCTCATACTCCTGGATTGAATTCTGCAATCGCTCCTTCACTTGGCTGTGAAGTTCTTTCATTGCCTTTACAAAATATTTTGCACTAGCACTTCTAGTTTCACCCTGTTCTGAACCCTTCAATTCAGAAACTCCCCTAGGTTGCATTCCATAAACAATCTGAAATGGACTCTTCCCTGTGCTTCTATTGATCGAATCATTATAAGGAAATTCCTCCCATGGAAGAATGTGATCCCACTGACTGTGATGTTCAGTCATTAGGCTCCTTAGTAAATCTCCCAAGATTTTGTTTACAACTTCTATTTGCCCATCCGTCTGAGGATGATATGTTGAGCTAAATGAAAATTTTGTTCCCAACTTCTTCCATAAAGTCCTCGATAAATTTCCTACGAACTTAGTGTCTCGATCTGAAACTATGCTCCTTGGTAAGCCGTGAAGTCTGACAACTTCTTTGAAAAACAGGTTCGCAATATGAGTTGCATCGCTGGTTTTCTGACATGGTATAAAATGTTCCATTTTTGAAAATCTGTCTACCACCACAAAGATTGAATCAAACCCTCTTTGCGTTCTTGGCATCCCTAACACAAAATCCATGCTCACTACATCCCACGGCCTCTCTGGTATGGGTAACGACTGATATAACCCTGTGTTCTATCTTCTTCCTTTTGTGTGCCGACAAATTCTACATCTGTCCACAAATATTTTGACATCGGTCCTCATCCCTGGCCAAAAATATGAGCCATTTAATTTTGAGAATGTTTTATCATGACCGAAATGTCCGGCCAATCCTCCACTGTGTTTTTCTTTCATTAGATTCTCCCTCATGGAGCATTTTGGAATACATCACTGATTGCCCCTGAATAATAATCCATCCTGGATCATGTATTCGGTCCATTGGCTTCTGTCCCTGAGAATTGGATTCTCAGATGCCTCATACACCTCTTTGAAATCTGGATCATCTCTCTACATTTCCCTGAGATTATCAAAACCAAAAGTTTTGACTCTAAATTCCTGCATCAGTAAACATTTCCTACTCAAAGCATCAACAACTTTGTTAGTAGTTCCAGAAATATGTTTAATTACAAAATTAAAATTCTGCATGTATTCAACCCATTTAACATGTCTTTGGTTCAGCTTTTCCTGTTGAGTTACAAATTGCAACGTGTGATTGTCACTGTACAAGAAAAACTCCTGAGGAACCAAATAGTGCCTCCACTTTTTGAGTGCCTGTATGACGACATAAAATTCCTTATCATACTTGGAATACTTCACTTTCGCTTCATTCAGTTTCTCACTGAAGTACGCGATCAGTCTATCGTCTTGGCTCAAGACTGCTCCAATTGCAAATCCACTAGTGTCACATTTGACCTGAAATGTCTTGTTGAAATCTGGCAACACCAAAATTGGCTATTCAATAATTTTCCTTTTCAACAAATTTAAACTTTTCTCTGCTTCTTCTGTCCAGTGAAAAGATTTATGTCTTTTCTTCACTGTGTCCATCATCGACGCGCTAATTCCACTGAAATTTCTGATAAATTTCTTATAGAAACTAGCCGATCCATGAAAGCTTATAACTTCAAAGATACTCTTCGGCGATGGCCAATTGTTAATCACCTCCACTTTATTTGGATCCATTTTCAACTTATCTGCCGAAATAACAAATCCCAAATAAATGAGCTCTGTCTTCATGAATGATGATTTCTTCATATTTATCAGCAACTTCTCTTGTTGTAATCTTTTCATCACTGTAGCCAAATGCTTCAAGTGTTATGTTTCTGTTCCACTGAAATTCAGTATGTCATCAAGGTATACAATGAAAAATCTTCCAATGAACTCCTTCAGGACTTCATTCATCAATCTCATGAAATTACTAGGTGCATTTGTTAAGCCAAATGGCATAACAAGCCATTCATACAACCTTTCATTTGTCTTGAATGATGTCTTCCATTCATCACCTTCTCTCATACGAATTTGATGATAACCACTTTTCAAATCAATATTTGAATTTTTTTTGGCTCCACTCAAGAAATCCATCAAATCATCCATCCTTGGCAATTGAAATCTATACTTGATGGTAATCTTGTTAATTTCTCTTGAGTCTATACACATCCTCCAGCCTCCATATTTCTTTGGGCTAAGCACTGTTGCAACAGCGCATGGACTCAAGCTTTCTCTAACCAATCCTTTGTCCATTAAATCCTGGACCTGTCTCTTGATCTCTTCATTCTCCTGCGGTGTCAATCTGTATGCTTCTTTGTTTGGTAAACTAGCTCTAGTTATAAGATCGATGTGATGACTTATACTCCTGATAGGTGGCAACGAGCGAGGTAGTTCTTCCACTACTATATCAGCAAATTCTTCCGATAGCTGATGGATTTCCTTTGGTAAATCGTCCACTCTTGTGCTGGTTAAAACAATTCTAGGCTTCCTAACCACAATGAATTGTGTATCTTCTTTCTTCTTAGCCTCCTTAAGAAGTTCCTTCCCACTCATGAGAAGTACAGTGTTGCTTACCTCTGTTGTCACTTCTTTATCCTTAATTGGTAACAACATGTGAGTTCTTCCATTCTTCTCCAGGGTGTATGTGTTCTTTCTCCCATCATGAATCACATCCTTGTCATATTGCCACGGTCTACCCAACAATAGATGAAAAACAACCATGGGAATGACATCACATAGTATTTCATCCTTATATCCTCCTATTTTAATTTCAACTAAACATTGTTTAGTGACATTTACCTGATGTCCTTTTTGTAGCCATGAAACTCTGTATGGGCTTGGATGTTCAATAGTCTCCAGCTCCAACTTTTCTACCATCTCTGTAGAAAAGAGATTGTCTGTGCTACCACTATCCACGATGACCTTGCATACCCTATATTTGGTCTTGCAAGCAGTTCAAAACAAACAGTTTATTTGGACTGGGTTCTCTGCCTCCTTATCTGGCATTAAGAGAACTTTCCTCATCATCAGTGATCTTCCACCTTCAGCATCTTCTGCCTCAACATTCCATCCCTGTGCTTCGGCAATGTGAGTTTCACCACCTTCTTTCTTCTTATCTGGACATTCATAGGATTTGTGTCCATTCTTTCCATAGGTAAAGCATTTTATTTCACCACCTCTGCCTCTTCCTCTTCTTCTAGCACAAGGAAAAGTGTTTCAGTCTGCATATTGGCCTCTCTGTGATATTCCACCTCTCTCAGTTTGAGGTTGAGGTTTCTTCCACTCTTCCTTAGGTTTCTGATTCCTATCTTGGGCAATTGTCTTGCTTCTAGGCTGACTTCTACCTCGGCCTCTTTGACTTTGCTTTCGGCTCAACTTCTCTTCAACTTTCAGAGCCATATGATAAGCATATTCTACAGTTCGAATGATCATCATGCTCATCTCATCTTGGATGTCATATCTCAGACCATTCATATATATGGCAACCTTTTCATCATCACTTTCGCGATGACCTACCCTGATATTTAGTTTGTAGAACTCTTCAATGTACTCTTTCATTGACATCAGCTTCTGTCTCAAATTTTGCATCCTCCGAAACAGAGTGATTTGGTAATCCTTGGGTATTAATTTTACCTTCATCTTTGCAACCATTCTATCCCAACTCTTGATTTTTTGCTTGCCTTTGCAGCGTATGTGTTCATCCCACCACAATGTTGCATGTCCTTTAAGTCTTGTGATAGCATGTTTGACCTTCTTGTCTTCCTCGACATCTTCATAGTCAAAATACTTATCCAGAGCTCTAATCCAATCTAGAAGCTCTTCAACATCCAGGTTTCCCTCATATACTGGAATGTCCATTTTTTCCCTGGCACCTATCCTTGCAACAGCCCTAAATAGGCATTCTTCTGCTGCATCTTCGGCTGCAACTTCTTCTCCTCCATGTCCAACTTCATCTTCACTTTCAGACTCACTGATATCTCCAGCACCAACTGTGTGCCTCTGTGTTGTCTCCATGGCATCAAGCCTGGCATGTAGTTCACGCATCTCTCTTTCCCTTTCCAGATCAGGTAATTGCCTACCCCCTCTTCTTGGCATTTCCATTTCCTCTGGTGGATCGGGTGTTTTCCTGTCTCTTCTTCTTGGCAACATGGTCGTAAATTTTTCTCGCACCCTCTATCTGCAATATACAAACAGAGAAGGGCTCTGATACCACAACTAATGTGTATCAGAGTACTGCTTTTCTCTAGCTTCCTCTACCTGAGATATACAGAAAAATCAAGCTCTGATACCACAACTGACGCAGACCCCTCCCTAGACCCGTAGGTTGGGATCCACATAGGATCTTTTCTTATTCTGGCCCCTAAGAGCTCGATTGGCTCTTCTATTTCCATTTCGGGAAACCAACACCCACAACAAACCTTGAGGAAATTCCTCTTTTATTTCGGGATACCAGATTTTGCAATTTCGCGAATCCCGTGGTCGAAACCTCTTTGACCTCCAAAACCAAAAATACTAACACTTGACCTTTCCTGATGTCAATTTCGGCTTTTTGGATTTCACGAATTCAGGAGTTGCGATTACGTGCAACTCTGCTCTCGACCCCTAGAGTCCCAAACTTCCGACTTTCGATTTACCGAAATGAAAATGTTTCGCTCCTCCCTTTCTCTTTATGGTTTCAGGATTTCAACCACTGAAAAGTGCTTCCACTATGTCCTCAGGGCTCTCGAACCTCCAAACCCTGAAATGCTGAAATTACGTCTCCTGAAATCCTTTCGGACTTTCGCAGACTGGGAGTTCGATATGCTAAGGATCGAATACTTTGTCACCTTCGTCTTCCGGTCTCTGAAGTCCCGAAATGCCGAAATGGAACTTCTCCTCGCTGCTTTCATGAACTTTTGACAGGGAGTCTCCTGTCCTTCCATGTGTCACCTCCTCCTTGTTTCGGTTTTTCGGGTATCGGGAGTTTGGAACTCTCGAACCACCTTATATCCTTGCAATCCTCGAAATGCTGAAATGTCGATAATCCTCTATCGTGACTTCTAATTTTGGGCTTTCTCCTTTGTTGTGTCTCGACCTTTCCCTCGAGACTTTAGAAACACCGAACTCCAAAGTTCCGAAAACTTAACTTTCTTCTCCTTACTGCCACACACGAAAACCTCCTTTTCGCATATCGGGGATTTGGTCAGCCAAGGATTTGGCATACGCTTCGGATTTTCGAACCCCAAAATGCCGAATTGATCTAACATCCAAATAAGTCAAGATCAATGGCCCGTATCCACCTTGAAGCTCCTGTAGATCCTACGGTTCTCTCTATTTCGGGAATTCTTCTTGGAGAATTCCGACCGTCCAAATCTCTTCTTCAAAGATCTCTGGTTCTCAATTGACCCTGCGACTTTCTTCTGGAACCTATCCTCTGCACGATGGCTAAAGTTCCCTTTTGTTCCTCGAACACCTTGAAGACGCTAACTCTCTTGAGCTTCCTTTTGCAAACTCAAATCTCTTATGAGATTTCTGCACGCACTCCTTGCGGCACTTCTTCAAATACGTCTAAGTACTTGAGTTCTTTTGACTCTATGCAACTCCTAGCGACAGTAGTCTTCAACCTTCTCCTTGGTTGATAAGCTCTTAACTTCCAACCAGCCTGCACACACCTTGCACAGCTTCTGTGCCTGACTTGCACTTCTACAGAAAATGAGAATAACGGTATCCCTCATGAGCTTTCAGAGATGAACTCTGAACCCGTCAACGCACTCCTTGCGGACGTTTCACTGCACTCCTTGCAGGAACTTTTACTCAAGTAGAGAAGCAATTGAAACTCATTCCCTTACTCTCTCAGACTTCAAATACTTAATATGAAATCATACATACATAGCATGAAAGAAAATGTACAACAGAAAGAGTAAAACAACCATGAACATAACATTCAGCATGCATACACAGAAAGTATTTGAACACCATGAGTCTGAATCAACACTTAATATATTAATTTCAGAACTTCTGTACATGGGTTCTTCTACACAGCTCTATGCTACAACTCTTCTTTTTTTCTCTATGATATTATTGATAATAATTGATAATAATGGTACAAATGATACAAGATGAGGGTGTCTATAGTCGGTTTTCCCTCCTATGCTCTAAACTGTCTAATCTGCATTCAAACCTACCTACTTACATTAATTATGCATAAATGCCTTCACCTACTACAGATGAGAGCAACCGCTCAAGATCTGTTTACAATATCTAAGTGTGCTTCCTCTTAACTATTACATTAATGTTTCAAAACATTTCAAAAATGTGCACTGGTGTTTTCTAGTTGTCTTCCATCTTCACGCTCACTTTCTGCTTACGATGCTTGTGATGCTCTTGCATCAAAATATCTTGCTTCTCCAACCCTTTTCAAGTTGTCAAACATGTTGACTGCATTTGATGGTCATTCCTTCTGCCCTCACGGTATTCTCCTTGCCTTTCCAGTTCAGTTAGGTGGGAAGATGATAGAGGTGTAGGTAGAGGTAGTTGATGCGCCTCTTGATTATAACCTATTACTAGGTCACAATTGGACCTATTCTATGGGCATTGTCGTATCATCTGTCTTCCATACACTTTAATTTCCTCATCAAGGGGAGATCATGACTATCGACCAGTTATCCTTTGCGTACTCTAGTCCTAACGCAACTGTTAGACCGTTGATCCCTATGATCGACAATTCTCAGTCGGCAACTGATAATATCAGTGTCAGAATGTATTCTTCCCTCATGGGTACCTTCGACTTATCGGCATCGATTCACCACGTTTACGCCATGTCTAGTAGGCCTTCTTTAGTAGGGAGGTCCATTCCTTTCCACACTTCCTATCTTAGTTATCCATGGACCCTACCTTCTCCGACTTCATCGAGTGAAGGTCAGTTTAATGCTAGCATGGCTATGCCACTATAGGCATCAGAGATTTCATATCAAGTTGTTCTTGACTCTTCCATTGATCCTGATCCTGTTACCTCGTAGACGGACAAGGAGGATGTTGTTCTTAGGCCTATATGAGCCACCTCATTGTCTTGTTTGCATGATTTCTTAGATGAGACTTTGCCTTCAGATGAAGCCATCCTCGAATCCATGAATGTTTCCAAGAGACCTTGGGATGATATGCATCATCATTCTTATTTTCTCTTAAGTCTTGAAAGAATCGAGCAAGATGACTTTCGATCTACCTTGAGTGAGATAGTTGGTCACGCCATAGTTCCACTTGATACGCACGACATTTATGCCAAAGGAAATACGGTGAGTATTTCTCCTACCATCGCGATCGATATCTCTCGTACCCCTAGCAAGATTGAGAATGTAAATATAGGTGCGGATTGTTCGCCAGAAGAAATTTTGATCTACACCGAACTCTTCAAATAATTTCTATATGTATTCGCTTGGTCATATGAAGAGATGCTAGGGATCGACACTCGTATTGTTGAACATGAGATTAAAAATTAACCGGATGTTAACCCTGTTCGACAACGTCTTAGAGCTGTAAATCCCAGGAAGGCCCCTACTATTAAGGCAGAGGTGCAGAAGCTTCTTGACATTGGCTTCATCTACCCGGTTCCCTTGACCGAATGGGTATCCAACCCTGTTCTTGTGAATAAAAAGAAAGGAACCATCTGTGTGTGTGTGGAATTTTGAGACCTGAACAAGGCTTGTCCTAAAGAAAACTTCCCCATGCCTTTCATTGATCAGATTCTCGATGAGTGTGCGGCAAGCGAGATATTTTATTTTATGGATGAATTTTCAAGCTATAAACACAGCCAGATCAAACTTGAGGACCAACACAAGATGACATTTATATGTCCTTGGGGTACTTTTACATACCGAAAAATGCCTTTCAGCCTTAAAAACGCCGGAGCAACCTTCCAACGTGCCACGACTTTCACTTTTCACGATCTCAAGCACATAGTCGAAGCCTACCTTGATGATCTTGCTACTCACTCTTGCAAGAGAGTGGATCATGTTATACACCTTTGGCTAGTTTTTGAAAGATATCGTTACTAGAGAATCTGGTTAAACCCTCACAAATGCATATTTTGCGTTAAGTCTAGTCTTCTACTAGGATTTTTAGTTTCCGAGACTGGGATCATGGTAGATCCTCTTAAGGTTGAGGCAATACTTCAGTTGCCTCCCCCGCACATGATTAGACAACTTCAAGGTTTACAGGGGAAAGATAACTTTCTACATTGGTTCATAGTGAATTATGCCAATATCACTAAGGGTTTCATGAAACTCTTGAAGAAAGACACACCTTTTATCTGGGATGAGCAAGCCCAGGATTCTTTCGACGCTTTGAAGAAAGCCTTGGTATCGGCCCCTCTGCTAAAATCTCGTGATTACAGTAAAGATTACTTGTTGTATATTTCCGCATCTGCAAAGACGATTGGTATGGTTCTAGTTCAGGAGGATGATGAGCTCCATGAGCATGTCATCTACTATCTTAGTCGAAATTTAGTTGGTCCTGATCTTAATTACTCTCACGTTGAAAAGATAGCTTTGGATATCGTTCACATAGTCCAACGTTTACATCACTATATATTGCTTTGCAAGACTACTGTGGTTGTTGATGTCAATCCATATCAATACATCCTTACCAGGCATATCATAGGGGGGAAATATGATAAATGGATTGTCATCTTACAAGAGTTCGATCTCGACTTTGCTTCGGCCAAGTCCAAGAAATCGCTATTTTCTGCAGAGTTAATATCCGATTTTCCACGATTAGATTAGGATTTTATCCGTGTTGATTCATTTTCGAATGAATTCATTTTCCTTGTCTTGTCGTCCAACCCCTGTTATGGAGACATTGTTTTATATCTTCAAACCTTGAAGTTCGCTCAGCATATCTTGTGAGATGATCGACGACATGTTAGATACCAAGCCAAAAAGTATACCATTGTTGGTGACACTTTGTATCGCTGAGGAGTAGAGAATATATTGAGTCATTTCTTAACTCATGAGGAAGCTAAGACACTCCTAAACTATTTCCAAAAAGGGGCTTGTGGTGGTCACCTATCCGGGCTTGCGACAACCCAAAAAATTCTGTGAGACGGTTATTTCTGGCCTACTATCTTTAAAGATTGCATCGAAGCGGTTAGTAATTTTCACCCCTTCCAGGTGTTCACTCGAAAAATGCACTCGCATCCAACCCCTCTTCACCCAGTCATTATTGTCGGTCCCTTCACCAAGTGGGGGGTATATTTCGTCGATTGCAACCCAACTTCGGTTGGGGGGCATCAACATATTATCATGGCCATCGACTACTTTACTAAGTGGGTTGAGTCCATGCCTACTGTAAAATCCGATGGGAATACTGCAAACTTCTTCATGTTCAACCAAATTATCGCACGATTCAGTATCCCTAGTGAGATTGTCACTGATCATGGCAGACACTTTCAGAATGAAATGATGGTAGAACTAGCATCTAAGCTGGGGTTTAGAAATAGTCATTCATCCCCTTATTACCCCCAGGAAAATGGGCAAGTTGAGGTCGTCAACAAGTCTCTCAAGACCATTTTGCAAAAAACTGTCAGTAAGAGTAATTCCAATTGGCACATCATGTTATATCCCACGCTTCGGGCATACCAAACCTTGGTTAGGACTGCCACCGGTTTTTCCCCTTTTAAGTTAGTGCACGGTGTGGAGTCGATCCTTCATGTTGAATGTGAAATCCCTTCTCTCAAGTTGGCAGTCGATCTCCTACCTGACACTTCAGACTTAGAGCGACGCCTTGTGCACCTAGAGAGTCTTGACGAGTAGCATCGGGACTCCTTTACATCTATCAAGACAAAAAAGAAACATGTCAAGGTTCAGTATGACAAGTTTGTCTGTTCCCGGTTGTATGTTGAGGGTGACTTGGTCCTCTTGTATGACCAAGCCAAAGAACCACTAGGGGCAGGAAAATTTAAACCCATGTGGCACGGTCCTTACATCGTGCAACGTGTTCTAGAAAAAGGAGACTACGAGTTAGAAGATTATGAAGGGAATAAATTGGCCAAGCCCAAAAATGGGCTCTACTTGAAAAGGTACTACGCTTGAGCCCTAAGCTTGGGAAAAACTCTTTGTATACTAATGTAAATTTAGTGTATATACATCTCTTTCCCCCTTTTCTTTTGTCTTTGGCTTGCTTATCGAGTTTTCCCTTTATTGGCAGATGTCGACGGAGTCTTCAGTCTACCTAGGATTCACAGACGGAGCCTGTCATCATACACAGAACTTAGCTTCCACCGCTTGGGTGGTTTACTCACCCGAGGGTATGCTGGTGTCTTCAGGTAGCGTATGGCTAGGGCCATCCACGAATAATGTGGCCGAATATAGTGTCGTCATAGAACTTTTGTGAGATGTTATCTCGCATGGTATTCACTCTTTAGAAGTTCGCCTAGATTCCCAGTTAGTAGTATGTCAGTTGAACGGTCGTTACCATGTGCGTGATCCTACTTTAATCCGTCGATTCCTACGGGTATGTCTTTAGAACGACAATTTGATTTTATTACATATCACCACATTCCTAGGAGTTCTAATTATGTATCTGATGCCTACACTAATTACATTTTAGATTGGAATTTGTCACATTAATAAAGCAAGGAAAACCATTAAATCAATGTAAACATTGTAAGATATAAGTAAAGCTGAATATCCCTTTTTATATATTTCAAAAATATTATGTTTATATTACAAAATTAGGGCTAAAACCCTCAATACACATATACAACCGGTATACATATCCCATGACATCTACGCCTATGGCGTCGGATGTGTGTCATGGTAGCAAACCACGACATTTGCGAGACGTCGAAAGAGTCATACCCACACTCTAGGTACACCAACCACCTGTCATTGCATGGCTTCAGGTAGATCCTCTACCTGAACCATAGGAATCCTTTGTGTCAAACGAGACAGGTTGCCTTGCACATTTTGTAGGACTCTCTCTGCTTCTCCTCCTGCCACCTCATCTCCCTAGTTCCTCCATCTATGTCAAAGAAATACCTATGGACGTCGCAGATCTACGTATGTGATTACACCAGTGTCTAGTTAATATTTAAGCACCATCCAAAAATAAATAAAAATTGTTCCTTAAATACAAAAATACAAAAAAATGAAATATTTAAAAACTTGTTACCTATATCACCATAGGTGGCCCCTGGTAGAAGTGGCATATCTGAATCTCCTTTGAAATTGATCCCCGCATAGGGATAGTCGTCCAAAGAAATGACTTGTCGCCGCCACTAGAAGAAAAAATCATCATTGTAGGGTGTGGATACCCTACCTCCCCTGTGTCGTCTCATGACCCCGATCCACCGTGCCATATTTGGATCATGTGGTTCTCTAGGAAGGATCTCCACTACAATTCCTAGACCTAGAACCCTCTCGAAAAAGAAACTGCAAAGAATAGAGGCAAACCCTAAGTTTCGCTTACTCCCCTGTTTGCACTCTGTCAACTGAACTTTCATATTGGCTAGCAGTGAGGTACACCAATCATAAACAGTGGGTCTATCACACTCTACTACGTAAAACATAAGCGGTCTCAATGATTGATGCAACGAGGCTGAACCTATGATCCTGGTAAGCATGAGCACAATGATCTTCAAATTGAGGTTACTTATTGCTCGGATGGGGACTTGGCTTCCCACCTTGGGAGTCCCTGCTACATAGTGGGCATTGATATACTCCTCAATCTTCATCCCATTCCCTGGTCCACATGACTTGAGGTTCACAACCTCCCCTCGGCGTGATAGACCAGTCAAGAAGTAGATGTCCTCTACTTCAATCCTCAATGGTTTTCCATCAAGGATAAAGCTTTCGCTATCAGGGTCCCAGTAACCCACCAACATCTCCAACAACCTCACTTGGGCCCTCATTCCTTTGAGAGTCCAAAATTTGTACAAGCCACATCTTTTTAGAGCCTCTTGAGCCATCAGATCTTGATCCACAGTTGCATCTACCTCCTCGTGCTCTCTCTCTCTCAATTCCAGGACCATCCTGCAAAAAACAAATACAATTTTGAGTTAGAACCCCTCTTTTTGACCATTTACGTACCTATATGAAGCTTTCTTTGCACACAGTTGCATGTAGGGATTAATACACACTCCCTGTGGTTCACACAGGAGCGTATACCTCATCGTACATGCGAACTCAACAAAGGCGATCCACGTATATTGAAAACCCTAATTTACACCCTCAAAACCTAAAAAATTGAAACCTCATTCAAAAACGTAATCCATTGAATTTGAAGAGGATGAGATGAAGATTTACCTGATCCAGACGGTTTGTGATTTCGTTGCCTAATGCTCCTGTAATCGTTGTTTGAATCTTGGAGCTATTTTGGTTCAAATTGCACTATTTGGGTAAAAATCAA
Source organism: Picea glauca (assembly GCA_000966675.3). Classification (NCBI taxonomy): domain Eukaryota; kingdom Viridiplantae; phylum Streptophyta; class Pinopsida; order Pinales; family Pinaceae; genus Picea; species Picea glauca. Next base: position 312,716 of record JZKD02S1850408.1, on the reverse strand, counting down.
AATGATACAGTAATTTTTTATTTTATTACTATATATAAGATATTTTTACCCACTTTATATAGTTTCATGCTATTTTTTCACCTAATGAACTAATTCAAGAGTGGTTTTGAGCTAGTTTTTTGTAGTTTTGACTCAGTTTTCTTGAGGATTTCAACGTCATGATTGGTCATTCATCACCTCAGGAAGGCATTTTCATAACCTAGCATATAGGATAGGTATCCACTCCATCGTGCATTTTTGCATTATCCTTCGACTACCGCTTTTTATGCCTTAGGTAGGAACCCATTTGTTGCGACACAGAACCTCCCGTCTGCTATAAATAGTGTCGCTAATAAATGGTAGAGACTTACAAAACATGGGCACCCTAGTTAGATTCTCTTTGTCATTTGGTTCCCATTCCGAGTTTTTCCTTAGAACCCGGAGTCCATTATAATTCAATACATGACTTTATGATGAGCCTCATTTCTCATTCATGCACATGAGGGCTTATTCCCCGTAGACTCCCAAAAATGAGACTTAGTTAAGCTCTTTTCTGACTTGTCTAAAAACCGAAAATATTCTCGAGTGATTTGTCCCTTTCACACTCGTTAAATGGGATTTGAAAGGTCATGAGTCTTAGTTAATCTCTTTTCCAACTCGTTATCAAAAATAGAAAATATTTTCGAGTGAACTTGTCTTTTTCACACTTGTAGATTGGATTTGAAAAGACGTCTATTTGGCACAAGTTTACCCCTTTTTCACACCAAGTAGACTACAATACATAAAAAATGATATTTTTTGGTGTTAAGTTGTGATTTCATATCATGCCCTCGCTTTCAGTATTGAGCCTTTAGCCAGTTCTCGCTTTGCGTTATAAACCGTTGGTTAAGTAGTTTTTGCATCCTCAACCAAGCAGAGCCTTGTTTATATCTTTCACAGTTTGACACCCTATACCCTAAAGGGAACATCACCCTGAGTGTCAATCTCCTATATGCATTTCCTTGCATTGAGCATAGGTACGTTCCACTGCTAGAACTATTTTTTCTTACTTGCGACACTTGTTTCCTCCTCTGCATCATAGCATTCATTTGTTATGAATAAACAAAAAAAGATGGGTGGGAAGGGAGTACTATATTATAATTGGCAGTAGTCGTGTCGCCTTTGAACATAGCACAACATTATTGAGTCCTTGTGTCATCATAATTTTGGGTTTAACATGGCCTTAGGAAGCTGATCTTGTTACAGAGTTTTCTCTACCGACTGGTTACTCTTCCAGTCCCTATAGAGAACATTATTGATGCCTCCTTCATATAATAGTCACATCATTGAGCCTATGTCGTCGAAGTCCACCATATGTCTCATGCTCCTGTTCAAAGGAAGTCTATCAACCTGTGTCGAACACTCCTCAGAAATCTTGACTTTGCATGCAGGCCATACCCTTAGTTTGTCTCAGAATCACATGATACTATGGTCTTATCATGCATCCCGGCCCTATTTGCATCATTGGTAGGTCACCTTGAACCCAATAATCAACATTTCATCATTGGTCGTTGACTGGGTGGTTTCCCTTGTGTTCGATGGCAATACATCTATTCACACTTTCGGATTAGTGCAGTGTCTTGGATGCCATTAGCCTTATTGGTTATTTCCTCACCTTTGTCAACAGTTTTCATCATTGGCTGCTATTCATAGGGTCTTTTTCATATACCGCTTACATTTGGTACACACGAAAGATGCATAGGATCGTTGGTTCATTAACATGTTCTTCGTCCGATATCCACCAAATCATGAAGCTCCTAATTTTTTCCTCATGCTGACTAATGAGAGATGCCTTAATGCTCTCCTTTTAGTGGGTCTCTTTCCATCAACTTCAGCTCATTTATTCTGGATATGGGACCTAGATTTTTATGAGTACCTTGAGGCTTGCAATCATTAGTGGAAGGATCTCTCACCATTGACAGATGGAAATACATCAATGTCTCCTGATCAATGGATTTCTCAAGTGTTCGACACTGACTCCTTTATTCACACTTGTAGGAATGTACTTGGTGCCTTGATACCTACTTTCATTATTGGTAGGATGTCTCGCGTTTGTTAACGATATACCTCAATGACCGGTAATCAAACAATGTCTCATTATGTTCGACCTCAACTCCTTTATTCACATGATGTAGACTTGCACCCTTGGCGAATAGTGTAGAATACTTGAAGACATCACTATGTGGTCGCAACTTTCCTGAGTTGTTGCTTCCCTTTCATTGGACCAACACCTATTCGACTTCAGTGATCATGGGAGATCAGAGTGTACTCCATGGCATACAGATATCTTCAGATTGATTTTGAGACTAGTTTCACCAGGCCTTGTTCATGACTATGACAGATTTTGGCATCTAACCGCATTTGTATTTTCCTATTCATGGCCACAGACACTTATTTGGTATATTTTCCACATGGATCTGCATTGTATTCTTGGCAGCCATGTATGTAAAGTCAGTACAGAATGTAATGAGCAATTGAGTTCATCCAGCTCGTTCTCTACCACTCCACTCCTGGGTTATTTATAATGTATTTCGGCCATCACAGATACTCCTCTGATCTCACACATTAGGGGGAATCTGTTATAGCAAAATTTGCCCCACCATTGCTATCTTGCACAGAGGGCCTTTTTCCATTTCCCTATGCAGACTTGTCATCCCTTTTTTATGAATCCAGAGCTAAAAATAAACATTTTTCCACATATACGCGCCCTATCTGCTATTGTTGGGTTACGAAAAAGGTATAAATATCTTCCTTTTTCCCACAGTTCATGATATGATTTTGATTGATTCTTTACATAGTTAGGGATAGACATGAAATAATATGATTAATATGTCTCTTAGGGTTGTTATTAAAGTTTTATTAAATAGATTCTAATTTACAATTGGAATGGTTTGATTTTCTTGCAGAATTGGATAAATAACTATCAAAGATAACCAAAGAGATTTTGGCTATGCGCAAGCTATTGGAGGTTGAAGACTTTTTAGGCGCAAAGCAGTTTGAAGATAATGCATTTTCTATATTGTAATTTTATAATAGTAAAGAAATCTTGAGGATCTTTCGATCCTCAGGATAGCTTGATTTACCCAAACTATTGTAATATATAAGAGGGTAATAGATCCAGAAAAAACAAGGAAAAAAATGCATTCAAATAATTAGATTCAAAATTGTTCTGCGCAAGCAAGTTTTTGTAAATGTTTTACCAACCATGGAATCAATGAAAGTTTTGAGTGTTTTTATCATTTCTGTGCTCTGAGTTTCTCGTAGCAGTACTTCTGAAGACCGAGGGCCCAGTCTAAAGGAGCTACTGTCTCATTCTGTAATTGTATCAGTTTGAAGTTTGATTTCCATTTTGTGATTCAAATGTCTTTTACAATATCCAAGGATAAATGCATAAGTGTGTTAATGATTTTATGATTGTTTCTGTATAGAAGATAGACATTTCCATTAGTTATCAATGATTTCCATTTCTAAAGTTATTGCTTGATAGTTCCTCACATTTTCATCCGTGTTGTTCCTTTTCCTTAGATTTATAATTGTTGTTCCTTTCGGTTAAAGTTACAATAGTTGTTCCTTTCGATTAAAGTTACAATAGTTGTTCCTTTCGGCAAAGTTACATTAGTTGTCCCTTCCGATTAGATTATAATTGTTGTTTCTTTTCGCAGATAGAGTAATTTGTCATTTCCCTTCCAGTAATCAACATTCATAATTGATAGTTAATTTCGAAAGTCCTTAGTTAGATTCAATTACTGCTTTCTAGTTAAGTGAATTCGATAGATTAATTAGTTCCTTTCCATTTCACAGCATCTTAGTAATCATATTTCAATTCCATTTAGTTCTTAGAATCTTTGGTGAACGTTTGAGGAACTTGATTGTTGATGAACTCATATTTGGTTTAGTTACACGATTTTAGGCTACCTGCATAGACTTTGCTGATATTCTTGAGATAAAAGACAAATCTTTGGGTTGATAAATTAATGTTAAACTAAGGTTTTTTTTAGGACATCTTTAGACACCAACATTTTGGCGTTGTTGCCAGGGAGAATGTCAAAGGTAGCATAAGTTGTGTCTCTGGAGGACCAGGTATTGAAGATGGAAGGTAAGAACCTACGCAGGTAATAAGTAAAATGCTTATGCCAATGCTTACCTCTAGTTGACACTTAATAAGAAACTTAGTAGGTGATTTCTTTTGTTTAAATTTATTTTGTTGTTGTGTGAAGTGTGTATGACTAGAAAAAAGGATCTTGAAAAACCAAAACCCCCACCAAAAATTACCAAAACCCAGGGTTTGGTTATCCTTGGAAGAAGCACTTTCATAGACGAAATTATCAAAAAGGGTGAATCTCAAGATTCGGTTGGACCTAGGAAAGGACCCACCCAAATCCCTCAGGCAGTAGTTTCACCAACTATGGCCCATGCTGAGATTCATAGAAAAATTGAAGGGACTGAGTAGAGCTTTCAGAATACAAATCCCCCACTACTCAACCCATTAGAAGAGGGAAGCTCTAATAATCTGGAGGAGGGAATAGGAGAAACTAGCGGGGTTGCCAAGGCATACCCACCAACACCACCACCTGATCCTGAGTCTCCTGTGAAAGAAGAAGGCATATCCGAAATCCCAGATAAAGGGAGTGCAGTTAAATTCCTTGGAAGACCAAATAATCAACAAATTCAAATAGAATACCCGGATCAAGAACCTCCTGAAAATTTTTGGCACATTTTTTATCAAATGTCACAAGAAAATCAACAACAACCCCATACCTCCATGCTAGAGTATCCAATAGTTGATCCAATTTCCAATGCCCCCATGAAAGCAATTCCCTTACAAAACTTGCCAACCTTCCATGGACTGATTTCAGAAGACTCGGATGCATTCCTATTTGAATTTGATGTCCTATGTAGAGGGTATGACTACACCTCTTAACCCAAAAAATTAAAAATATTCCCCTCTACCTTGAAGGGAACAACCCTATGCTGGTTCATGGGATTGGGAGGTGGAACCATCAATTCATGGGACTAGATGAAACAAACCTTCTTGCTAAAATATCAGGATTATTGCAGAACCAGAGATCTAAAAGATGAAATCTTTCAAATGACTGCGAAAGAAAATGAATCATTAGAAGAATATGTCGAAAGATTTTAGTATAATTTGCAAAGATCACCCTATGGTACATTACCAGGTGAAGTACTCAAAGCAACTCTGATCAAAGGCATGAGAGACGAATGGGTAGAAACATTGAATTTAATGGGGAAAGGTGACATTTATTAGGAAACTTATGAAGATATTGTTCTATTGTGTATCAGGTGCTCACGAGGAAGTACACGGACCAGGTCAGGAATGCAGACGTCCCTCACAAGAAATAACAATATCTCCAGTGGGGGTGTTACGCGAGCTGAAGTTGGTAATCTCCTAGAAAACTTTAAAACAGATATATTGAGCACTTTGACTACACAATTAGATGTATTGCAGGCCAAACAAAAAAAGGTAGAGATAGAGAAGACCTTGGCTATATTTTGCCACAGGTTCAGAAATAAACATGGTCCAAGGGAGTGCCCCTTGGATATAGTTTAGGTTTGTGTTGTTTGCGCCAAGGATCACGACACAAAGGAATGCCCATCACTTCCTAGATTGAAATTTGTATTCAAAGAAGCAGAAGAGGAAACATAACCATTATATATGATGGCTCAACATTGTCAGTGGCAGTCCCGACCTCAAAATACATTTCAGGACCCTTCCTCTTTCTTTCCTGGATAGTACAATCAACAGCAGAATCCTGGACAGTATAATCAACAACATAATTTTGGCAGCACATGGTAGGGTCATCCATTTACTAATCAGAACTAGAAGCCCAAGCAGTACCCACCTGTAATTCCTACCTGGCCAAACCAGTCTGCCACAAACCCCAACTGGAAAAATCAAGCAACTACAAGTTCCAATTGGCCAAATTCACAATACCCCACCTCATCCTGGCAAAATTCGAATAATACCTACCCTCCACAATGGCCTAAATTGACTGCCCAAAACCCAAATTGGAACTAGAAATGGCAGTGCCCCATGGGGATGAATAACCAACCTATGGGGATGACCTCTCAAACCCAACCTCCATTACAAACTCCACTCCCACTGCCCCAATCACAATTGCACCCTCAATTACCTACCCAATCCCACCCCAATAATAGACCAACTCAGCTCGTCCAGATTATGGAAAGTGGAGAAGGGGAAATAAACTCAGTAGGGTGTAATGAACTTCGGTTAAGATCGGGGAGCATCATCTCTCTCGAACAAAATGATGTCCCCCAAGAACAAGGGAATGAAAAACAACCAGCAATAACACCCTCGACTGTGGTAATAACAGAAGAAATCAAGCAAGGGAGGAACACAGTCGAATCACAAGACTCTGATAAGGATGCAATTCCCTCCCCTCCGTTCCTCGAAAGACTAATGATAGTGAAACCCATTGTATATCCTGACTTCGACATTGTAGGGGAACTCAGGAATTTATACATCAAAATTCCACTCCTGCAAGCCCTGCAAGACATACCGATCTATGCAAAGACAATCAAGGAGATATGTGGGAGGAAGCCCGTCAGAAAAATAAAAAATTCATCATCAATAGTTCATGTAGTGGGATCCTTATCTGATCTAATTTTGGGTAGAGAAACACTACTTAAATATGCAGATTTGTGGAACCCCATAGTAACAGTTCAGATTCAGGGTTGTTCCTTTCCAAATACCCCAGTTGATTTGGGGGCAACCATCAATATTCTAACTATGGAAACCTGCAATGCCCTGGGTCTTCACTCTTTTGACCCAACCCTGATTATGTTGCAATTGGCCGATTGATCAGTGGTCAAACCACTCAGCACACTACATGATATAGCCATTTCAGTTGATTCTTGGGAATATCCCACAGATTTTCTCATCATCAACCCAAAAAGTGGACTTGAAGGGCATCCATTGATATTGGGCAGACCATGGATCACGACAACTAATGCGTACATAGGCTGTCGATCAGGTACAATGAAAATTGCTAGAGGAGGGGTTACAAGGAATCTCATCTTATATCCTCTAGCCAAACTTAGTCCAATGATTGTACACCCGTAATTGCCACCACCACGATATCCTAAGAAGGATCTGCGTTCCCCACTAACGATGGAAGAAGCCCTAAAGCACAATAATCAGCTAGAGGATGATGTAATCAGTGGGTTTATTAACAACCCAACCGTTGTAAGTAACCCAACATGCCAGATGCTCCAAGCTGTTCTAGACTGTGAAGCACAGGGAGACCCGCTGGAAGATTTAATGGAACAAAAAATTATGACTACTGCTGTTCACAACAACAAATCCATTGAGATCGCACCAGGGAAGTCTCTGAACATTAACGCCAACCTAGAAGATCAACAACAACAAAAGCTAATCCAAACTCTCTCTAAATACCAACAATCTTTTGCCTAGGAGTACTCTAATATGAAAGGTATTGATCCACAACTCTGCACACACCACATTTATATTGAGAAACACATCTGACCTATTTGACAAACGCAAAGAAGAATGAACCCCCACCTCAGATATATTGTTAAATAAGAGCTACAAAAGTTGTTGGATGTAGATTTTATATACCCTATCTCAGATAATCGATGCGTTTCCCCATTAGTCATCGTCCCAAAGAAAAAAGGGAAGTGGTGAATCTGCGTTGATTACAGGGAACTAAACAAAGCTACTCAAAAAGATCATTTTCCATTACCTTTCATCGATCAGGTCATGGATACCTTGGCAGGGAAGAAATTCTTCTCTTTCCTAGATGGTTTCAACGGCTACAATCATATCCAGATTACCCCAGAAGATCAGGATAAAATGACATTCACATGTCCCTGGGGTACCTTTGCCTACAAAGTATTGCCCTTCGGACTTTGTAACACTCCAGCTACATTCCAAAGGTCCATTCTGAGCATATTCAGTGATCTTATTAGTGAAGGGATCGAAGTCTACATGGATGATTTCACCCCGTACGACGCTGAATTCGATCAAGCCATGAATAATCTAGAGAAGCTATTGGAACGATGCATCGCTACCAATCTATGCTTAAGCCACGAAAAATGTCACATGATGATGACAGAAGGTGTGGTATTAGGGCATTACATTTCTGCAGATGGAATTAGAGTAGACCCAAAAAAAATTGAGGTAATTCTTAATCTACCTACTCCACACACACAAATTGAGGTACGTAGTTTCCTTGGTGCTTCAGGATACTATCGCAGATTTATGCCAAATTTTTCAAAAACCGCTATGCCTTTACATGCTTTGACAGGTAATGTAGAATTTCAATGGTCTGACAAATGTGATGTGGCTTTTGCAGGACTCAAGAAACTGATCTCAGCAACACCAGTGTTGAGGGGACCTAATTGGAAAATACCATTTCAAATTTCCACTGACGCCTCAGACATTGCCATAGGCGCTGTTCTGGGACAGGAAGAAGAAAAGAAACCCTACGCCATTTATTTCATTAGCAAGAATCTAACTCCATCCAAACTTAATTATACAATAACAGAGAAAGAGTTCTTAGTTATTATACATGCCATCAATAAATTTCGTCATTATATAACAGGCTATCTAGTTATCCCGTATACTGATCATTCTGCCATTAGATATCTAGATAATAAACCAATTACTAATGGACAGGTCACTCGATGGTTGTTATTATTGCAGGAATTTGATATCACCATCAAAGATTGACCTGAGAGAGAAAATCTTGTCGTAGACTTCCTGTCCCGATTCCCAAAAATAGACGACTCATTAACAACAGAGGATCAATTCTCGGATGAACATATGTTTGTTGTCGACACAAAACCACCTTGGTACGCTGATGTAGCAAACTATCTAGCAGCGGGAAGATTACCGACACATTTATCATCAAAGGAAAGACGACTGATAATCCAACATAGCGCACGATTCATTTGGATCAGTGGATATCTTTTCCACAAAGGAGCTGATCTCCAGATCCGGCGATGCATAGGAGAGGACAAAATCTATGACATACTGAAAGAAGGACATGACGAGCCCTGTGGGAGGAATTTTGCAGACCGCAGGACTGGACACAAAATATTACAGATGGGATATTATTGGCTCTCAATATTCAGATATGCCAAGAAATATGTCTAGACATGCAACAACTGTCAGTGGATGGGGAAACCAGGACATGCTGATGAAATGCCCTTGAAAACACAACTAGTTGTAGAACCATTTGAAAGATGGGCGCTGGACTTTGTCGGCCCCTTTAATCCAAATTCAAATCAAAAGGCCTATATTCTCGTTGCAATGGACTACATTACCAAATGGGTAGAGGCGGAAGCTTTACCAAATGCAGCAGAAGAAGTAGTCATCAAATTCCTTTTCAAATTGTTTGTACGGTATGGACTACCCAGAGAAATAATTACTAATGGAGGGTCACAATTTACAGGCCATAGAATCACTGCCACACTGGACAACTATCAAATCAAGCACAAAGTTACTTCTCCATACCACCCACAAGCAAACGGGCAAGTAGAAAGCACCAATAAGGTCCTAGAGACAATTCTTACGAAGACTGTCTCAACAAACCGACAAAATTGGGCTATTGAGCTCCCAAATGCCTTATGGGCTTATCGTACAACCTAGTGTAACACCACTGGATACTCTCCTTACCATCTAGTCTATGGTAAAGAACCCATCTTCCCAATAGAATTCGAGATCAAGACCCTAAGAATGGCCTAGGAAATTGGACTAAATCTTACAGAAGCACATAAACGACGCCTTCAGCAACTCAACGAATTGGATGAAGCATGCTTGTATGTTGTGGAGCACAAAGCTGTTATCCAATGACAGAGAGAAACTTGGCATGATAATCATATTAAGAAGAAATCATTCAATAAAGGAGAATGGGCGCTCCTCTATGATTCCATATTTTAGGACTTTCCTGGGAAATTACAGACACGATGGCTAGGGCCGTATGAAATTAATGAATTCCATGATAATGGCATAGTTACTTTGAGCACCATCGATGGGTTTGGATCACCCTTTCTGGTCAATGGACACCAGTTGCGACTTTACTACCAGCCACCTTCAAAAGATTCTTTCTATCAAGAATTAATTAAAGACCCTACGGTGCATATTTTGGCTGGCTGGGAAGGTAACCTAGCCACACCAACTCCATAAATGATGTATTATGTTTATATTTTACATACTGTACATAGTTTTCCAACTGAGTGGTTAGTTTTTTCTTTGTTTTATAAAAAGTCATCTAGGAGACAAGAATCAGGACAGATAACTACAACTAGCACCTTCTTCTCTTCCATACTCGCATTTTGTTTTATCATACAGACTCTGTCTTTTACATGTTCATGATGATGTTGTTCCCTTTTGGAATGGGACAACTGTTGTTCCCTTTCTCGCACGCCTGTTGTTTCCTTTTGAATGGAACAACTGCTATTCCTTTTCGTGCACCTGTTGTTCCTTTCTCGCACACCTGCTGTTCCTTTTTGGATAGAACAACTGCTATTCCTTTTTCACGCAACTGTTGTTCCTTTCTTGCGTGCCTGCTGTTCCTTTTTGGACGAGACAACTGTTGTTCACTTGTTGCGCAACTGTTGTTCCTTTCATGCACAACTGTTGTTCCTTTTTGGACGTAACAACTGTTGTTCCCTTTTCGTGCAACTCTTGTTCCTTTCACGTGCAACTGTTGTTCATTTTTGAAGGGAACAACTGTTGTTCCCTTTTCGCGCACCTGCTGTTCCTTTTTTTTGAACAGAACAACTGTTGTTCCTTTTCGCGCGATTGCAGTTCCCTTCTTTACCATTCAAACACTAGCCAGTCCTCCAGAAGTGCGGCTTTCATTAATTAATTTTCACCAGCACTGCTTCTAATCGTCATCACAACAATCTGTCATTATTTTTTGGATGGTCCCTCACACCTTATCAAAAAAATAAATTCGTGGAATAATCTCTCCTAAAATATTTTAAACCTTGTTCATAATCAATCGCCACCATAAGTTGTTTCTTTCCCTTATATACAAATATACCTGAATGATATTCTGTCTCTATATTATAAGGAGTCTTAAGCACACTTTTACTTGGCATCTTTACACTTCCTTATACCATCCCTTACTCTTAAGGAGTAGATGAGCCTCCCTTAATAAAAA
>JZKD02S1850408.1:283253-296205 GCA_000966675.3 Picea glauca | reverse complement strand
TTATAAAATTAATAAAAATAGATAGGACACCACTTTTGACAAAATCAAAAGAAACCATGGTTTCAGGAGACCTGGTGAACCAACTTTTCCCCCCTATAGTATAAATGGTTTACATGAAAGACTCTAGCTTGCATGAGGAAATGCAAGAAGGTAAGCTGGGGGGTATGTTGGGTTACGAAAAAGGTATAAATATCTTCCTTTTTCTCACAGTTCATGATATGATTTTGATTGATTCTTTAGATAGTTAGGGATAGATAGGAAAGAATATGATTAATATGTCTCTTAGGGTTGTTATTAAGGTTTTATTAAATAGATTCCAATTTACGATTGGAATGGTTTGATTTTGTTGCATAATTGGATAAATAACTGTCAAAGATAACCAAAGAGATTTTGGCTATGCGCAAGCTATTGGAGGTTGAAGACTTTTTAGGCACAAAGCAGTTTGAAGATAATGCATTTTCTATATTGTAATTTTATAATAGTAAAGAAATCCTAAGGATCTTTCAATCCTCGGGATAGCTTGATTTACCCAAGCTATTGTAATATATAAGAGGGTAATAGATCAAGAAAAAACAAGGAATAAAACACATTCAAGTAATTAGATTCAGAATTGTTTTGCGCAAGAAAGTTTTTGTAAATGTTTTACCAGCCATGGAATCAATGAAAGTTTTGAGTGTTTTTATCATTTATGTGCTTTGAGTTTCTTGTAGCAGTACTTCTGAAGACCGAGGGCCCAGTCTGAAGGATCTACTGTCTCGTTCTGTAATTGTATCAGTTCAAAGTTTGATTTCCATTTTGTGATTCAGATCTCTTTTACAATAGCCAAGGGTAAATGCATAAGTGTGTTAATGATTTTATGATTGTTTGTGTATAGAAGATAGACATTTCCATTAGTTATCAATGATTTTCATTATTATTTCCATTTCTGAATTTATTGCTTGAAAGTTCCTCACATTTTCATCCGCGTTGTTCCTTTTCCTTAGATTTACGATTGTTGTTCCTTTCGGTTAAAGTTACAATAGTTGTACCTTTCGGTTAAAGTTACAATAGTTGTTCCTTTCGACAAAGTTACATTAGTTGTCCCTTCCAATTAGATTATAATTGATGCTTCTTTCCGCAATAGAGTATATTTTCATTTCCCTTCCAGTAATCAAGATGCATAATTGATAGTTAGTTTCGCAAGTCCTTAGTTAGATTCAATTACTGCTTTCTAGTTAAGTGAATTCAATAGATTAATTAGTTCCTTTCCATTTCACAACATCTTAGTAATCAGATTTTAATTCCATTTAGTTCTTAGAATCTTTGGTGAACGTTTGAGGAACTTGATTGTTGATGAACTCAGATTTGGTTTAGCTACACGATTTTAGGTTACTTGCATAGACTTTGTTGATATTATTGAGATAAAAGACGAATCTTCGGGTTGATAAATTAATGTTAAACTAAGGTTGTTTTTAAGACATATTTAGACAGCAATAGTTATAAAACATGTGTATATGCAGGTTGCTCCACTACATCTTGCATACATCGGGATTTGTGCCATAAAATACAAAATGGAGTCGAGTTTCCATGTCACGATAGGAGATCTCTGATCCTTGGCCTTCCACATACTGGAAACGTTCTGACTCAGCAGTTCAGTTTCACATCAACTATGACTCATAAATATGTACCAACATCATTAACTATACACCTCATGTATGTGCCAACTCATCAAATACTTGTCTCAACCATGTACCCAACATGTACCTCAACCATATACCAAAGACATACACCAATATAACCATAAAAAATTCATCACTCTATCCATAAACCCTTACATCAAACCATGTGCCACAACCTCACTCTTATGTAGCCTCAAGCTAAACCAATGACTTCAACAACACATCAAAACCAAAAGACCAATACCCAAATGCCAAATACCAACAACAAAATACCAACTGTATCCCTCAACAAATCTAATATATGCAACAATATTGAACATCCAATACCATCTCAAGAGCTAAACCTTAGCTCACAAAACATACCTCAAATAGGATGTGCCATATCTCTCATAAAGAGACCCCAACCATGTTTTTGCCACGATTTTTCTGTCGCACTCTTTCTGCCTCACTTTTTATGCCGCGATTTTTCTGCTGTGATTTTTCCGTCTCACTTTTTTTGCCGCAATTTTTCTATCGCACTTTTTCTACCATGATTTTTCTACCGCACTTTTTCTGCCACTATTTTTCTGTCGCGATTTTTCTGTCGCATGTTTTCTTCCGCACTTTTTCTTCCGTAATTTTTCTACTGCAGCTTTCCAGCCACACTTTTCTTGAAGCACTTTTCTCTATCAATAATTCCTGCCCAAATAACCTTTCACAAAATACATATTCAATGATATTCAATAGGTTCAATTGTGATTAAATGAAAGAGCATTGCCTCTTATTTACACTTTCATGTAGCATCCCACTTTCCTTATTTTAGGGATTTCTCCATTAACTTTATTATTTAAATAATTTCTTTTGCAAACACTTTAACTACTTTGACATTTTGGGGCTTCTAGATGACTCATGAGGGTTCTCCAACTTCACATGGCCATAACTCTCTAACCGTGAGGAGTTATGTGACGTTCCACATACCACCGGAAATTGCATGAAATGTATTATCCATTTAGAATAGCCGTACCTGCAAATATATCAAAAGTCATACAATTATCCATCAAACAAACTTGGGTCCATTACCCAAACCTTTGTGCTACTGGAATTCGCTACCAGACTTTCTTCAAGGTTTGACATCAATGACAACCATCCCAATTAATCAACATAATTTCCTTGTTTATTAATTAAAATTGCATCTTACTAAATAAAATGCACTACTGGGATTTTAAATAGTAAATGAAATAAATTAGCGGAAGAAACTAGAAACCAAATTTCACACATGCACACATAAAATCTTTCCCTTCAAATCAAATTCTCATTGATAATTATCAAATCTTACAAGGGCTTTCCCAAGATAGGAAATAATACACCCACTAAGAAAATTACAAGCTACAAAAAAACATAGATAAATTGTTGTTGAAGAAACCCTCTTGTTTGCTTCTCGTACATCCTGTACAGATTGTCTATGATGTTTCTAGTGGCCCTAATCTACCCACCCGTGACCTATACAGCCTACCCATGGACATGTATAGCCATCCACAATTGGTTTTTCACTGCTCATGATGTTTTGTGGTTGCCCATGACCTGATATCGACGACCCGAGACTTGCTAAGGTTGCCTATGGCCTTTTCTAAGATTTTGAGTCTTCTACATCCCTACCAAAATCCTATATGACATTTCCAATGTCTCCATACTATTGTACAACCATCTCTGGTTGTTGACAGTTGTTAGGTTATCTTTCTCTTGTTGCAACCAACTTGTACCCTTCTCCCTTGAGCCAATCTCTACATGAAATTCCTTCTTCACCCTTCTCAATATCTCCTTGAGTCATAGTCCTTCATGTCTCAATCACTCAATGTCTCTGTTGTATGGCTTTCCCCTTCACCTAGACTTTCTTTTATAATATCAAGTTATGACCGAATAAAATAACCTAGATCTCCAAAGTGATTGATGGTTGAGATTAAATATGACCTCACTTGAGATCAACGGTCAAGATTCATCTAATTCACTAATGTAAAAAACCTTATGTTTCATTACATTAACTCACTTGTTTTTATAAAAAGCAATTTACTTTAATTAATCCTTTAATTAAAGTGAATTTGATAAGGTTGAAGGATTTGGATGAATTCCACACATCTAGACACTTAGACTTGTGTGGAAGTGTAACACACCCAACCCCCTAACTCTATTAGGCTAATGGGATGTATAATTTTCCTCTTTCCTTTTCTTAAATCATTTCTCAAAATAGATCCCATAGATGGAGTGTTCTCATCGAGAGATTTCCAACAAATATAACCATACTCAAAACCAACCTCGAGATTAAACGTTATGGCCTCCTAAATATTTCATAATTTTTCATGCCAAAAATTCCACCTTGTGTCCATGTGGACCTCCACCACTTGTACCTTCATACGTGCAAATAGGAGATAGATATGAAGAGCAGTTCTATGCCAACTATGCATTGGAATTTGATGGATTCCCCACCCTCGACACAACCAAAACCATTATGATGGCCATTTATATGGTGGTTTGGTCCCCGGGATCATTCCCCCAACTGGGAACTCGCATCTATCGAGCACCTCAACCCACCAGGAAACTCCACCCACCGAGAAAATTTCCCCACCGGGCACCACACTCCACCAACATCTCTCCCCATTAGGCATTTTTCCCTGGGTTAACTCATAAGCACTCAAACTTTGAACGCTCAATTTCGTGATCGAGCTAGCACCTAGACAAGTGGGACGTATCTGGCATGATACATGGTTGCTACGTCATCACGTCCTCTGATTTATATAGAAATATGAACATCCTAGACACATGGCACATTATCCTCATGACACGTGGACAAGCCATATCCCAACACATGGACTATCGTGGCACTACACGTAATCATGGGGTACAAGGCTCCTCCACTTAGGTGCCGACACCTTTCCACCTCCTATTGGGATGAATTGGATGACACATGGTTCATATTCATCATGCTGACATCATTGGCATGTTTCCTAACCTCCTTCTGCTCACAATCGTGCAAAGGGAAATCTTGAAACCCTTCTCGGAACCTATCCCAACCAGGCATCGAGAGACTGGGGAAGGAAAGGAAAAAGTGTTGGCTCCTAAGAACTTTCATGGTTCGGTTACTCTGGTTACCCCGGGGTGATGACTCCCTCCTGATCATACTAATAAATATCAATAACCGAGATCACTCAAACCTTATATATGATGTCTATAAATTAAGGCATGAATTCAAAGGCTTAAGCCTGACAAACATCCACACTTGACCCATGCAAATCATATGTTGTCAAGTGTCATTCTTTATGGCATTTTGGCCGCCACACTAGCATGACATGTCATTATGATGTCACCCTCACTCCCCTTCATTTATAAGCATAAAAGGGATGGAGTCAGGTGTTGGAACCTTGTTCCACTAACATTGTGGTATATATATATATATATATATATATATATAGTAAGGCCTTTGTCATATAACTTCCGGTGCTCCAGTTATCCGATGACCTAGTTAACCATGGATTTACCTCTAGTTCTTAACTCTTTGGAGATGATCATATTGTTAGGGGTTATCCTCCCCTCCATTCCAATGGATATTGTTTCTCTTAAAGTTTAGGAAATGATATCAACAAGTAGGGTTTATTTTAGGACTTAGATGTCCCATGGTCTTTTCCAGGCTCATTCTACTAGAGTTTAACATGGCTCTTTTGGCTCTTAAACCCATTCCCATCTAGCAAGAAGTGTTATGCCCTTAAAAACCTGATAATTATTTCAAGCCCTAGAAACCTTCCTTTTCAAAAAGGGGGGAAACATGAGGAAAACAACCTGTATTGATTTCCCAATTCACAAGCATTAAAGTTACTTATGTTTTCCAATAAAAATGGAAATTGAATTCATCCCATTCAATGCAGATTTAACCTCAATTTATCACCTCAAACCATTATGGAAAACAAGATATAATATATCATCCTTAATCAACATTCAATGGGAATTCCAATTCAAATACTTATCTATTCCATATTATTCTCAACTTCATGAAGACAATAATTCAGTAAGGAGATTTAATGCATGGAGATAACAAAGTCCTACACATTTCATTCATTCCTTTCATTTCCTTTGTCAGTAATCATACTTTCCCATAAGCCTTGCAGGCATTCTCAGTGTTTTATGCCTTAATTACATGCTATATAAAAAAGTATTTAACAGAATACAACTGACAAGAGTATTTATCTAATGTACTTGGATTTACTTGGTCATCCCTTATTCCATGTTTCTAGGGAATCCACGCTGCTCATGAATCCATGTTATATCATAAATCCAAAAACATGTACAATTTCACACAGTTCCACAATTTCATTAGTGAAAACACTTGCAAATGAAACAAGTATTCAGTCCATTAAAAAGCATACACACTCATGAATGCAAATACATATACCAACCATCCATTATACTCAATACACATAGCATAAGATTACTTATCTGTTTGCAATTTGTAGCTACCCCAACCAACTATGGGTGAGCACTTTTCCACCCAACAATAGGCTATGTTATGTTGTCACTTTGGCAACATGCCACCCCCATGTCAAGACATGATACCACCAAGGGACCCTCACAATTGACTCAACAAATCAAGGAATGGATCTGGAAGGTTACTCTCCTTCACTCATCTAGAAAGACCAAAATTTCCCCTCTTCCCACTGAGCTCAAAACCTCCACAAGGTTTATCAGATATATTTCCAGCTAGATTTCCTCTACACAAGAGAGTACTTTCACAACTACATTGTCCCTTAGTGCCCTCCCCTTCCAGTTTCAATTTATTTCCAGCAAGCATAAAGCTTCTGTCCCTCTTTTGCTCTAGTCTATATTTGGGTCTTCTCTTCTCCAGGGTGACCATTTGTGACATGGGAAAGATTCCTAATTTTTCTTAGGAAAAATTCATAGTTTATTCTTTATTGCATCAGAGTTGAGTGCATGAGATTTATCTTATCCCACATGAGTTTTTTTATTTTGTTACACAATCCCTCCTCTCATGCAAGCCTAAAATCCTTGTTCCTTTTCATATTGTTCCTTTCCATACCAAAACTTCCTTCTTCTACACACTTCCATGCATTCCCTAGCGATTTTCCCTAGAAGCTTCTCAACCAATAATTTTTCTTTTCTTATGTTAGAATAATTCAAATCAAGCAAGGAAATGCGGTGGTACTAAGTCCATCCAAATATCCATACGTGTATTCATTAGGGGTGGTTGGTTGTTACACTAATTTTCTTTAGTTGCAGGCTAGAGGAATTATGTGTATTTTCCTCCACAACATTTATCAAGGTGGCTTGGGGTATTTTTCACATTAATCCTCTTTCTATTCCCCCTCAATAATCCCTCTCGTGGTATCATGGCCAATATCCATGCTCCATCCACCAGTCAGTTGATTAGCATTTTCAAATTAATCAATAATACATTTACAATGTTTATATTCCATGGTATGGCAATCATTAGACATGATTAATTACATAAAATAAAGGGTTTGAAAGTGGGGTGTTACATTCCCCTCCCCCTTCAAAATGGAACACCACCCTCGATGTTATTTTCATCTCAACAACATATGCCATGCTTTCATCTTTCAACCGCTTCAGCAATGTCTTCCTCTCCTTGGTATGGTCCTCTCCTAGACTCTTGGCATTTCAACAGTATGCCAACAACAATTTCAAATAGGATGCATGTTAAAAAAAAATCATGCATAATCATTCATTTATGTTCATAATTCAAGATGAAATATGCATATCAACACAATACTTATCTGTGCAATTCATGGATCTACATCCATATGGATTCCATATTTATTCGGCTCACTATTTTTCCTTGACATACCCATTATGCTCATGATCATCACTACCATGTAACATAAATCAATCATCCAAGTCTCCTCTTCCTTATAGTTACTCACCCTTCAGGCTTAGGCATCCTCTTATCTATTACACAGTCCCTCGAGTGATCCATCATTAGCCAAGGCTTCCTTACATAGGAAGAGTACCGAGACTTATAGAGTCTTATAGCCAAGGCATCCCTCTAGATTTCTCTAACATATCATAGCTCATCTCAATGATGATCATGTCATAAAAGCTATTCATTTCAAAACATTGGCATTTTCCATGTTTTTCCATCTTGATAGCCATCATTTGTCCCTTTAAGACAAATATGGCATCTCACTTGTATCACATGCATATATTATCCATGATATAATATCATCAATTTCAATCAAAATACTTTTAAATATGTTTTCTACATCTTTCCAATTTCACTTATCCATTTTCAGATCTATTCCATATAGGAACTCAGATCCATATGCATGAGACTTCCTTCTCATAGTAGTTTGGATCTTTTACAATATACAAGATTTGGTCTTCCTTCTAGACTTATATTACTTCCATACCCCAGACCATTCTTCCCGCAATATCAATCTTCACACAACAACAAAAATTGTCAGTTTCTCATGCACATTACATTTTCATTTTCACATTTATAGTGGTTCACAAAATATTCTTAAAATTGTGCAGACTAACAATTGCATCACTTTTGTTGACTAATCATATGAAATAGAAGGAAATTATTATTCCTTACATACAAATTTTCTTAGCATACCAAGATTTCTATAATGCATTCAATCATTACAAGAATTTAAGTAATGTGCCAATACCTATGGCCACATTCATAGAATGCATCCTTGCATTTCCTCCAAAATGACACATACCCATGTCAGACATTCCACCACGGTGAGTTGGAACTCATCCAGCTTCTCACCCCATGGCTACTCTATTCACATTCATTATTTCAGCAGGAATTCTCCTAGTTTGAGTTGATCATGAACTTAATTAAACATAACATAATATGGAATTGAAATTTCACATAAAAACATTCATGCATTATTTCTTTGTTGGTAACCAGAGTGCCAATATTCATGGCTACCCAATTCCTGTCTTTACCATATTCACAACTATGTTGGAATTACAGGAAGGTCCTCCTCCCATAATAGGAAGTCCTATACATCCCCTCTCATACAACAATGTATTCCCTCAATGCATTTAACCAATGTGATGCTTACGAGAACTTCTTATTCATATTCATTCATGAATAATCAATGCATTCATGACACATTTGCTCATGAATTTTGTACAAGGATTTTAACCATCCTTGACTACTAGAGGTTCCTCCCTCTTTCATTCGGGTTCTTTTTTTTCCTTAATCTTACCCTGCTTGGTTATTACTGACATACAATAGTCAATCAACATTAAAATAATATCATTAAAATATAAAATATTTCAGAATGGGTCCTTACCCAATCCCTTTCAAATCTCATGCCCCATGGTCATGAAAACTTTATACATGTCCTGGCTACCAATAGTCCTTCTGATGCTACCTCATCAACAGTGCTTCATGGGGACTCCTAAGGTCCCTTCATCAATATTTTCTATCAAAAGCCTATTATTATTTCCCTCTTCATGAGGTGTTCCACCATTGGAAATCGTCTCCTCAACAACTCCAATATTTCCTACATACAACAATTATAACCACAAGTATATCAGTTGTTAGGGAAAATCAAAATGCATGTACCATAGCATTTTACCTCAGCGAACATTCTCAGGTATGTCCTAGCATATATATATGCACTCTATCACATTATTCATCAATGTGTTCACTAGTGCAATCATAAAAATATTTCATTTGGTTGTACTTTTACACAACCATCAACATTCTCATGCCAGAAACATTTACATATAATAGTTTCCTCATTCTAGATAAATACAAAAATGAACAAGAGAGGAGCCAAGCGATTCTCCCTTTTTCCAACTCCTTATTTTCTTCTGCAATCTATCAATTTTGGGATCTGTTTGCTCCATTCATTGAGCAGTCTCAACCAAATTCACCTTGACCTTTCCTGGATTATCTTTTAAAATCTAATTCGGGATTCTTATACAATTAGGATTTGCAACCCATTGCCTAATTTTCCAGTAGTCATTAAATTGCATGGATCTCTTCTCCTAACATATTCCTCGCATAATTCATCCACATAGGACTATCTCAGCATGCATCTTCCCTATTGCAATATCCAACAACACCTAAAATGGTTTCATCCCATGAGATCGCATCATCCTTAATCATTTCATTTGTTTACCCAATATTCCATAAAGAGTATAAGCATGCATTCTTATTATGTATTTCAAATTACACATTCACACATGTACATTCTATCAGTTTGTGTTTACAATGTGCCTTCAGACACTTCAACCCTATACATCAACATAGTATGTATGTGCCTATTGTTATCACACTTTCATAATCTGTGCATGTTGATCCATTGAAATCATTTAGCCCATGATTTATCATAAATATTCTCTTGAATTTTTCAAAGGCATAATCATATTACCTTCTTTCATAAAAATAGAGCATTATTTTCCCACTTTCTTATTCAACATTTCAAACTGAATTTTCTAAGAATGGCATATAGACCCTTCAAGCTAGTATTAAAATAAAACAACAAAGGCCCTTCCAGACAAGGTCGTCCTAGAAGCAAAATATTTCTCAACACCCAACAGACACTAATCCTACTCCACAATCAAATTGCTTATTCCTGTATTCATACCAGGCATTCCAATATGCATTTAAACCATGTTTCTCCAACATAATCACACATAGATACCAACAATCAAGTACAACACATCCATGTTTCCCATACATATTTAATTTTAATTAAGTGTGCAAGAATGATCTCTTGCTAGTTGTTACCACAATCAAGTACAACACATCCATGTTTCCCATACATATTTAATTTTAATTAATATCATCCTTTTCTCATGAGAGCTTATAATCATTCCGATGAAACGTCTCATAGGAATATTCATAATTATGTTTCCTTCTTTCATGTGGTAACAACTAGCAAGAGATAATTCTTGCACACTTGCTTCAAAAGCATCCCATATGTCAAGAATCGCATAGGTAATTACAACCTCACTCTTACTTGTGCCTACAAATCCATACTAATATGGCCATAATCCCTCTCTAGATGTTATCGGATCTGGTGATTTTCTGGGAATGCCCAATCATTCCCTTTACTAGATCCTGGATCAACACCTTACCGATCCTTTTCCTAATGTTCATAAGGGTTTAATAAATAACATCATCAACATTATCATTCACACTGTTAACATTTCCTATTGTTGTCAGATAACCAAAATGGTCCATACTCACACTATATTTTACAACAACAGACTATTCCAAGTCTATAGGCATGTTAGACACATGGTCTATTATTTCCGTATGCATTGGCAACATATCCAACTTATAATTCTAAAGTTTGTTAATGAACACACCATTCATTCTTGAAATCCTCTCAATTCCAATCCAACACAACATTACGTACTTTATTTACTTGTGCTTAAATGGGGAAATCAACAACATGTCTCTTTTATTATAGGTTAAATAAATTAACCTTAACAAGTTTTTCCATCAGTCCTCCAGGCATGAGGAGGTATTCATACAACGCTTAGTATTTTATTTAAGCAACAATTATAACTATTGAGGCTCTATCAACCCATACTCATAGATAACATTAGAACAATCCATCTCATTCACTCTCTAGAGTCATGCAACCCTATAATAGGATTATGATTTTTTTTCTATTCACATTCAGATTCCACCACCAATGCTTGTCAACATATTCAAATTCTTTCTAGAGTATTTCTCATTCCAACAAGGTCATGGAATAATTCTTCTTGTTGCAACAAAACATGTTTAAATTTTATGTTGTGAAAATTCTAAAAGAAATATGCAGTCTTTCATTTCAATAAGATTCTATAGTTAAGATTGAAATTTTAATGCAGAGAAAAATTTGTCAATGTGATCTTCTTAGCCTTGGTATACCATTCTTGTGACTTCTCTATGGCTCATCTAGGCTTAGTTTTTGAATTCTTCTCTGATACCACTTTGTAACACAACCGATCCCCTAACTATCTTAGGCTCGTGGGATGTACAACTTTCCTCTTTCCTTTTCTTAACTTGTTTCTCAAAACAGATCCCATAGATGGAATCTTCTCATCGAAAGATTTCCAACAATTGTAACCATACTCAAAATCGAGTCTAGGATGAAAATTTATGTCCTCCTAAATATTTCATACTTTTTTCCCACCAAAAATTCCACCTCATGTCTGCGTGGCATGCATGTGGACCTTTTCCACTCATACAATCCTACATGGAAACACCTGGAACTAACCTATTAGAACATATGTACAACCAGAGATAGATCTGAAGAGAAATTCTATTCCAACCAGGCACTATAATCTAGTGGATCCCCCACCCTCAACACAACCAAAACCTTTTTTATGGTCGATTATTTGATGGTCTGGTCCCCATGATGATACCCCCAACCCAGAAAAAACACCCACTAGGCACCTCAACCCAATGGGAAACTACACCCACCAAGAAACTTGCCCCATTAGGCACCACACTCGACCAACATCTCTCCCCACCGGGCTCATCGGGTACTAAGTCCTTGTGATAAATCATAAGCACTTAGACTTTGAACGCTTAATTAGTGATCAATATAACACCCATACATGTGGGTTTGACGTCACACTATGACCTGGAATGACACATGGCTGCTACATCATCATGTCCTCCAGTTTTTATGGAACTTTTAACATCCTAAACACGTGGCACATTATCTTAGTGACATGTGGACCGACCACAAACAAACACATCAATTGTCACGACACTGCACGTCATCACAGGGTACAAGGCTCCTCCACTCATGTCTTGACACATATCCACCTACTATTGGGATGAACTGGATGACATGTGGTTCATCTTCATCATGATAATATAATTGGCACATGTCCTAATCTCCTTGTACTCACACTTTTGCAAAGGGAAAGCTTGGAACCCTTCTTGTAACCTACATCAATAGGGCACCAGGAGACCGGGGGAGGAAAGGAAAAAGGGTCATCTCCTGGGAAATTTAGTGGTCCAGTTAGTCCGGTTACCCCAAGGCGATGACTCCCTCCTGATCTTACTAAGAAATATCAACGACTGAGACCACTCAACCCTTATATCTGACAACTAGAAATTAAGGCGCCAATTCAAAGGCTTAAGCTTGTTAGGGGCCCACACTTTACCTGGAAGGATCATATGCCAACATGTGTCATTCTCGATGGAATTCTGACCACCATGCTGGTACGACACACCATTATGATGTCACCCTCACTCTCCTTTGTTTATAAGTTTAAAAGGGATAGAACTGAGAACTGGAACGTTGTCCCACCAACAT